>CM021103.1:447412621-447956564 GCA_007115665.2 Sequoiadendron giganteum | reverse complement strand
TTTGCAACACCTTATTTCTAGGGTTTGGTGAGTTGCATCATCATTATTTGTTCATTCATCATTCTCCATTCATATTTTCTTTCATTTCAAGGTTTAATTACCAATAAGGGGTTTCACCAAGGCAAACCCCTATTCACTAGCCCCACAACATTTTCCCCTCTTTCTTGTGTGTCATTTGCAGGGCTAGGTTGAAAATTATCCAAGATGAAAAGTTGGAGAAAATTTGTCAAAGTTTTCATCAAGCCTTAGAGAAGCTTGGAGAAGAAGGTTTATAGGTAGTAATTTGTAGTTTTACATCCAGAAACCAGTTAAAAAGAGTAGAGAAAACCAAGAGGAGCAAAATCAGGTCATGAGATTCTAAAAAAGTAGAAGTGGATTGATTCACCACAAGTGGTAAATGAGTCCCACTATATAGGCCTAACAAATATTTTAATACATCGAAATACCCTTTTGGCTGAAACCTATATCTGCGCTTTTTTTCTAGAAACTATACTGATTCACCTAGCTTAGCGAATGAGTCCTAGTTAGCATTGACAATAGATTTTCTAGAATTCTAGACCTCAATTCTTCCTTATTTGGTCTCCCAGGTGCACACTTTCAGTTTCATGGCTTTCTAGTCTGTTTTGTTCATCTTTTTAGGTCATTTTAGTTTGCATTCAATTAGGGTTTTGTCTTACATCTTACATTTCATTGTCTTTTCCAAGTCTAAACTTGGTGATGAACCCCTCATTATATATCATTCAGCCCCTAGGATAACCCTATTTCAAGATCTCAATATCATTTGCATTGAGATCTCTAGGGTTATCTTTGAGTGGAATATCTTTGAAAGTGGGTGTGCAAACATCAATAATCATCATTCCCCCTTTTAAGAGGTTCCATTTTGGTGAACACACATTTAAAACATCATAATTGTAATTTGCAGTGCATTTACATCCTAGATTTAGCTTGCATTAACATTGCATTAAGGTTTGCATTGGTTAATTTGCATTAGTGAAAAAATCATTTAGCTTTCATTATTGCATTTAATTTCACTAAAAATCAATCAAATTTTGTATTTTCATCTCATACATAGCTCAAAAAACATAAAAAAAGAATAAAATTCAATTCTAAAATTCTAAAAAAATTCTAAAAAATTAGTAGTTGGACTCATGCGCCACCTTGGGAAAACCAATCCCTTTGCATATTTTTCACTACATTTAATGGTATTTACAGTTCAAATTCTAAGTTTTTGTTTGTTGTTTCTACATTTCTCTATCACTTTCCAAAATTTTAGTTATAAGAATTTCATTGTTCTTATCTTACATTGCATTTGCACTCACCCCACATTTAGTAGTCCTTGTATGAGTGTTTGGTGTCCTATTGATAATACCATAGTGAGAAGAAGTTTGAGACTCATGTCATCCCATGATAGCACAATCATTGTGGATCTTGGGTTATCTAGAGCTTCTACTCGTAGTATTGAAACTAGCACACTAGGCATGGATAACACCCTTAGCAACTCCTTGACTTCAAGTAGAATGCAAGTTGAAACAAGGAATGATAGTATCCTGCAAGAAAACATAATTCAAATTCATGAGGATTTATTAAACTTACAAAATCAAATAAGCCTTGAAAAATTTCAACTATTACAATTCCTACCATAGAAAACTTTCACTGCATGCTTGAAAGTGAAGATGGCCTTGACCTTGTGAAAAACATAGTGCAAATATTTGGAAAACATCTTCCCTCAACAACTAGTGGTCCTTTTCCCACAAGCAATGTTACAAGTCAAGAAGGAACACAAATTCCTCCTCCCACAACAATAGCCTCAATACCTACTTATACCAATCCTCAAGTCGCAACAACAATACAACAAGTTAGTAATGTGATTCCTTCCCTGGGTATTCCTACTAGCATCCCTATTTCCTATGTGGAATCACAAGTTATATCTCCTACCTTACCACCTATAAGTATTCCATTCACTTTTCCTATGAACACATACACCTCTTCACCACTTCCACTTCTATCTCATAACACAAGAAATGACCCTCTCATAACTCAGCTTTTCCAAACCATGTCATCCCTTCAAAAGAAATTTCCACCATCAACCAAAATCAAAATGGCCCACCTACATATTACATCAAAATTAGTCCATTTTCCTTGGAGATATTGTAAACACCAATGCCACAAGGTGTAGAGGTTCCTAGATTTGATAAATATGGAGGAAAGGGAGATCCTTCTAACCATGTTAATTCCTACATTGCCTTATGTAGTGAATTTGTCCTTGATGATCAACTATTGGCAAAGCTCTTTCCTAGGTCCTTGAAAGATACCGCCTTGAAGTGGTTCTCTTCTTTACTGAACAACTCAATTCGTTCATTCAATGAACTTGTTGAGGAATTTTTTAAACCATTTCCAAGTGCATATGACTCCCAAGATTACCTTGGTTGATTTGATGAGATGCAAGCATAAAGAGGAATAAAAGATAACTGATTTTATCTCATGCTATCAATCGCTTTATTACCAAATCGATGTCAAGGTCCCCGACCCACACCTTCAAAAGATGTTCATAGAAAATTTGAAAACTAATATTCAAGACAAAATTACCATGATGAAATTCCCATCCTTCATGCACTTGTAAACCGCCCTCTACGATTATCAAAATTTTGTTAGTAGTTGAGGTACAAAATCCACTCCTAAGTGAATTGAGAGATACGAGACCATAAACCAAAAAAATTCCCAACCTTTTAGGAAACAAAATAAAGGGTTCCTTTAATTTAACCCCCCTCAACAAACAACTCAAAATGTCAATAACCAAGTAGCTGCTATCAAAGTTGTGGTGCCCTTTAATTATGGAAATCTGAAAAGACAATTCACTCCCTTACTTGATACGCTTCATAATAACATGTCCCAAATTTTAGAACAACAAATGATTACCTTTCCTCCTATTAGAACACTCAACCCTAACAATCCTTTACCTCTGAGCTTTAGATCAAATGCTTATTGCCACTATCACCAACAAAATGGACATGACACAAAATATTGCAATTGTTTTAAACATATTGTGCAAGACCTCATTGATTTTGGTTGTCTTTCTGTTGTAGGTTTTAGTGATCAAGGAAATAAATTTGTTGCCCCTCCTAACCAAAACTCGCAAATTTTTACCCCCATGCCAAAACATAATATTTCATTTGTCAAAGCTAGTGAAACTACAAAGAATGATGTAATGAATGTTGATACAAATGATGAAAACAATGATTATATTCTAAATAATGCTAATAATGCAAATCCTATAGATGAAATGGTAGGGGTGATGGACATCATCCCTTGTAAGGGATAAATTAAGAATCCTCTTGAAATTTATTTCTCCTTTAAGGATAAAATTATACATGCACCCAATGGTCCTCTTTACATAATCGGTTGTATCTATGATAAGCCCACTAATGGGATATTAATAGAGACCACCTATAAAGAGAACATGATCACTGAGGAATTTTTACTTTTGCATGAACTCTATCAAGATGAATATGATAAAATGAAAGCATGGATGAAGAAACACAATGGTTTTTATTTCCCTACAATAGGATCGATCACTCTTCCATGGAAAATAGGACCCAAAAAATTAGGTGTCACATTCTCCATCATCCCACAGTCGGACCAATTATGTGTGAAGCTAGGCTGCCCATGGCTCCACTCCATGAAATTTTTCTCTTCAGTTGTTCATAAATGCCTAAATTTTCCCTTTGAAAATGATGTATTCATTGTTCACCATGGCGGCTTTAACCCTTTTTCATCCAAAGGAAACATTTCCTTAGATGTCTTTTGGCTTGAGCTCGTGGAACCTATAAAACCTCAAGAAGACTTCATTTTCTTGTCCTATCAAAAATTCAAAGCTCAGAAGATAGCAAAGCTCTACCTCTGAAACATGTCCCCATCTACCTCTGAACCACCCATCCTTGATGAAACTATTATTGAACCTAAACAAGACCTAAAAAACCAAGACCAACCTAAAACAAAAAATTCATCTACATCTTACAAATGACCAAAATAAAATGAAACCAACCCTGCCACACCTCCTAGAATGAAACAAGTTTACAAAGACAAAGAGAAGATAATTGAACAACCTCCTATGGTTCCTTTCATTCCTCCCCTTCAAGAAGAAAATAAACCTATGGTTGATCAACCTGCTCCTACACAAATGTAACTTGAAAACAAAAACAAAAGAAATAGTGGTGTTAGGGAGTGTAGGCGTATACGTTGTGCCCTTCCTTGCAAGTTACATGAAGAATTTAAAAAATAAAATCAAGATCCAAACTTGAGTGAAGCAATAAATGATTACTCTCCTCCCCAATTGAAACAAGACAATCCTCTACAACATCCACAACAAGAATTGAACTCTTCCATGGAAATTATCCTTCAACCTCCTATTGTGATCAACTTAGATGATGATGATAAGGTTACTAAAATTGATGAAGAGGTGCATAATGAACTGAACACATTGTTTTCCTCTTCCATGAGCTTAAATGAAAATATCCTACAAAGAGTGTTGAGCCTACTGCTTCTCCTAGTTTGGCACTTGCTCTTTTCCCTTTGGCTAGTTTATCACGTTTGGTATATAACAAACATGATTGGGAGGTGGATGACTTTCTCATAGGTTGACTCACATTTTCATTACTAATCTCTTGCATTATTTATTTTTCATTTTATTTTGTGTGATTGCATGTGCGTGATGTGATCCCTCGTGATGTTTTGTGTTATCTCTCTCTTTGTGACATTCCTCTATTTGCACCTTCATTATTCTCTATGTCATGAATCATTTTTGCTTTTACTCCTTTTCATTTATCTTGTGTTTTCCTTTTGGGGATGATGTAAGGCATCAAGACATTCATGTCTCTTCCATGTTGACCCAAAAGGCTTTCTTTTTCCTTTTTCCTTTTCAGTTGCTCCTTTTTATTTGTATTGAGTTTTTATTTTGGGATGATGCAAGGCGTCAAGACATTCATGTCTCTTCCATGCTGACCCAAAAGGATTTATTTTTCCTTTACCTTTTTTATTGTATCTCTTTCTCTTTTGTCTTGTGTTTTCCTTTTGGGATAATGCAAGGCATTGAGACATTCATGTTTGTTCCATGTTCACCCAAATGTTTATCTTTGTGTCATTCTTCCAGTTATATGTGTATTTGGGGGATGATGATAGTTCCAAGCTCTCTAATATCATTGCAGAAAAGAACATACTAACCCCAAATCCATTGATCCCTTATGTGTTTGGTGTTTTCATTTTGGGGGAAACCCCTCTCTCTCTCTTTTATTTTTCTCTTACATGATGTAGCTTTACTCAAAAACATATGACTTGGCATAGGGCTTTCCAAGTTGGCTCTCATGTCCCCTTTCTAGTTTTCATTTTTCATTTTCTACTTCAAAGTAATTCCTCATAGCATGGTGTTTAGAAATTTTCTTTAAAATAGGGGCATACATTGGCATTATCATTTTGCGTTTTCCTTTTTCTTGGTTCTTGGTGTAGTTTTCTTACTTTATACGATGTGTTTGCCACTTTTTGGATGATATTAGGTGTGATTTCCTTCAAGAGCGTGATCTCTCTTAGAATATTATATTCCTCTTAGTTGTTTGATTCGACACACTATATCTCTAAGTTGTGAATCTTCTATTCTTTGATTGGTTCTCTCATGGAGACATTAAGCACAATGTTCCCTAAGTTAAAGACCTCACATGAACTAAGACTCCTTTGAAGATTTAATATCTTTTAGTTATATGGACACCTTGCATAACATAGCTTGCATGCCTATGGAGCCATCCTATTTTTTCATGAGCTCCAAGTATATGAAGTTTTCCTTGTCTCATGAGGCTCAAAAAACATTTTTGTGTGGAACCTTATTAAATTTATTAGGAGGTATAAATTTGGTATGTTTTGAGTAGAAAGCCCAATCTGAGGCATTAATTTCCCCAGAGCCACTTGCATGTGTGTGAGTGCATACCAGCCATGAGTTTATTTTTCTCACTTTTTAGGACTTCTCACCTGGCGGACAACCAGGAGTTATGTTGCCTCAAAGTGAATATGTGTTTCTCAGACAAACAACCTAGGTATGATCCACATCGAGATGGAAAAATGGATGAAGCTTGATATGATTCTTTTTATTTTATCTAAGCTTTCTCTTTTTCATCTCTAGTAGTGTATGCTTGTGCTTTTTTGTTTCTCTTTATATCATTCTCCTGTGTGTTCTTTTATGCTTATGTTGGTTTGTCGTGGGATCTTGATCTTGGGGGCTTGATCACCCCGCTTGATCATTATCTCATCTTATTGATAGTGGTACATTTTAAACCCTCTTGGTGTGTGTTTTTCTACTTTAGTGTGAGTTTAAAGCAAGTTCATCCTCTCACTAAAGTGGGGGCTAGATGGAGTCATTGAAAAAGTAACCCTTCTACTTTTTTTGACTTGTTTGGGCCCTCCTTGTGATTTTGGCTTAATTTTGCCTCGATTTACTATTATAATGTGGATAAAACATTCAATTTAGGTCTTGGGAACTTGTGAACTAATAGATTTTAATGGTACCTTGCAAAAGTGTTGTCAAGTGTTGTAACACACTTTCACACTTTTCAAGGGTTTTATCAAATAAATAAGAATAATAATCATAATGAACCTTAACATTTCCTTATTTGGAGTGTTATAAAAGTTTTTTAAAACACTTTCAAATTTTTCTAGGATTTTCATTAATAATTGGGCTTTCTTATGCTTGAATTGGTCGTATTTTGCATCCACAAGCCTAATTTATTACATCTTTTTTGAGGATAATCCCGACACCAATCATTGACCAATCATAATTTAGGTGTTCCTGACTTCTATGGCCTATATTTAGTGTCTGGGACTCATTCACCACCTTGGTCGAATGGGTCCCACCTGGATCTTTTGGCCCTGAAGTAGGTTTTACACATTTCTAAGCACTTTTCATTTTTTCCCATATATTAGGCTTGGGTGGACTCATTCACCACCTTGGGCAAATGATTCTCATGTGGCCCAAATTCAAATTTACTAAAAATTTCTAGTGGTATTTTATTCTCCTAGATCTGATGTTGGCTTGTAGTGTTGTAATTTTAGGAATTCTTGCATAATTGAGTATAAATATAAGGTTATTTCACTCATATTCAACACCTAGCATTCAAGAGATTACCTAGAAAGTTTACAATTTATTGAGAATTCACAAGAGAATTCAAAGGCATTCAAGGTTAGATTATCAATAATTTTAGAGCATTCTTCAAGTACCAATCATCATGTCAAAGATTGCATTCCTAATGTTTGTTATTGTGCTAACCATTGTGATGTAGAGTTTTTTATTCAAGAAAGTTTTCAAGAAAGATCAACATCATTCAAGAAAGAATCAAGAAACACATCCATTGCATCCATTTCAAGAACATTTAAAACACCTTATTGCTAGGGTTTGGTGAGTTGCAACATCATTATTTGTTCATTCATCATTCTCCATTCATATTTGATTTCATTTAAGGTTTAATTACCAATAAGGGGTTTGACCAAGCCAAAACCCTATCCACTAACCCCACAACTTTTTCCCTCTTCTTGTGTGTGATTTGCAAGGATAGGTTGTAGATTTTCCAAAAAGAAAAGTTGGAGAAAAGTTGTGAAATCTCTAAAGTTGTCAAAGTTGTCATCAAGCCTTGGAGAAGGTTTACAGGTAGCAATTTGTAGTTTCGGATCTAGAAATCGGTAAAAAAGAGAAGAGAAGATCAAGAGGAATGAAATCAGATCCCGAACTTCCAAAAAAGTAGAGGTGGACTAATTTTCCACAAGTTTCAAATGAGTCCCGCTATGTAGGCCTGACAAAGATTTTAACAGATCCAAATACCCTTTTGGTTGAAACCTATATTTGCACATTTTTTTCCAGAAAATAGGCTGATTCACCAAACTTGGTGGATGAGTCCTAATCAGCATTGACAATAGATTTTCCAAAATTCAAGACCTCCATTCTACCTTCTTCAGTCTCCTAGGTGCATACTTTCAGTTTTATAGCTTTCTGTTGTGTTTTGTTCATCTTTTTAGGTAATTTTAGTTTGCATTCAATTAGGTTTTTGTCTTAAAACTTGCATTGCATTGTCTTTTCCAAGTCTAAAATTGGTGGTGAACCCTTCATTAGATATCATTCAGCCCCTAGGAGATCCCTATTGCAAGATCTCAATCTCCTTTGCATTGAGATCTCTAGGGTTGTCCTTGAGCTGAATATCTTTGAAAGTGGGTGTGAATACATCAATAATCATCATTCCCCCATTTTAAGAGGTTATAGAAGAATATTTGGATTACAAGAATTATACTAAAGATCAGATACTAGGAACTCTAACATCTTATGAGATGAGAAAACCAAAATTGAGAAATGGATCCAAATAAGAAACCACTTTCAAGGCTACAAGAGCTAAAGATCCGGATGAAGAGAACCTTGATGAAGTAGAAGCTAATTTTGTGAGAAGGATGAGGAAAGGCTCTAGTAAGTATGAAGGTAATTTACCCTTTAAATTCATTAGTTATGGAGGAATAGTTGATTATTCTTCAAGGTGTCTAGAAAGAGCTAAGAAGAACAAAGAAAACAAAGGTGAGAAGATCAAAAAAGCATATTATGTGAATGAGGATGCCAGTATTTCTAATGAATAATTTTACTATGGAGATTTTGATGAAAATGAATTCTTGTTCTTGGCTATAAAAGATGAACCTACTTCTACTAAATCTGAAATTCAAGTGAAGGAATGTCCTCTAGAGAAAGTTGAAGATATTGTAATCTTTTCCCTACATGGTAAAAAAGAAAAAATCTATTGGGTTGTTGATAGTGGTTGTTCACATCACATGACCAATGATAAGAGAGTTTTTTAAACTTGAAAAATATGATGGAGGCTTAGTTATGTTTGGAGATAATTGTAGTGCTAAGTTTTGTGGGATAGGTTCAGTAATTTTTGATGGAAACCATAATACTAATGATGTCTACTATGTTAAAGGTTTAAGGCATAATCTATTAAGTGTTGGATAGATGTGTAGAAAAAGGATATAATCTTGTATTTAAGGATGAGAGATGTGAAATCGGGAAAGTATTCGAAATAGTGATTGTTGTAGGCAAGAAGTCTACATTCTTGAATGGTGAATTATAGGAAGAGGTCTACATAGAAAAATCAAAAGGCTTTTAGTTGTTAGATCAATCGAATATGGTTTGTAGATTGAAGAATTCTCTATATGGATTGAATAAATCTTCTCGAGCTTGGTATGCAAGGTTAGACATATATTTGATTCATTAAGGTTTCAAAAAAGGTATGACAAATAGTAATCTATATTTTAAAATTTAAAATGACAAGTTCTTAGTGGTTGTATATGTTGATGACATCATATTAAGGGGAAATAAAACTATGTACAAGATGTTTTCTAGAGAGATGCAAAAATAATTTGAGATGTCTATGTTTGTTGAGATGAATTTCTTCTTTGGGCTACAAATTAATCAAACATAGAAAGGGATTTTTTATTTCACAATCAAAGTATGTAAGAGAAATGTTGAAGAAGTTTTGGAAGGATGGTTCCAAAATGGTATGTACTCCTATGGTTATTGGTTTCAAATTGAGTAGATATGATGATTCACCTAAGGATGATTAGAGAAAATATAAATATATGTTTGGAGGATTGTTGTATTTAACTGCAACTAGACTAGATATCATGCATGTAGTTTGTCTTGTGGCTAGATTTCAAGAAGATCCTAAAGAAACACATGTTCTTGTTAAGAGAATATTCAGATATTTCAATGCACTCCAAATTATGGCTTGTGATATCCGAGGGATAATGATTTTACACTAAATGCTTATACTAATGCAAATTGGGCATGTTTTGTAGATGATAGAGAAAGTACAAGTGTTGGTGAATTCTCTCTTGGTTGGAGATTGGTGGCTTGGTTAAGTAAAAATAAAGATTCAGTTTCCTTATCTAGTGCTAAAGTTGAGTATATTTCCACAACATCTTGTCGTACACAATTTTCATGGATGAGACATACATTAAAATATATCAGAATAATGTATGATGATCCTATTTCTATCTTATATGATAATACAAGTGCAATTAAAATTTCAAACAATCCAGTGATGCACTCGAGGACAAAGCATATATCTATCAAGTATCACTATTTGAGAGAAAAGGTTGTGGAGAATGAAGCAAAGCTTGAGTATGTACCTACAAAGGATCAAGTTGCTAACATATTTAAGAAGGGTCCTCCTAAAGATACTTTTGAGTATCTTCAAGGGAAGTTAGGGGTCATTTCCCCTCATTCTTTAACTAGATGCATATGGAGATGCATCAGTATAATGGGTCTATGGATCTATCTTTATTTTGGAATGATGTTTTGGTGGCTACCTCTTGGTGGTAGTAGGTTGTATATTTTGTGTTTGTGAGTTTTTAGTACTGGTATTGGTCATGTCAAAGGGGAAATCAGTAAAAATATATATTCTATTTGCCATTGATGTCAAAGTGGGAGAAATATGTGAAGAGAGAGAGTATCATGTGAGAAAGATTATCTACTAAGGGGGAGAAATAGGAAGTAAAATCATGAGGAAATGTGCTCAAATTTCTTGTGTTGTCTTTGATGGTTTTTCACATCATGTATTTCCATAAATGACAAAGGGGGAGATTGTACAAATTATGAAGCGATCATGAAGGTTTTGGTGTTGATATCAACTAGTTAACTGGTTCTCAACTGGTTTTTATTGTCATTGATGTCATGGATAATGGTTATTGGCTATATATGTCAGGGATATTGATAAAATTGTAATGAAGGAAGGTTGCAGGTATTTAGTGGTTGCTTTGGGTTTCACTTCAGGTTTCAATCCTATGTTTATGTGGTTCAGATATGTTGATCATGGTTGTTGGAAGTTACTATATCCATATTTTGGGGTTTTGGATCATTGTACATTATGAGATATGTTCACTAGTTATGAACAAGTTTTTTAGTGTATTTGGTTGAGGTCCGAGAGAAATATGTTCACCATTTACTTTGGATTTCTTATTGTTTGAGTCTTATGATTTCGGTTTTTAGGATAAGTTGTTGGGAATGTTTTCAAGTTAATTTTTTTATCTGAAAAGATTGGATCATGTTAAGGTTGTGTGTTCTTAATTGATTTATGTTTTTTACACTAGTTTGGCTGACCTTTTATTTAATACTACTTTTGAAGCTTATGGAGGTGTGTTGAAGCATGTGTTTGGGTCACCCTCATTCTAATTCCACCAAATAATTTTTTGGTGTCGACCTAGTTTAAATTTATAAATGCAAATGGTGTATGACCAACTTTGGATATGTTTCAAAGTTAAAGATGGCATAAATACAAGTCAAGTTGTTGGTGAAAGATAGGAATGCAAACATGATAGATGTGAGATATATGTGAATCAGTGTGTATGTGATGTGAGTTTGGGAAGATCACTATGAAATATAACTATTGAGTTTTTGGAAGCATTGATCTCATGTGTACTCTATCATTCATTCATGTTTGCAAGTGTTTGAGTGAATTGTGGTGGAAATCTTTGTTACATTGAGATTATTTTTCTCTTTGTAACAAATCTCTTCTATCTTCTTTATAATTATGTGGCAGTGAGCCCTCTGGGTGGTTAAACCTTATTGGATAGTGAGTCCTAATCTAGACAATGAGTCTTGTTTTGGTAGTGAGATTTCTTTGGCAGCGAGCCTTTGTAATCGATATTTATATTCTCAATATTGTGAGCTAGTCCTCACCATGGATTTTCTCGTATTGTTTTTTCCATGTAAATCTAGTGTTATTATGTATGTGTGATATTTTTCAGTTTCTAGAGTTTGGGAAGATCACTATGAAATATAACTGTTGAGTTTTTGGAAGCATTGATCTCATGTGTACTCTATCATTCATTCATGTTTGCAAGTGTTTGAGTGAATTGTGGTGGAAATCTCTATTACATTGAGATTATTTTTCTCTTTCTAACAAATCTCTTCTATCTTCTTTATAATTATGTGGCAGTGAGCCCTCTAGGTGGTTAAACCTTATTGGATAGTGAGTCCTGATCTAGACAATGAGTCTTGTTTTGGTAGTGAGATTAATTTGGCAGTGAGCCTTTGTAATCGATATTTATATTCTCAATATTGTGAGCTAGTCCTCACCATGGATTTTCTCGTATTGTTTTTTCCATGTAAATCTAGTGTTATTATGTATGTGTGATATTTTTCAGTTTCTAGAGTTTTTGGAAGCATTGATCTCATGTGTACTCTATCATTCATTCATGTTTGCAAGTGTTTGAGTGAATTGTGGTGGAAATCTCTGTTACATTGAGATTATTTTTCTCTTTGTAACAAATCTCTTCTATCTTCTTTATAATTATGTGGCAATGAGCCCTCTGGGTGGTTAAACCTTATTGGATAGTGAGTCCTAATCTAGACAATGAGTCTTGTTTTGGTAGTGAGATTTCTTTGGCAGTGAGCCTTTGTAATCGATATTTATATTCTCAATATTGTGAGCTAGTCCTCACCATGGATTTTCTCATATTATTTTTTCCATGTAAATCTAGTGTTATTATGTATGTGTGATATTTTTCAGTTGATATAAGCAAAGTAAAGGATTTGTGATTGATCTAATTTTTAGTTGAAGTTTCTTAAAGGTTTTTTTTTTCACAATTGGTTCACCCCCCTCTTAGTTGTCTTTTTCACAAGTTTTTGTGGATAATCCCAACACCTATCAAATAACCAATCATAATTAAATTTTTTAGGTCATGTGTTCTAGATCTAGTGATCCGGGACTCATATGCCACCTTGGGAATATGAGTACCACCAAGGTCTTAGGACCTGATTTTGAATTTCATATTAAACAAGACACTTCTTGGATTTTTTGTCCCATCTTTAAGCCACTATGATTCATACACCACAATTGGTGTATGATTCATGTTTTAACTAGGACCTACTTTGAATTCAATTCTTGATGGGAATTTATCCTCCTAGATATAATGTTGGCTTGTAGTTTTGTAATTTTGGGAAATTTGACATAAAAAGTATAAATACAAGGTTATTTCATCATTTCAGCATCTAAGAAATCTTAGAATTTTACAAGAAATTGAGAGCACTTTCACAAGATTTCACAAGAGTATTCAAGAGAATTTATAAAGCATTCAAGGGTATATTTTTTCATCATTCATTGCATTAATTCAAGATTCATCATCATCTCAAATAGATAAGGCATCAAGCATGTTGTTGAGGTAGTGTTGTGATGTAGCATTCAATATACAAAGTAAACATTATTCCATATCCAATTAAAGGTCAAGATCTACATTCTACATGGCCACTTGATGTTATATTTTTTATTTACATTTCAAGTCATCATTCATGGTATCATTGTTCATGTTTCATTATTTATCATTAAGGTTTGATTACCAAAATGGGGTTTCACCAAGGTAAACCCCCATTCCTTAACAAAAAACACATTTTCTCTCTCTCTCTCTCTCTTTGTGTGATTGCAAGTTTATAGGTTGAAAAAAAGTGGATTTGAAGCCTTCAAAAGTACCAAAATGACAAATTCATAAAAGCTGCAAAATTTGTCATGAAAAGTTGTCAAGACTCATGGAAACTCATATATAGAGAGATATATTCAACCTATTTACATGAAACTAGTGGGAAAGTTCTTATTTAATCCATCTTCAAAGGCTCACAAAGTTTTGCATCAAAATTTTTCTCTTGGGACATTTTGTGACAAAATAGGACACTTTACAAGAGTCTGGGCATATGAGTGCCAATACTTCCTTTTTGCAAGATTTCAACAAATCCATATTAGTCATTGAGAGATTCCATTTTCTGCATAGAAAACCTAGTCTAGGACTAAATCACCCAAACTGGCATATGAGTCCTAGTGTGCTTAAAAGTCATATTTTCAAGATTTCAGACCTTGTTCTAAGCCTCTTCAATTTTCCAGGTGCACCTTTGTCTATCTCTAGTTTATTATTATTATTTGAGTTCATTTTCTAGGTTGGTTTTGCATTTCACTTTCATTACTTGTCTTTCCAAGCCTTTTCTTGGTGGTGAACCCCCTTTTAGTCTATATACACATACCCTAGGATAGCCTTTAGTATATCTCTTTCCCTCTTTCCATCCTTGGATTGAGATCTCTAAGG
Source organism: Sequoiadendron giganteum (assembly GCA_007115665.2). NCBI lineage: Eukaryota > Viridiplantae > Streptophyta > Pinopsida > Cupressales > Cupressaceae > Sequoiadendron > Sequoiadendron giganteum. The sequence continues at coordinate 447,942,425 of CM021103.1, read as the reverse complement.
TTACCTTGAATGAAACTTGAAGAAAATTGGTTGTTCTATCCCCTAAAACATAGAGCAACAATTTTTTTTGTTTCATTTTGGTGAACCTAGCCTTTTAAAACACTTGATTTGTGATTTGGAGTGAATCATTTTATTATATATATATATCTTACATTAACTTTTCATTAGGTCTAGTATTAGTTAATTTGCATCTAAGGTTTCTAAATCTTGCATTAGTGAAAGTGCATATAGGTTGCATTTTTGCATCTTTCATCATTGAAATTCACTTAAAATATGTAATTAAAATTATTCTAGACATAATTAAAACCATAAATCATAACATTCACTCAAAATTTGTTTAAATTAGTGCAAAAACCCTAATCTAGGACTCATACACCCCTATGGGTGATTCAATCCCAGTATAGGTGGTTTTACTTGATTTTTGGGTATTTTGTGTGGATTGTTTATGACCATTTAAACCCTTGAAAAACCCTTACTATGAATCATATTCCCCTATGTGTGATTTAGTCATAGATCAAACCTAAAACTATATTTTATAACATTAAAAACATCATTTTTGTACTTTTGTTTGTTGTCATTGAATAATTGTTTCAGTTTGCTCAGTTTATGTTACATGTATTTCATTAGATATAGCTTAATTCAGATCATTTCATAAATCAATTAATTTCAAATTTACATTTACAACATTTCATTTTCAAATATTTTCATAGTGTAATTAACAAATTACCTTGTTTAGAGTTTGAAAATCGCATTTACATATTTTCTTCTAGGTCATTGTGTTGCATTTTAAGTCTCTTTCCATTTTAAGTTTGCATAGATTACTTTTCACAAATGGTAGTATCTGTCTTTTCAAAGTTTTCAAATAAAAAGTTAGTCAATAAGCATATTAGTCATTCATTCAATATATTTCCTAGTTATGAGAGTCTCTTAGTGCAAGAAAGTGAAAATGTTGACACTTTCCTTAAATATATACCCCCTCCTATCTCTCCTATTTATGGGAATGATGTGATAAAAAAGGATACAAACATAAATAACCATGATGATCATAGTTATTCTTTTCTTGATACCTCTCCTATTAGTGATGAAGGTATCTTGGTGAAATAAGATGCAATCATTGAGAACCATGAAGGGATTTTTTGTCCTTCAACTCATCCTCCTTGGGAAGATATTATGAAACATGAAGATGAGATCATTTCCACTACTTTAATTAGTCTACATTCCTCTCCCAATACCTCTCTTTGTTATGAGAATGATTTAGAGAAAGATAATACAATATAGAATAATCATGAAAGTCATATTTGTAAGGAGGACTTGTTGGTGTTAGAATATTCAATGATTAAAAGTTATAGAATTATTTCTCTCCTTGCTAATGTCCCTATGATTTGGAAGGACCTATTAAAAAAAATGGATCCAATAATTCATAATAATGACAATGATAGTTTTCCTTCTCTTGATGCCTCCCCTATTTGTGATGAAGTTACTTTACAAAATATCACCATGGAGTGTGATGAACCTCTTATTTTCTCCTCTCCTAAAAGCTCTCCTACTAGGGTAGAAGTTATGGCACAAGAGAATGAGACCTTAAAAAAAGGATGAAATCATGGACAATCATGATGATCACATTTTCTCTTCTCCTAGCATCTCTCCTAGTTGTGAAGAAGAAATTTTGGTGTTATATGATCAAAAAAATGAGATATACAAGTTTTCTATTTGTCCCTTTTCTCCTAGGGAAAACATTATTGAAAAGGGAATACCATAATTGATAAACAATGAAATCCAACCATTGATAACTCCCTTACTTGTGATGAAGTCAATTTAGAGGAACCAAACATTGAATTTCATGAACATATAGTTTGTTGCTCTCCTAAAAACTCTCCTCCTAGAGAGTATATCATGGTGCAAGAAAATAAAAACATTAATAATAGTGATGTGAATTCCTTGGATGATGGTGAAAATATTACACTAGCCTCCCCTTCATTATAAAAACATCAAATTGAAACCATTGAGGTTATGAATTCACAAGTTTCCATTAGACCCCGCTTGATTATTGGACCCCCTAAATACCCTGTGGGACATCCTAGGAATCCTCTAATTCTTTACCCACCTTCACAACAAACTAAAAACAAACCCCAACTTATCATTTACCCACCTGAGGATAATGTATCACAAAAATTGATTTATAATACTATTGCTCATAGATATAATACTACAAAAAATCCACAACCAATAAAAACACCTTCAACATACCTCCCATTACCTCAACCTATCTTACTAGGTCCCCCTTTTTTTTTTCCACAAAGTAGAAAAGAGTATTATCTTTTTAAACAACTTAAGAATACACCTATTAAGATATCATTATGGGATCTTATTCAAGCCTCCCCTCATTATCATAACATGATTCAAAGTGTTTTACAAAAAGTTCCCATCCCTTCTAATGTTCAACCAAATCACATAGCAATCATGATTCAAGGAATGAATGTTGACATTGTTTTCCACTGAAGTGAGATCCCTCCTTTGGAAGTACAAAAACAAAATGATGCCTTCATAATAATATCTACCTATGATGGGTGGGGAATAAAAATAACCCTTGTTAACAATGGCTTCACCCTTAATTTGTGTAGTGTAAACCTTTTAGATAGGCTTGGTGTTGATAAATAAAGAATTCAACTTGTCTCTTTATCTACTAGTGGGTTTGATAACATCAAAAAACAACCACTTGGTGTGATTACACTACCTATTAAAGTTCACAAATTTTCATTTCAAACTTCTATCCATGTGGTGCCTTCTACCCTTCATCATAAAATGAAATATGTCTACAACAATGAAGTGCACACACTCTATGTTGATCATTATCCTTACAATGTTTTACAACTTGAGAAAGATAAGGATAATCCTTTACAAATATTGACACCTACACAATTGAAACACATGCAAGAGGAAGAAAAATAAAAACATATTGAGGAACTCATGAAGCTATTAGATGATGATTGAGGTTCCTTGGATTTCACAACATTCATGGGTCAATACACAATCATAAACGAAGACTCTAAAAAGGGAAAATAAAATGTGGTAATTTCAACACAAAATTTGGAAGACCCTTAGAAAGAATCTACCTCAAATACCTTACAAGAAATAAAAAATTACACAATTTTTTTTCATGAAGTCGATTATGAAAAACCATTGAATCCAAAAGAAATGATTTTTTTTACAAAAAAGGTTATGAACTTATGAAACAACTTGGATATAGTGAAAAAGGATGTGGTGCTAAAGAACAAGGTATTTGTGTCCCTATAGAGCCTAACATGCAAGAAACAACTAGTGGTCTTGGTTATTGTCCCTCGAAAGAAATAAACAAGACTTCACTCAATGTCGACTTCACTCAATGTCAAAACTCTTACAAAAGATCCTTCTAATCCAACTTTAACATTATTTCATCCTAAACTAATAGACACTAGTGGTATTGGTTATTGTAGTTTGAAAGAAATGAAAGAAATAGAAAAATAATTTCTTAATGTCAATTTCATCACACAAAACACTAATGATTCAAATTTGATAGATTTTACACTCTCCTATAAAGGAGATTATAAAATATCACAATATAAAGAGTCATGTGTAAGTATGACACCTTGTACTAAGCAAGAGATATCTTTGTCACAAAATAAAGGAACAATTGATAAAGAGAGTATCTTGTCGACACTCCTCCAAGATCGTCTGATATCTCTCCCTCCAAGAATATGAAAGAAATTTTACTACAAGAGTTCATTTTGTGCCTATAATAGAGTTCATGGTCATTCTACTAATGAATGTAAGGATTTAAGTGATAAAATTCAATATCTTAAGGAATGTGGTCCTCTTCCTTGTGTTGAAGCACCTAACTCTAATTGATTTTTTTTTCATATCTCTCATCAATCATCTCAACTCATCCTTGTCTCGCACAAAGTGTGGGCAATGGGTTAGGTAGCCTTGTCCTTGTATGACACTTTTCATTGTCTCTTTTGGCTAGTTGAAAACCTTTTGTGTATATATAGTAGAAAGCTTGGGATGTGAACAACATGCCTTAAGTTTTCTCACATGTGATGTACTGAGTTATCTTTAGTTGTTGCATTTTGGGGGTAAACCCTTTATCCATGATCTAGTTTCATTTGAGAACATATGACTTGGCATAGGGATTTCTAAATATTCTCTCATGTCTTCTTATAATTTAAATTAATTCCTCACAACAATGGTGTTAGCAACTGCTTTAAAGTGGGGGCATACATCAACACTCAAGTTTCATTGTGTGATTTTTATTTTTCCTGTGATGCACCCTTTTGTTGGTGGTGTCATTTGGTTTTATTTCCTCTGAGCGTGTGATATTTATTTGATTCATCCTCTCTTGTACACATTAGGCAGAATTTTCCCTAAGAAGAGACCTTACATGAACTAAGAAAAATCCCTTTGAATGTACCTTACACTATTTCGCATTTACAATAACTGTTATATGGAAAAATTGCATAACACAATTTTCTTCTTTGTGGAGCCATCTTGTTTGTTCATTCATTTCAAGGATATGAAGATTTTCTGACCTCATGGATCCTATTGTTCCTGTTGTGTGGTGCCTTTTCAAAGTTATCAAGAGTTATAGCTTTGGTATGATTGTATGTATGAGAGCTAAACTTAGGTGTGACTTTATCTTAGCCACTTTCTTGTGTGTGTGATTGCATACTGGCCACATACATATGTGTCTCATCTCTTTGTATACTCACCCAATAGACAACCTAAAGTTTTGTTTCCTCAAAGTGAGCATGCATTTTGGACAAATGACAGAAGCTTGATACACATCGTGTTGGACAAATAGTCAAGGCTTGGTCCACCTCTTTTTATTTTTTCTTTTGCTTTTTTTGTCTTTTCTTTATTTAAGTCTTTGACATTGTATGTTTGTGTATCTTGATATTGCATATCATACACCTTGTCTATGTCCCTTTGTGCTTATGCTGGTTTGACATAGGATCTTAGATTTTGGGGGCTTGACCACCCCCTTGATCTTTTTAATCCTAGACCATCCACATGGGTACACTTGGACCCCTCATGAATGTCTAATTTAGTGTGAGTTTGAAGCAAGTTCCTCTTCTCACTAAAGTGGGGGCTAAATGTAGTGTAGAAAAAAGTATCCCTTTTTCAAACTTAATTTGGGAATGGATAATTAATGATAAAATGAACCTAATTGTGCCTTATATAGTGTTTTGTAAAGTGTATCCTAACAATTTCACACTAATCTAGGGGTTTATTATTTAATTGGGCTTATTTATGCCTTAACTGGTCCTATTTTGCATCTACAAGCCTTATTAATTGTATCTTTTCATGAATAATATTGACACTTATCAAATAACCAATCATAATTTAGTGTTTTAGGTCATGTGTTCCACATCTAGTGATCTAGGACTCATACACCACCTTGGGTGTATGAGTCCCACCTAGGTCTTGGGACTTGATTTTGAATTTCACATTAAACAAGACACTTCTTGGAGTTTGTGTCCTATGTTTAAGCCACTAGGACTCATACACCACTACGTCACCAAAAAGTGTAGTCTTGACACCTTTCACTCATTTGGACCCTTTCTTATGGACTTTGGACCTATTTTTACCCCTTTCCAAGCCTTGTGCCAAAGTGTTGTAAGGTGTTGTAAAACATTTTCACACTTTCCTAGGTTTTTCATCACTAAATCAACCCTTTCTTATACTAAAATGACCCCTTAATACACTTGTAGGTCCTACTTTAGTGTGTTTTGTGAGACAATCCTGAAAAACAATAATAATCACACTTTAATCCCTGAAAACCAATGAAAAATGCCAAAGTGGACAAGGTCGCCACATTTGGAGACCTAGTCCCATGTGGCTTAAAAATTCAAATTTAACTTAATTTCTTTCGAGACTTTGTCTCTCAAACTCTAAGGTTGGCCTATGTGGTGTTATTTTGGGGAAATTAGGGCACAACATGTATAAATAATGGTTTTTCTCATCTTTCTCACCCTAATTATCCTAATTCTAGTCATTCTCACCTATCACTCAATCTTCCCAAGTACTCATCCACTACTCTTCTGAAGCAAGCTAGGGTTTGCATCCTAGGTCATCAAGACATCTTACTGAAGCACTTAGGGGATAAATCCTCCATTTCTACAACTCAACATCAACCATAATGACAAGCTAAAATCCATTGTTTCATGATTTCTTATCTTGTTTCATCATTTTATTTAATTATATAAAAGGGGCTTGACCAAGGCAAGCCTGCATACTCTAACATCCAACACTTCCTTCTCTCTCTTTGTGTGTTTGTAGATTTAGGTATCTTAGAATCTTGAAGATCATTCAGGAAGGAGTTGAAATTTTGTTGAATACACCTCATTATTGGCTAGGGAAAAACATCCATTAAAAGTCTCTTATAGACTTAGAATCAAGGTTGCAAACCCAGACACTCAAAGAGGCAAAAAGTGTAGATCGAGACCTCTAGATTCCACTTTCAGACTTCCTAAAAAGATGAAAGGGACTAGGCCACCATTAGTGGTGACCTAGTCCCACCATACATGAATTTTAGGGTTTTTTGTAGATATGAGTACCCTTTTGGTAGAAATGGGTCCCAACAGATTTTCACAAAAAAAGGACTAGGTCAACTAGAATGGCGTAAGTGTCCCAACAAGCCTAAATTATAGATTCAAAAACATCTCTAGTCTCTTATCCAATACGAAACTCATTTCCAGGTGCACACCCTTTTCATTTCCAGCTTTTTGTATTAGTTTTCTTATATTTTCTTAGGTCATTTAGTTAATGTTTTCATATCATAGTGTGTTTTCTAACATCTTCTACATTTCAATAGTTTACATTCAATAGATAGTTTACTTCATTATTTTACAGCATTTAGGGAATTCCACACACATCACTTTAAGCCCCTAACCCCTTTGAATGAACTCTCCAAGTTTTGGGTGTGAAAGAAAGACCTCTTTCCTCTTAGGTGCAAAACCCTAGAAGTGTAAGAGTACATTATTTCCCCTAAAAGATTTCTGGTTCATTTTGGTGAACCCGAAATTTCCACCCTTCTTTTTTGATTTTGATTCCATCATTTTCCTAGGTTTGAATTGCATTGAATTTTGCATTAGTGAAATTACATTCTAGGGTTTAAAATTTTGCATTAGTGGAAGTGCATATAGGTTGCATCTTAAAACATTAAAAATATCTGAAATCTTGCATTTTCATGTTAGGTCTTCATCACCCCATATATAAACCACCTACATCCATCAAAATATCTTGCAAATTCTCAAAAAAATCACCAAGAGGACTAAGTCGCCACTTTGGGCGACCTAGTCCCTTTAGGCCCCTGAAACTTTCCTTTACAGAGCTGAAAACCTTATTTTTTTGCTTATGTTTTGTGCCAGTATCAATTTGTAGCCATTGGTTGTTTTTATATAGCATACATTTCATTACATCTAGCATAAATTATCTCATTTCACGCATTGTACATTTTCAATTTTACATTTACAACATGTCATTTTTAAATCATTGCATAGTGTAATTAGTAATTTACCTTCTTTGAAATCTGAAAATTGCATTTCATCTTAAATATTTACATTGCATTTTAAGTTTACATAGAATTCATGGTGCTTGAGGATAGAATTATACTTTTTCACTCTTACTTTTCTACATTAGTTCCTAGATCATTTAAATCAAATTCTTTAGAAAATAACACATTAACAACATCACATGCACCCACTCACAAACTTAGAGATAGAAAGCCCTTTAGTAGTGATGAATTAAACAAGTTATATTACACCCTTGATGGCTTCATATCTTCTAGCTCATCCACTAAAGCTTTGACTAATGAGGATACAAACATTTATAATCATGATAATCATAATTGTTCTTCTCCTGATATCTCTCCCATTGGTGACGAAGGTATCTTGTAGCAAGAAGAGACAACTATTGAAGATCATGATGGTCTTTCTTGTCTTCCTCCTCCTCTTTCCCATTTGCAAAGCATTAAACAACAACATGAAAACATCATCCCATTACCTAGTCTCTATGATCATGACCCTCAACCTTGTTCTTCTCATATCCCTCCTTGATGCAAAGAGGATAGGTTGGTATTCAAAGATACATCTATTAAAAGTAATGAGACTCTTGACCCTCCCTTTCCTCATGATCCTACCCTTTGGGACAATATATTTTACAATCATGATGGTCCTTCTCTTGATGTCTCCCCTACATGTGATGAACATCTTCCAAGATCTTCTACTAGGTTAGATAGTATGAAACAAGAGAATGAGACCTTATCAAAACATGAGAATAAAATATACCCCTATCCTAATAATCCAACCATTTCTAATCCCATCATTGATCATTCCCCTACATGTGATGAATTCATTTTAGAAGAACTGACCCTCACATGTCAAGAACTTGTGGTTTGTAGTTCTCCTAAACACTCTCCTCCTAGGGTGGATATCATGATGCAAGACAAGGATAACATTGACTCTCCTTCCCAAGGGGATGGTAATATTATTCAACCTCAAATCATCCTTTATCCTCCTTCAACCAAACTTAAACTTGAATTTACCCTTTACCCTCCTAAGAATAATGTGTTGCAGCAACCGAGTCATAATACCGTTGCTCATACACATTATACTTGCAACGCTCCACGACCACAATAACCAACCTCCCCACCCTCACCCAATCCCATCTTACTTGACGCCCCTCACCTTAATTCCAACCTTAGGGAGTATGACCTTGTTGACCAACTAAGGAATACTCTTGCTAAAATATCTTTATGGGACCTTATTCAAGTCTCCCCTCACTATCACAACATGATGCAAAATTCCTTGCAAAAAATTCCTATCCCTTCTAATGTGCAAACAAATGACATTTCAGCTATGATTCAAGGCTTGAATGCTAACATTATTTTCCACCAAATTGAGCTCCCTCCTTTTGAAATGTAAAACAGGGCTAAAGCTCTTGTAATCATATCTCAATACAAACGCATAGGGATGAAGCCAACCCTTGTTGACAATGGCTCTGCTATCAATGTGTGTAGTGTCAATCTCTTGGATAGGCTGCATATTTATAAATCAACCATTCAACCTACCTCCTTATCTATTAGTGGATTTGATAGTGTAGGAAAAAATCCGCTCGATGTGATCGCTTTTCCTCCTATAGTTGGAATGGCCACATTAGACACAATGATCCATGTTATGCCTCATGATCTTTCATACAACCTCATTTTAGGTAGGGCATGGATTCATGCAATGAATGGAGTTCCTTCCACTCTTCATCGTAAGATGAAGTACATCTAAAAAAACAAAGTGTACACACTTGATGTTGATCTTGAGTCATTTAGTGCTTACACTTTGAGCAAAACAAATCCAAACCCTTCACCACTTCAACACCAACCCAACAAGTGGAACTCGTACAACCAAAGTCCTTCGATGATGATTGGGGTTCCTTAGACTTCACCCCTCCTTTACTAGGAGAATCCAAGATCACCAAAAAATATTCTAACAAGGGAAATGTAGTATTGTCCATACAAGAATCGATAGATCCTTCACAAGCATCCACCTCAACCACTCTAGATAAACAAGCCGATAATGAACAAACACCCGATCCAAAAAATCCAAAAAATCTCTATGAAAAAGGTTATGAAATTATGAAACAACTTGGCTATATTGGAAAAGTTTGTGGTGCTCATGAACAAGGTATTCTTACCCCTATCAAGCCTAACATGCAAACCACTCATCATGGTCTTGGATTTTGTCCTTTCATTGAAATAATCAAGCCTTCCTCTAACATCAACACCCTCCCAAATCACCCTTCTAAACCAACCTTATAAAGTAATCCTTTGCAAAAATTGAAACCAACAAAGGACTCTTTTCTTAACACCAATATCATCTTGCAACCCACTACTAATTCAAATTCTACACATTCCTCTGATGGAGTGTACAAAATATTACAATATAAAGAACCTTGTGTAATTATGACATCCTATACTAAGAAAGACTCTTCTTTGTTACACACAGAAGGAACAACTTCTACCCTTGATCAAGAGGGAATCTTGTTGAGACTCCTCCAAGATCACTTGATCTCTCTTCCTCCTTGGACTTGAAAGAAATTTTCCCACAAACATTCATTTTGTGCCTGCCACTGAGTTCATGGGCATCACACAAATGAATGTAAGGTTGTGAGTTATAAAATACAACATTTTAAGGAGTTTTATACTCTCCCTTATTTGGGGACACATCATTCCTCTAATCGATATTGATTTTCACTCAAAACTTTCATATCATTAATCATTTCAGCTCACTCTTGTCTGGCATGAAGTGGGGGCAACGGGTTAGTTAGCCTCATCCCCATATGTCACTTGTCATTGTCTCTTTTGACTAGTCATTAAATTTTCATGAACATATAAAAACAAGCTTGGGATGTGGACGACATGTCTTAAGTTGACTCTCATGTGACATACTATCATCTTCATGACACAGCTTATCAAAAACATATGACTTGGTATAGGTCTTTTCAAACAATCTCTCATGTCTTCTTTTTCTTCTACTTTAAGGAAATTTCTCATAGTAATAGTGTTTCAAAATTCCTTTAAAGTGGGGGCATACATCACCACTCACATTTCACTACGTGATTTTATTTTTCTTGCAACTCTCTCTCTTGAAAACATCAGGTACAATGTTGCTCAAGATGAGACATTTTCATTTTTCCTCTTTTGAAAACAAGATGAGTCCATTTTCACTCTTCCTCTCTTGGTAACATTACACTTAATATTCGCTAAGATGAGACATCACATAAACACAATAAAAATCCCTTTGAACAATCCTTACATTATCATTTACAACATCATTCTATTTTGTGGTGCCTTATAAAAGTTATCACGAGGTATGACATTGGTATGGTTAAGTGGGAATCCCAACGAGCAGCACAAATTTCCCCATAGCTACCTTTGTGTGTTTGAGTACATACCAACCGAGCGTAGGTTTCTCACCCTTTTGGGCCTTCTCACCTGATGAAAAACCAAGAGTCTCGTCACCCTAGAGTGAGCACATCTTCTTTTTGGACAAACATCCTAGATCTGGTCCACAAATAGCTGGACAAATGGTCGAAGCTTGATCCAACTCTTTTCAATTTCCTTCTTCTCTTCCTTCTAGTTCTTTTCATTGCATGATCATGTATCTCATTTTTTTTTAATTCATTCACCCTTGAATGTGTCTTCTTGCATTGATGTCTTTTTGACTTAGAATCTTGAACCCTGGGGGCTTGATTGCCTTCTTCATTCTTCACCATCTCCATTCGGCTACTTTAGTGTGAGTTTGAAGCAAGTTCATCCTCTCACTAAAGTGGGGGCTAAATGTGTCACACAAAAGTGTAGCCTTGACACTTTTCACTCATTTGGACCCTTGCCTATGGAATTTGGACCTCTTTTTACCCCTTTCCAAGCCTTGTACCAAAGTTTTGTAAGGTGTTGTAAAACATTTTAACACTTTCCTAGGCTTTTCATCACTAAATCAACCCTCTCTAATGGTAAAATGACCCCTCAATGTACTTATAGGTCACACTTTAATCCTCGACAACTAATGGAAAATGCCTAGGTGGACTAGGTTGCCACCTTGGGTGACCTAGTCCCATGTGGCTTAAAAATTCAAATTTAACTTAATTTCTTTCGGGATTTTGTCTCTCAAACCCTAAGGTTGACCTGTGTGGTGTTATTTCAGAAAAATTAGGGCACAAAATGTATAAATAATTCTATTCATTCTCACCTATCACTTACTCTTCTCAAGCACTCATCCACTACTCTTCTCAAGCAAGCTAGGGTTTGCATCCTAGGTCATCAAGACATATTGTTGAAGCACTCAGGGGTTGAATCCTTCATTTTTGCAACTCAATATTGTTGTGCCTTTTGCACACACACCCCGTTCAGAATGAGGACCCTCTTTCCCTCTTTGCTTTTTTGGTCCCTTTCATTTTACCTCATTTTGCATACCCATTTTTGTGCCCCAATTGCAGGGGGTAGCATGTTTCCCAATGCCATATTTTAAGTCTCGGGCTAACTCGAGTTTTCCTTGTCAAAATTCTAGCATCTGTGGCAATTTTCAGGTTTCCCCTTCTGGGTTTCCCTTTCCGGATTGCCTTTGCCAGATTGCCTCTGCTGGGTTTCCTCCCTCGGGTTTCCCTGGTCAGGTTTCCTGTCGGGCTTTGCTATTTTGGCGACGGTGACGAGATGGTTTCCTGGACCCCGGACCCCGGACCTCTTGCTGCCCCTGCATTTTCGAGTTCACCAACCAAACCTGCAACCATACAAAAGAGTTCAATGTCGTATTAATGACAGTTTTGCTATAAAAAATAAAATTCCGGCCATCATTATCAATTGCGCGAGTGATAGATGAGTTTGGAGAGCTTTCGGTGACCAGGTGTTTTCCGCCCAGCATTTTGAGCTCCCTTTTCAATCGTTTTTTGCGTGACCAACTGTTCATTCTTCAAGATTTTGAGGTAGGTTCGCCATCCGTGCACCCTCCCTTTCTATTTCATGAATTTTCTCATTTTTTGTGCATGAAAATTGTAAAATGAGTTTGAAATCAAATAGATTCGTGCCTTCCGGTCAAAACCCATATTTTAAAAATGTGAAAATCAATCTTTAAATCCCCCGAAATTCAATCCCAAACTTCACCATGCCGTGGCTATTCTTTGGAATAGTGCTAGCGCCTTCCGGGCTCGAGTCTTCTTGTGGCCATTCGTACCCCTCTTCAAATTTTGAATTTGGTTTTTTCCCTTCTTCAGATTTCCACCTCCGGAATTCCCTTCCCAGGATTCCATTATGTCTCCACCGTTTCAAATGGCCCTACCCGAGCATCCTCCTGACCCTTGGACCTCAGACCCTCGAAGTCTGTCTAAAATTCAAAACTCATCGCAATCTTGCCAATTCAATTTTCCCTCGAAATTCGGTTTCCGAAATTCTGTTCTCGGAATTCGGTTTCTGGAATTCCGTTCTTGGAATTCTGTCTCTATTTCACTGTTTCAAACGACTTTCACCTTGCGACTTTTCGGACTTCATTTCCCAGCTGCAAACAGATTCATCTCCCAATCGAAACCTTTGATGAATTTTCCCCTTCGGACTTCAGCTTCTAGAATTCCCCTCTCCGGATTTCGTTTCTCCTGTGCCATTTCAAACGGCCCCGTTCGAGCGTCTTTTCGAATCCCCAACCCCAGTCCGCTGTCCGCCACAACTCGAAACCTTGGTTATATTTTCCTCTGAGCTCCATCCAAATTTCGAATGCCGGAATTCCCCTCTCGGGATTCCACCCCACCTGCGTCGTTCTAATGGCGAGCTCGGAGTGTCTTCCCGATCTCCAGGTCCCGGTGCTTCGTTCGCCATCCGATTGTCCCGAATCCTCTGACTGCTTCCGTAAACTTCCTCCTAGGTTTCCTCCCATGGATTTCCTCTTTCATTTCTCCATTCCACATGGTTGACCCATGGCCGCTTCCCGGCGACGGCAATCCGAGACCTGGATTCCGTCACCCAGAATTTCGTTTCCTCTGCGCCGTTTCAGATGGCTTCCCTGTAGTTGATGCCTGAACTCTCGAATGGGGCATCAAATGACCTCCAAATCCAAAATGGATTTCGACCCATTTTCTAAAATTTGGTTTTCTTCTACCTCCAACTTCAAATCTTCAAATGCAACCTCGGGAAATGCATATGGGAATTCCATTCTCGTTTTGCCCTTTCAAATGACATTCTGCCAAGGGATTTTCGGCCGAGGAACTCTGGATTGTTTGCACTGCCCTCTAACACTGAAGGATCTAGCTTCTATGGTTATTAAATATTATTTATGATTGTCGGACTAACCTTGACATGCAGGGATTTGTCGGTGCCCCTTTTTTCAAGTTCATCATTACTGATTCTCGTCTTTTGTGCAGGATTTAGTGAATCCGGTCCAGAGACTTCTGGTGCTTCCAAGAAAGGAAAAGGAACAACCAAGACACCAAGGGGTAAGGAAGATAGAGAAATAATGAAATACAAATTCCAAGGGGTCCCTATTCAATCCAAGATCACTACCCTTTGGAAGGATGTCTTAGATACCAACATCGGACAAGTCGATGTTGATGAATTCATGCAGAGGGTCAGAATGAACCCAAAAATAGCAAATGCAAAATTAATAAAGAGTAGTGGACTTGCTAAGGCTGGAGGTTTCCTGCTGGCCCTAGTGGCCCTGAAGCTGGTAATGGTGTGCGTGGAGGCATACCAATTTGATACCAGAACCATTGTGGATCATGAGGGGAATATCCTTGCGGATATGTCTCCGTCGAGTATAACGGAGACCTTCCACATTCCCACCTTTGAGAGCATGGAGGTCCCCACCATGGAAGACTATTAAGAGGTGTGGGAATAGGACCCATTATGGTGTAAAAATCTTATTAACCAGTGCTGGTTGAAGGACAAATGGGGCAGTGCTGGGAAGCTTCCTTAGGAGCTCTACCTAAGCGATTTCTTCGAAGACTACCATGACCTTGTAACTCTACTCAACCGAGTCATGGGCCTTCCCAGCATGGTTTTCTTCCAAGAATGGATGTTCTATTTCATAGAATAGATTCTCCATGGTAAGGGTACTATCTTCTATTGGGGCGAGATCATCAGCGATTGCTTCCACGAGTAGTTTACCACCATGAAGAAAACCAATAAATTTTTCATGAATTCCTACTTATTATATTCCCTCACCAATCGGTGACATTATCAGGGGTTGAAAATGATGCCCAGTGATCCATCGGGGCCGAAGCTCAAGCCTTATGACAAGTACCCTCAGTTATAGTTTTGAAATTTCAAAAGAAACTACTGTAGGGTGAATGACGCGTTCATTGCTCACGTCATCCAGTTAGTAGGAGGGGATTTTCATAGGAGGATGTCTCATAGTGCCAGGGTCCTCCTCAGGTAGTAAGCCTTCTAGTACATTCAGTTCCCAAGGTTCACGTACATCTGTGCCGAAGGATTCTTAGATAAACCAAACAAGCTGCCTCGGTACCCAAATGACTAGATCATTCTCTTGGAGCTGACTCGGCAGCTGCGACACATTCATAGTGTCTTGAATGAAAAACAACTAGTAGGCCCCGCCTACCTCGTGAACCTTGGTCAGGGGATTTATAATGTCCACACTTCCCAGTGCGTAGGATATTTGGAAAGGGAACTGGCAGAGTATAATTTTGAACAATACAGAGCGAGGCCACGAATGGATCCCTATGGTCATATCAAAAAGGCACTGGGACATGAATGCAACCACCTCCACAACATTGAGGACTTTTGGGCCAACTGCAGGGATGATCTTGAGGTACAGTTGCAGCATTATATGCGCATGACCATCATCCATGTACAAAGGGTGAACTTGTGTCTGATCCCTAATCAGCTCGAGGAGGACAAGGACACAATTGTGGATCCAGGTTACGATGCAGTTTCCAACCTGCCGCTACCCACTATCAACTAGAATGCACTAGAGCTTAATGATATTAGTGTGCTCGCCAGGTGCATTGAAGTCTGAACAAGAGCATGGATTGATGAGAAGGTGGCTCAATTGAAACAACAAGGGGTCCTCCTGATGTTCACCAAGCTTGCAAGTGAGCATGTAAGTGAACCAAGTGGCTCTGAAGGTGGGGAGGCTACCACTGCAACTGAGGAGACATCTAAGACCCCACCATCACTGAAGACCAAGAAAAGAAAAGGAGGCTAGCGAACAACTGCCCAAACCAAAAGTCTATGCCCATACGTCTTCCAAGCTGGAGCCCTCTAAGAAGAAAAGAAAAACAATAGGAGGCATGGAGACAATGGTGATGTCCAAGGGTTCACCCCTTGGGATCAGAAATAAAGGATCTAGCTCCTTTGGATCTCCACCCATTACAATCACCACTGCCACCCCGCTTGCCTCAATTCCAACTTCTACTTCCTCCCCGCCTGCGGTGGATATCTCCGTCCACCTTGCTCCTACTCCTCTAGTGTTGTAGGTTATTCTCATAGATTCATTGTCCACCGCCACCTCGCCAATGACCTCTTCCTCCATGTCCCCTTCCCTTCCTTTTGTTTCCGCTGCCACAATGCCAGCCCCAAGCCTTCAAGAACCTTTGTAAAGTATATGCAGAATGTGTCGTTTGAGCTTTCGGGGATGCTCACCAATCCAATAGTCTAGGCTGTGATAGCTCAGGCTATGGCCTTTGCTCCAATGACATCCCTCTCTATTGAATCACCAAAGATGAAAGCAACCATGCAAATATCAAACGAGTGTGAATGACAACATCTAGAGGCTGAGAGGGCGCCGGAGTATGAAGAGTTTGAATATCATGAACATCCCTTGTTCGAGCATCAGAAGATTGATGAAGTGGCCTATGAGTCTTCCAACGAAGCCAGTGAGGGTAGTGAGGACCTCGATACTGAACTGATCTGAGAATCAAATGATCTTGAGCTCAATGCAGAGTGGGGCAAGTAGCTCAAGGAAATTGAGGACAAGGAGGTTGAGGACTGGCTTGCATGGGAAGAGGAGACTGTTACTCCAGAGACCTAAGGTAATAGGTCTCCAACCAAGGAACATGGCCAAACCATAGAGCATGATAGGGAAACTTTCCTCCATGAGAAAAAATAAGCGAGGAGCCCCGAGGAGCATCAAGATACTTTAAATGAGGAGGAGGATGCTGAAAAGAAGGATTCACCCAAGGAGCAGCTACATACTGAGTCCCCTATTAGGCATGAAGCATTTGAACAAGATTTTGATGGAGGAAAGGAAGATGCAGGAACAAATGAGAAGGCTCTTGTTGTCAGAACTGTCGAACTCGAAAAGGAGGACAGTAGGACTCAAAGGGAACCGCCAGGGAAAGAACCCCAAACACCTGATTGGCTACAAAGACAACTCAAGAATAAGACTCCCACCTTGAAGGATCCCAAGGCAAGGTTGGAAGCCATCATGGAAAGAGCACGAATAAGCACCAGAAAAGAGAAGAAGCTGAGGGTCAGATCAAAGATAACCATGGATGCCTCAGGATCAAGGGCAGTACAGATAGCAACACCGATGGTTGGGGAACAAGGCATAACTTACAATGTCTCCACCATCAACCTGGGAGTGGCCACAAGGGAATAGAAGGTTGAACATCTCCAGGAGTCAGTTTCCACAGTGGTGCACCTTATCCTGTATGATAAGGTCTCCAAAGAAGAACTAAAGGAGTAGGTGGCCTATCTAACAACTTATATTCAACAGTGGTCATCTCCAGATGAGAAACCTACAACATCATTGGCCCTGCCTCAGTTGTTGTCTAGAGAATAGATTGAGAAGCTTGAAAAGAGATGAAACTTGGATAAAACTATGAAAAATTGGTTTTGGCAGGTTTTGGACATAGGGAACACAGGCATCAACTTGGCTGCCCGGGCAACAAATAGGTTCCTAGAGGACTAGAAAACTCTCAAGGACACAAGGTAGATCTGTGAGAAGTTCCCAAGGAAGTATGATGTGGCCTACCCAAAGATTGAGGCCATTCTCGCATTGCTGAGTGATATCTGGGAGAAGGACTTGGCCTTCAAAGACGATGATCACTGGCTAGTGGATACTTGGAAGCGAGACTATAATCACCGAAAGAGAAGGCTAGAGTAAATTTTGGAATGGATAGCGCCAGACATTGAATGGGCAAGGGAGTCCAGAGAGGAGTGTACTCAGTATCTCAAATTGATGATGGGGTATGAGGTGCCCGCGGTCGAGAGCAATCCCGAGAACATCAAGCCCCACTTCTTGAAGATTATGGAAGATGGGATGTTCGTCGAAATCACCACTGAGTTCATGTGTTTTGTGGCCCGAGCCTTCGTACAATCAAAAGCTTTCAAAGAGAATGATGCTAAGTATGAGGTAGACTGGAAGAAGCTTGGTAGCAATTCTTAGGAATGGAGTTACCAAATCTTGAAATCTGACATATTGGAAGTGGATAAGTTTCAGTCCCTGGTCCTAAGTTTCATGGAGTATGCCACATTGATAAAGTAAGAGGGAAATCCAGTCATCAATGAAGAGTTCCTTGAGGAATAGCTACAGCAAAGGGCAAATGGCTAAAAGACAAATTTGCTATAGTGTTGTCACTAGATGACGAAATAGGGAAGAAACAAGAAAGTATTTGTAAATGCAATATATATTTGGGGGTAGGTGAAACCCTAATGTAAAATGAATCTTGGCCACATAATAGAATCGAATCTTGGCCACTCATTTTGTTTTTTGAAAACTATAAATAGGGCTCTCCTCCTCTTATTTTAAGAGAGTTGAGTTATTGTAAAGGCATGCTACAGAAATTATAATAGTAAATACAGTCATTTTCTAGTGTATTTCTAGGTTTCTCAATATGTTTCATGATTCCTCTCCCTTTTAGTTATAGTTTTTATTTAATTTACTTTGCTTTTCTAGCATCTTCAATTTAGACTTGGTAAATTTAGTATGTTATTTCTGGTTTTGGAGATAGTTGTTGTGTGTATGCTTTCCTTGTCCATACTTTTGGTCATTTGCTTAAGGTAGATGACTATGCAAAGTTAGTCTAGACTTTGATTTCATTGTTGCTCATAAAACTTTATCTTTATTCATGTTTCCATAATGAATGAATGATGAACATCTACAGTCCCTAGAAGATAGCACAAATTTCATGATATTGTGAGAATTTTGATTAAGTGAAATCCCATTTAAGGAAACTATCCATAGTAGGAACCTCCATGATCACTGTTCATCAGTAGTTGCAAGTCTAGGAAACATCTTTCTTCCTCGCCCTTTTCTTTTTTCTTTTTTTTTTAGAAACAACTTGTGCCAAGGTTTGTTGCACATTGTAAAGCCAAATCCGATGAAGCAATGGAGTCTAAGACTACTACTTGAGCTTGCAACAAAGCATAGTAATTCTAGACCTCTAGAACTCCATTTATCGACTCAATTCTCCTACAGCTTCGACCACGTAAGTCCACCTTGTGATTCTAGCAAATCACATAAACAACTGAAATATTCCAAGCACTGCCAAGACCTAACATATGAGAGACCTTGGGATAGTGTTTTGCAATTGTGGAAGATTGTCTTTCAAGAGAGATAATGCACTTGTGCATTACTTGTGTTGTGAAGTGCATAAAAACACCATCAACAAAGATCAACCATCATGGAAAGGTAAACTCCATTGTTTCATGCTTTCTTATCTTGTTTCATCATTTTATTTAATTATCTAAAAGGGGCTTGACCAAGGCAAGCCCCCATACTCTAACATACAACATTTCCTTCTCTCTCTTTATGTGTTTGTAGATTTAGGTATCTTAGAATTTTGAATATCATTAAAGAAGGGGTTGAAAGCTTGTTGAAGACACCTCCTTTTTGGCTAGGTAAAAACATCCATTAAAAGTCTCTTATAGATTGAGAATCAAGGTTGTAGACCGGGCACTCCAAGAAGTAGAAAGTGCAGACCAAGACCTCCAGATTCCACTTTCAGAGTTCTCAAAAAGCTGAAAGGGACTAGGTCTCCATTAGTGGTGACCTAGTCCAACCATACATGCATTTTAGGTTTGTTTTTGTAGATCTAAGTACCCTTTTGGCATAAACGGGTTCTGACAGATTTTCATAGAAAAAAGACTAGGTCACCTAGAATGGCGTAAGTGTCCCAACACACCTAAATTTCAGATTCAACAACATCCCTAGTCTCTTATCTAGTCTACAACTCATTTCCAAGTGCACACCCTATTCATTTCCAGCTTTTTGTGTTAGTTTTCTTATATTTTCTTAGGTCATTTAGTTAATGTTTGCATATTGTAGTGTGCTTTCTAGCATGTTCTGCATTTCAATAGTTTACATTCAATAGATAGTTTATTTCATTAGTTTCTAGAATTTAGGGTATTACACACATATCACTTTAAGCCCCTAACCCCTTTGAATGAACCCTCCAAGTTTTGGGTGTGAACGAAAGACCTCTTTCCTCTTAGGCGCAAAACCCTAGAAGTGTAAGAGTACATTCTTTCCCCTAAAATTTTTGGTTGTTCAACCATAACTGACATATGAGTCCCACTTTAACCAAGACCTATTTTGAATCAATTCTTGGTGGAATTTTATCCTCCTAGATCTTATTTCAGCTTGTAGTGTTGTAATTTTGGGAAATTTGGCATAAAAAATTATAATCACAAGGTTATTTCATCATTTCAACATCTAAGCAATCCTAGAATTTCATCAGAAATGAAGAATGCACTTTCACAAGAGTTTAAAAGAGTATTCAAGAGAATTTATAAAGCATTCAAGGGAAGACCTTTTCATCATTTTTTGCAGCAATTCAAGATGTGTCATCATGCCAAAGAGATAAGGCATCAAGCATGTTGTTGAGCTAGTGTTGTGATGTAGCATTCAAGATCCAAGTTAAGCATTGTTCCATATCTAATTCAAGGTCAAGATCTACATTCTACATGGCCACTTCATGTTAGATTTCCAATTTACATTTCAAGACATCATTCAAGGTATCATTGTTCATGTTTCATGCTCATGTTTCGTTGTTTCTCATTAAGGTTTGATTACCAAAATGGGCTTTGACCAAGGTAAACCCCCATTCCCTAACAAAACAACATTTATTCTCTCTATGTGTGATTGTAGGTTTATAGGTTGAAGAAAAAGTGGATTTGAAGCTTTCAAAAGTACCAAAATGATGAATTTGTAAAGTTATAAAAGTTGTCAAGACTCACATAAAAATTAGACCTAGAGTAAGATATTCAAGCTATTTACATGAAACCAGTGGGAAAGCACTTATTTAATACATCTTCAAAGGCTCACAAAGTTTTGATTCAAAAAATTTCTCCAGAAACACTGTGTGAAAAAATGGGACACTTTGCAACAAAACATGACACTTTGCAACAGTCTGGGTATATGAGTCCTAGTACTACCTATTTGCCAAATTTTAGCAGATCTAGATTAGTCACTAAGAGATTCCAATTTCTACCCAGAAACCCTAGTTTATCACTAAATTTTCAAGACTAGCATATGAGTCCTAGTGTGCTTTAAAAGCTACATTTTTAGATTTACGACCTTGTTTTGAGCCTCTTCAGTTTTCCAAGTGCACCTTTGTTTATCTCTAGATTGTTATTATGATTTGAGTTTATTTTCTAGATTACATTGTTAGGTTTTTCCTGTCACTTTCATTACTTGTCTTTCCAATCCTTTTCTTGTTGGTGAACCCCCTTTTAGTCTTTAATCACACCCCTAGGATAGCCTTTAGTAGATATATTTCCCTCATTCCATCCTTGGATTGCAATCTCTAAGGTTTCGTTGAATGAAACTTGAAGAAAATCAGTTGTTCTATCCACTAAAACATAGAGTGGCAATTTTATTTGTTTCACCCTACCAAATATATTTTGACTAATGGGTTGAGGACCATTGGGAGGGAGTTAATGAATTTCATTTCATAGATAATGGTAAATGGTTCTTTATTTCTATTTTTCCCTCAAAATAAATAAGGGATGTCATCTTCAAAGTGAAGACATGGATCTTGCAAAGTGCAAGACTATATGTTCAGCCCCGAATTCCCAAATTTAACCCTTCATCCATAGAGATAAATGTTGTAACATTTTGGGTGCAATTTCTCACCCTACCACTTGAATACAAAGATATCTCAATAGTAGAAATATTGGGCAGACAGATGTGTATTTTCATGAAGCTCAATCACACCTATTTTGGTAGCATCGAAGCTTGAGTTAGGTTCTTTATTTTATTAGACACCACGGAACCTCACCCATAGGATTTTCAAATTTGTTTTAGGAGTGGGAACTGGTGGTAGGAAATTTTTCTTGAAGGGTTTGAAATAGAATGCCATTCCTGCCATCTAAAATCTCATCTTGTTACAATAGGTTCATATCAAGCTACACAAAGTTGGGAGGCTTGCGAGGATTAGGAAATAATACTAGTTGATAAAATAATCATTTCCAATGCTATTTTTATTATATTTCTAGAGATTTCTTTGATGGCTAAAGAGGCTACACCAAATAGTATTTAGGTTCTAGAGGAAATTTTTCTAAAAATTGCAATGAGAGGTAAGGATCTATTAGATGTCCTTTTGGAAAAGGATTTTTATCCTTTAAAGGTACTAGATTGCATCAAGGAGAATGAAGTTTTAGTGGAGTTGAATGTAATGTTGGAATTTCTAAATTTATAGGCACTGGAAAATGCTAGTTGGAATACATAATCTGATAGTATGATCTCAAACTCCGATATAGAGGAAACAAAAATCGAAGTTGTTTCTTTAGTATTCCCAATACATTGGTTTAATTTTGAGCTAATCAGCTTAGAGAAGGATTCCTCTTCCAGAACACTCTCATTAAGGCTATAGAGCTAAATAATCCAATCCCCAACCTTATGGCTTGGACTGACACATAAATAGTTCTTCCTATGAAAAATAACAATTGGGAATTATAAAATATATTCCATTGGCCTTTCAAGTTCCCTCCTCAAGGTCCCTATCAACAATGGCAGAATAGATCTTAGTTGAAGTAGGAGGAAAAATTATTGATGAAATTAATGAGGACGGCCTAAATGATTTTGCTTACTCCTAGTCACTTTCAATCTCATAGACATAATTTGATGTGTCTACCTTGTCTCCTAAAAAAAATACAAAGAAAGGAAAAAAGTACAAGACAAGGAAAATACAAGAAAATATCACAACGGGTTTGCAGACTACCCTTGACAAAAATCTAAAAGTGAGATCGAGGGTTTATTTCTCTCCTCAAAATCAATGAATGTCCTTTTCATGGAATTTTAGGGGCTTAAATTCCACTAACAAAAGGTGTTTGATTAAGCACCAGATCAACTCAAGTGATGTTGATATCTTTTTCCTACAAGAAACTAAATTTTTCGAGGATTAAAACAAATAAATCCTAACTAAATGGTCCAAATGGTAAGTTTTTTATACCCTTATCATAGGGGCATCAGGGGGACTAGTATTCTAATGTGATCTACGCATAGCCAAGGAATATTTTATTACAACCCAACAATGGTGGATGCTCTCCAAGATTCAATGTTATCAGCCCACATTTTGGATATTTAATGTTTATGGTCCTATATCAACTGCTAGAAAGAAATAGGTATGGGACTATTTGACACCTACCCTCTTTTTGTTAAGAGGTTAATTGACTATCTTAGGAGGGGATTTTAATACTATTACCTCCCAAAAAGAGAAAAATGAAGGTATCATCCCCCCTCCAAAAGCAATGGAGGCTTTTTCCAATTTCATCCTAGATAACACATTGATTAATTGTTTAACAAATAATGGTAAATTTACCTAGAAAAATAGAAGGAATCATTTTTTTCTCATCACAGAGAGGTTATATAGGTTTCTCCTCTCCATAATTTAGACCAACACTAATTTTAAATATGCCTTTTCTATCCTCTCATTCTTGGGATCAGATCATTATCAGAACTAATTGGATATTATTTGGAACTATGTGCCAAATAAATTTAAATCATTCTTTAAATTTGAATTATGTGGTTCAAGGATGACAACTTTTTTCCTTTCCTCAAACAATGGTGGGAGAATGCACCATTTGTAGTAGGCTCTAGACTTTAACAATTAGCCAAAAGGAACCAATTCATAAAAGAATACTAAGCTTTTTCACAAATCAATTAAGGTCAAACACAATGCTAACACAATCTTTTCTATAATTTTTGCATTTAATGAACTCTTAAAATATGATTATTAGATTCAAAATAAGGGCATCCTATTCTTTTCCAACCTCCTCACCAAACTGAAAAATCAAACCCCTGATGTGGCTGGAAAAGAACAAGAGTTCTTTAATTTCATCCTAAAGATACTTAGTTCATGTTACAACAAGTTTCTCTGGGCACTATTTACCATGGAAGAGGTTAAAACTATAGTTTTTTCACTTTCCCCAGACAAAGCTCCCAGTTCAGATGATTTTACTACACTATTCTATCAGAAATGTTGGGAATTTATGGGAAGAGATATTTGGTTGGCTCTAGAAGAATCTTGTAGAAATTACAAAATGTTGAAAGAACTTAACATAACTCATCTAATAATTATCATCTATTTTTTTTCTTGCTTCCCTCTCCTCCACCTACATTTTAACTTCCTATGTGCATGGTGGGCTTTTCTCTGGGGGTACACCATGGTCCCCCTCTATCCCCTCCTAAACTGTGCATCTCACATGTGGTCCCATGTCCCTTGGGGTTCACTCCTATTGGGACAGAGCTTTCGCCTACGGGTCTTTCAAAGACTATTGAGATTTCGGTTGTATCTACTGACATTGTGTTGATGGTGGAGATTCTTTTGGAAATTGGCTAGAAGGATGTGTTGACCAATGGCAAACAAAAATCTACTTCGGTTCCTGCTTTTTTTGATTTTTTCATTGCTTCTAGGATGGACTTTTCCATTCCTGATTCAGTCTGTGATAGGATCCTCTCCTCCATCAAGAATGTAGTTGTGGGTATATTTCTTTCCTTCCATCCAACTATGGATATGGTGCGGAAATAGGATACTGTGAAATTGCATCTCAAGGGGAGTGTGGAGATCTGTGTTATGGCTAGTGGTGTCTTTATTTTCAGGTTTACAGCTACGAAGGAGATGGTGGTGAATCTTTCCATGGGTCCTTGGGCGTATGGAAAACAAAACTTGGCTATGTTTCGTTAGAAGCCGAGGTTTGAACCTACTGTGGACATAAACAAGTTGGCTCCAGTTTGGGTTCGGCTGCCTGGTTTACCTCTAGAGTACTGGGATGAAGCCATTTTCAAATGTATTGGAGATTCTTTGGGTTATTTTTTCACCACTGACTCAATCACCAAATCTAAATCCAAGTTATTTTTTGCAAGATTTTGTGTTAACATCTATGTTGATAAATCTCTTCCTAACACAGTCAAGTTGTGTTCCAAGTTTGGCAACTGGACCCAACCAGTCTTTTATGAAAATGTTATTGCCTATTGTCAGAAGTGTGCTAAAGTTGGCCACCTTATCTCTAACTACAAATATTCTTTCAATCGGGAGCCTAATGTGGATAGTACCTTGGAGAATCCTACACCTCCTATGGAGAATGTTTCACCTTCGAAGGAGGCCACTATGGTCAATCCTTCGATTGCTTCACCTACTTATGGTGATCCACCGTTTGGTCTCGTCGAATCTAGTGTAAGTCTAGCAACTCTGTCTTAAAATGAGACTATTGTCAGACCCCACGATGTCTAGTTGGCTCAGGGCCTTGGTCCTTTGGCTACCGATCCACTGCTTGTTGTGGGCTCTACGGGGACAAGCAAAACAATGGGTGAGGAAGGTGAGATATGGGAAGAAGAGAGTATTGGAGTTGTTGATGAATCTGTAGAGAATACAAAGGGCTTGAAGCTTGAGAAAACTATAGAAGAAGACATCTAGATAAATCCAAAGAAAAAAGGGAGGAAGAAGTGTAATGTGGGATTTCTGCAAAACAAATTGTTAGTCTAATAATGCATGCATATATTAAATAAAATCCAACAAAAAATGAAATACATTAGAGATAAATTGGGAAAAATGAATGAAACTAGAATAGTCTCACCCAATCTTCTCTCCTCAATGATTCACTTCCATTGTACCTCCTTAAGCTTGATGTGATAATGGATGCACTTAAATTTGTAAGAAAACTCTATATGCCTAGTCCTAAACAAAGCCTTTGAAGGATTTCTCAATAAACTAAATGAAAAATACAAAATTAATTCTAGTATGCAAGTAATTAATAAGCCTAAAGACGATAATGAAAGATGAGATTGCAATATTAAGAGAAAAATAATAAGAGATTCAAGAGATTAATAGTAGATTAAGAGATAATAATAAGAGGTCCCAAAAATGAGATCAAGATTGTCATTTCATAGAAAATGCAATCTTGAATGAACGGATGAGATGAGAGATTGATAAATTCCCTAGAATCAATGGTTAAGATTCAAAATAACAACTCTCAATTAGGGTTAGGGTAAAATCCCCAAAAGTGTGGATGAGATTTAATTTAGGAAATTAAATCAATGGTGGAGAATAAATGTGACATTGAGATTAAATTAGCAAAAATTAGAAGATAAGGAGATGAGATTTTAGAAAATCAGTAATTTTAGAAATTACTTGATTTGTAGAAGAATCTTTCCATTTTGAATTAAATTAATTCAAAATATGGATTTTGTGAGATAATAAGTAATTGATTTTTAAAATTAATTACTAAAAGAAGAATCAGTTAACTATGTGAGACATTTTTAAATAAATTATTTTATTTAAAAATAACAAAGTGTCACATACAACAATTAAATAATTAAGAATAGTTATTTAATTTAGAAGAGGTAGTTAATTAATTAAATAAATTAATGAATCTATTTAATTAAAAGAGAATTTAGGGATTAGTGACATACTAACTAAATATATTAAAATATATTTATTTAATAACTAGGAGGACATTAATGATGAAGATTAATTAAATAAATGAGACTTTATTTAATTATGAGATGACTTTGATAATTAGTGACACATTAAATAAATAAATATGATTTATTTATTTAATAATCATGAAGAACGAAAGATAATGAATTAATTAAATAATTATGAGTTATTTAATTAATAGTTGAAGGTGGGTTAGAAACATAATTAAAAGGTCATAATTATGTTAGGACGGAAGGTGGTAAAATAGTGCTTGCAGGGCTTAGTCATTTTTATGTGTCTACATTTGCCCCTCTTTGTCATAATGTAGCTTGTCGCATTGTGGCAAAGAAAACAAGTCAAGAATATGCCCCAATGCAAAATAGGGATGAGGAAGAATGATGAGGAGGGTTGTGGTATGCCCCCTTGAGAGGACAATTGGGTTCAGAGGACATGAGTGTGCTTTGGAAATGGATAAGAAGACTAGAAGATGAAAGAAAAAAGTATATAGGACAGATAGATAAGGATGATAATGATGCGGACTAGAAGAAATGTTAGAGAGAAGAAAAAGACAAATGTTAGGATAGAAGACATGGATGTCGATATGGGGAAGGAGATGCAAGTTAATGTGGAAAAAGAAATGCATGTTAGTTCGGAAACAAAAATCCTTCAAAGCTTTGTTATAGTGCTATCCTAGTTGTTGCTCTTAATCATCATTGGGCGAAAAATGTCATGATGGCTGACAAACACTATGGTATGACGTAGATCAACCATTGTAGACAAGGATGATCATGACCCATATGAGGAACATAATTGCCCCTAGTCATTTTGTCAGGACCAACCCGCCAGCAGAATCAGACCAATCATGAGACGTCATTGCTTCTCTAAATCCTGATGTCAGGACATCCTTGAGAAACTAGCCACATGATAGTTAAAAACAAATAGGAAAATCATCGTACTACATCATTTCTTCTCTAAATCCTGAAGTCGAGACATCCTTTAGAAGCTAGTAGGAGGGTGATTAAAATAGATAGGGATAATCATCATGATATGTCATGGCTCCTATGACATAAGGAACTAATATCATGATAACCATGAAAAAAAGTTCCAAGTGTTTTAATGTCGAGTGTTGCCAATTATCGAGTGATATCAAATTCAAGGACACATCCTGAATGACGTTGATATCTAGGAGATCAATTCTCAGAAGTAGGAGAATCCATCAAGATGCCAGATGATGATGACGATGCTTAGGAAGGACACATCCAAAAGCATAAAGAAATGATGAGAGTTTCTCTTCAGAAGGACACATCTGAAGAAGAACCCAAAAATTTCCCAGGTTAAATTGTCTTGATAGAGTTTGATTACATGTTCTTGCCGAAATGTTAATTTGACTGAAAGGGTTGATAAAACTAATTACCGATAGACTGACAGTTCAAGATTGAAAGAATATTTGCTTGATTTGAAGATAGCTTGACATGTGTGAAAATGTAGTTCCATGAACCCTAATGGACTGACCTAGTATGGCCTTCGGGGCTCATCGATTGATGGCCTTGCCTATGTCATGCACTCAGAGACCTCATAGTTCGACATGACCAATGACCTTGTCCAAAGGACAAAAGTTTGAAATGATGATTTTATTTTGACAAACCTAGAAAGACTGACCTAAAGTCTCGAGGATTCAAAGATGAATCTTGCCTATGTAGCAAATGCACGGAGACAACATACTTCAGACATGGACAAAAGATTGATTGATACGATTGATTGAATTGATCAGATACACATTGACTTTGACTCTGCTTTTGGATTTTCTCAAGACATTTTAAAAAATTTAGATCTTTTTTCAGGGATTTTTTTAGGAATTTTTTCAAATTTTTAAGACTTTTAAATATTTTTGGGACTTTTTTCAGAACTTTTTACAAATTGTTGGATCATGTGTGACATCCACTACAGTTTTCATGATAAAGGTCTTGCCCCCAGATAGAGCGGGGATTACCCGAGTCTAACGATATGGAGATAGGTTGACACAAAGCAAAAGGCAAGGATACGCAAGGGATTATGTCAACCAAATGCTAACCATGGCTGGAATCGACAGGACTTAGGATGAAAATCATGAGTGTGTCAGGATATCGTGATTTATGAAAAGTGGATAAAGGTTGATGAGAGTAACAGTAGATGGAAAAGTAACGATCGACTACACATGGCGCCTGTTTGCCAGGTTTTCACCATGGTTCTTATCCAAAGTTCCTGTTTGCCAAGTTTTCACTATTGGATGAATTTATTTCTTTTTACTTTTTTTGCCATTTTTGATTTTTTTGATGTCACCAAGATGCCTGTTTGCCAAGTTTTCATCAAGGGACGATTTTTTTCTATTTTTGTATTTTTTTGTATTTTTAAGGTTTTTAGCCAAGCTCTTTGATGCTATGTGTAGAACTTTTGTAGATGTAAGTTGTTGATGGGTTATGTCAACTGTTCTCCATTAGGTGTGGCCAGTTGATAAGCTCCATAACCGAATGCTACAATAATAATATATGGACCAAGCCAATTAGCCTCAAAATTTACAGGTTTTTCACGATCTGCCTGATTTCTTGGGTTCTGCATGAGGACCAAGTCACCGATTTCAAATTTTCTCACCATTACTCTTTTGTTATAACTTCGGCAAAGACAATTTTGATATGCCTGCAAATGATTTAAGGCATTTAGTCATCTTTGTTGTAACATTTCTAGCTCATGTAGGTGAGACTATTTGTACTCTTCATCAATAATCATTCCTTTCATAGAGACTCGGAGAGAAGGAATTTTTACCTCGATGGGCAATATGGCCTCAGATCTGTAGACCAGGGAAAATGGAGTGGCTCCAGTGGGGGTACGGATGATGGTACAGTAGGCCCATAAAGCAAGATTAAGTCGTAGGTGCCAATCTTGGCCAGTTTCTTTGACGGTCTTCTTGAGTATGCGAAGAATTATTTTATTTGATGCCTCATCTTGGCCGTTAGCTTGTGGATAATATGGGGTGGAAAAATGGTGTTGGATGTGGAATCGCTCACAGATTTCATGAACATCCTGATTTTTGAATGGACTGTCGTTATCTATGATGATGGATAGTGGGACACCATACTAGAAAATGATGTAATTTAGGATAAACTTGGATATTTGCTTACCGGTGATGTAAGTGAGGGGTCGACTTCAATCAACTTTGTAAAGTACTCAGTGGCAGCGATTATGAATTTGTGGCCATTAGAGGAAGATGGATGAATCTTGCCCATGAGGTCGAGTCCCAATTGTGCAAAAGGCCATGGAGAATTAATCGGTCTCAATTCTTGTGCAGGTGCATGAATTAGATCACTATGCACCTGGCATTTCTGACATGTTCTGAAAAACTGAAGAGCATCTTTTTCTAATGTCGGCCAATAGTATCCAGGTCTGGTGACTTTTCTAGCTAACATTGGACCACTTGAATGAGATCTGCATATACCCTCATGTACCTCCCATAAAGTTGTTTGGGCTTCATCAGTGTCGAGACAACACAAAAGGGTGTCATCAAAGCCATGGTGGTATAGGGTGTCACTAATGATTGTATGTCTAGTGGCTTTTTGGAAAAAAAGACTTTCTTTGGTTGTTGGAAAGGTTGGGTGGTAGGGTTTGGGATTTAAGATAATCATAGATGTCTTGGTACCAAGGTGAACTAGGACCAACAATCTTGCAAACCATTTCTGACTCAAGGATATCATATGCAAGCACCAACAACTGTTCCACTAAGAACTCAAATTGTGACACATTTTTAGGGATGTCCAAGAGAGATCCGATAGTAGCCATTGCATCGGCTGCCTTATTTTGTGTCCTTGGGATTTGTTCAAATGCAATCATTTTGAAATACATCAGGAAACTATCTACCATTCATTTTTAAGGAAGCAACTTTTTATCCTTTGTGTCATAATCATCATTCACTTGGTTGATGACTAACTGAGAATCCTCGAATATGAGCAATGTCTGAATTTTCCATTTAATTGCTATCTTGAGACCTGTGACCAATGCCTCGTATTTTGCAATATTATTTGTACAATGGAAGGCGATCCAAAATGATTTAGGAATTGAATCCCCTTGTGGTGTGATAAACAATATGGCAGCTCCTGAGCCATGACCGGTGTGGGACCCATCAAAGTATAGTTTCCATGGTAAATTTGGTTCTACATGAAAGATAGAATCATCAAGAAAACTAGTTATCAGAGGATGAGTGGCTTGGATAGGTGTATCTTCTAGTTGATGTGCTATTACTTGACCTTTTATTGCCTTGCACTCCACATATTGTATGTCATACTCGCTTAATATCATGACCCACTTCGCCAAGTGACCTGTCAATGCTGCTCGACTCAGGAGATATTTTAGTGGGTCAATCTTAGCTACCAAGTGTGTTTGGTGGCTCAACATATAATGTCTTAATTTTTTTGCCACAAAGACAAATGCAAGCCATGCATGCTTAATGGTTGTATAGTTGAGCTCATATCCTATCAGTGTGTTACTGATGTAATTATTGGCTCTTTCTTTTTCCTCGTGGTCATTTTGTGCCAATAATGCCCCCAGTGCATTTGTAGTTGCAGAGACATATAAGATCAATGGATTTCCTTCAATAGGCAGAATTAGGACAGGTGGTGTCAATAGATATTCTTTAATTTGGTCAAAGGTTGTGTGGCATTTTTCTGTCCATACAAAGGGAATAATTTTGCGTAACATGTACTGAAATGGTTGACACTTGTTTGCCAACTGTGTGATGAAGCGTCGGATGGACTACAGTCTACCCTGAAGTGTTCTTAGCTCACTAATGTCTTTTTGTGGAGGCATGTCTAGAATTACTTTCACTTTTGCAGGATCAACCTCAATGCCTCGTTGCGAAACTATGTATCCCAACAGCTTGCCTTAAGTGACTCCAAAGACACATTTTTTTGGGTTCAAGCGGACCTTGTAATCCTCAAGCTATCTAAAGATTTTTTCCAGGACTTTGACATGATCTTTCCTTGTCAAAGATTTTTCCAATAGGTCATCCACATAATTTTCCATTAGGATATACATCATGTCATGAAAGATTGTTGTCATAGCTCTCTGGTATGTGGCACCTACATTCTTTAAGCCAAAAGGCATGACATTCCAATAGTATGTTCCCCATGGGCAAGTGAATGTTTTTTTATGTTGATCCTCTATTGAAATTTAGATTTGGTTATAGCCTGAGAAACCATCCATGAGAGATAGCATCTCATACCCTGCCGTGAGATCAACAATCATGTCTATATTTGGTAAGGGGAAATCATCCTTTGGGCAAGCCTTATTCAAATATCTGAAATCCGTATAGATACAAATTTTTCCATTTGGTTTTGTTGCAGGGACAATGTTGGATATCCAGTCAGCATAATCTATTGATCTTATAAATCCAGCATCCAGTAACTTCTTTAGTTTAGCCTTTACCAGTAGTGCAATATGTGGATGCATTTTTTGCAACTTTTGTTTGACTGGCTTGATATTTGGGATTAATGGAAGATGGTGTAGTACCAATTCTGGATCTAAGCTTGGCATGTCAGCATATGACCATGCGAAGTTAATCTTCCTTTCTCTGAAGAATTGTTGGAAC
Organism: Sequoiadendron giganteum; assembly: GCA_007115665.2. NCBI lineage: Eukaryota > Viridiplantae > Streptophyta > Pinopsida > Cupressales > Cupressaceae > Sequoiadendron > Sequoiadendron giganteum. The sequence continues at coordinate 447,910,423 of CM021103.1, read as the reverse complement.
TCCGATTTTTCTTCTTCTGTTAGGGATGCAACCAAGAGAACCATTTTGGGATTCTCTAGTGTGGCTATGTTAACTTTAATGGTGTCTTCAACGAGCATTGCCGATTTTTCCCATGTTATGGGAAGAAATTCCAATCCTCCATCCTTAGGCACCTAGAGAGGTTTTCACCTTCGGATATGTCCTTTATTTTTACTATTTTGTTGTTAGAAGGTGCCTTGTGGTTTTCACCTAGAGACATTTCTTTTTTTTTTTTATTCTTTGTAATTTTGCAACTGGAGGATTGCACAGTCTCCCCGAAGTAAGCTACACAATCTAGGTCAATGGAAAATCCTATTTTTTGATCACCCCATGGTATGCCCCCTCAAAGCCCCATGAATTCTGTTATTGCCTCATCATTCTGAAAGATGTCCATTACTGGTGGTTCTTGTTGGTCCTAGTCAATCAATTGTGGGTAAACAAGGGAAATCTCATCGTCAGTGTTGGTAAAGGATGGGGAAGATGCAAAAAGTGTGCAAATTGAAGCCTCTAGTGTGAAGGAAAAGTTGTCAATTTCCACTTCTGTATTGGATGCGATGGATGGTCCATACTCCGATTTTGATGAGTCGAACTCAAAATCATAATAGGGCATAAAAGTATCGACATCATGACTACCAGATGGCATTCAAAGGTATTGTCAGTAGGTTCAGATGAGTCAGGCTCATGGGTAGGCTCAGGAATGGGGTGGGATATTTTAGGTATTTTCGAGGGTAATTTATGTTCTTTTGGATCCCAAGGAATGTGCACCCATTCCTTATTTTTGGAGTGTCGGTCAATAGGATCAATATTGTATTATTTTCAGAATCATTCTCCAAAGGATAGTTGACCAGGATCCAAGAATAGCTCATCAATATCATAGTTGCTCAAGGTTTTCTTAGATCCCCATTCCCATTCATTTCAGTCAATTTTAGTAAAGGATTCTTCACTTGTCTCGACACTTTCTGTAGCCTTTACGTCCTCACTTGGAATTTCATACATACATTGATTGTCAGTTCCGAGTTGCTCAAACCCTAGCCCTATGTACCTTGGTCTTGCTGAAATGATAATAAGTTCCCTCCTTCCATTGCTAGCCTTTCCAAGACCACTTGTTCCATCAAAACCTAGGGCCCTACATATGTCATAGTCTTTTCCATAGAGATGTACTAGTAGTAGAGGCAACTCTTCTGGGTCTTTGTAGATCCAGTTAGCTATGTCAATGATGACTTCATTACCCATATCCCCCCATAGTGTGAAAACACCTTTTGGTGGAACCTTGAAAGTTGTTTTTGGCTCAATCGCAAAACATCGTCTACCATAGATTTTAGGTGGCTTAGATTTTGTGGTGATACAATAAGCTGTATTCAATTTGAATTCTCCACAGCCAAGGTCTTTGATCTGAAAGTATTTACCTGGTATGGAAGATGAGGAAGATGGGGTTGTGGAAGTTGATAAAATGGATGATTTGGTGAGTGCAGATGGGTCAATATATTTGGATGAGGTGGAAGCTGAGGCTTCCTGATTGATGGGTACCTGATGCTCAGCAGTGGCTCACAGATTGGTACAGTATTGAAATGGATCAGGATCTCCTGGGATAGTGATTTCAGTACCATCAAAAGGAAATTTCAAGCATTGGTGGTATGTGGATGGAATGGCCTTTAGAGCATGAATCCTAGGACGACCAAGTAAGATATTGTAATGTATATCATGATCCAGGACTTGGCATGTTGTATCTATGATAACTGGTCCCACCCGGAGTGGAATTGTAATGACGGCTTCAGAAGAACGTTCTTCATCATCATATGCCTTGATGAAAATGCTCTTGGTAGCGTCTACACATGCATCAAAGAAGCCAAAAGCTTTAACCAATTTTAAAGAGCAGATGTTCAATCTTGCTTCGCCATCTACTAGGACTCATCTAACCTTATGTTTGTGGCAAAAATCCTCTATATGAAGGGCATCATTATGAGATGGTTTGGGTGAGGAATAGTCACTGTCTGAAAAGGTGATGTGATGAGGTGAATTTAGATATCTGACCATAGTCTCAAAGTGGTTGATATCAATGTTGGTTGGGACAAATGACTCTTGCAAGACTTTATCCAAGATGGCCTTATGGGCGGGTGAGATATAGAGCAATTCAAGAATGGATATTTGAGCAGGTGTTTTATTCAATTGCTCATCAAGGTTGAACTCTGGTTTAGGATTTTATTTTTTTGCAAACGAACCAGGTATGGTGATTTTAGGGTGACATGTAGAAGGACCTGGGATAGTTACCTTGCCTTTACGTATGGTGACTTTGAATTCTGAGACCTTTTTAATGGTGATGGTATTAACACACTCATCTTCATCAGTAGCGTGAAGATTGTTAATAATGGTACCTCCGAGATAATTGTAGGCGGGATGAACATTATTGTAGGCAACACAGATGTGATTGGCTTGATTATTTTTTCTCTTCATGCTAGATGAGGATGGTTTACCATGATCCTACAGTGGGTTCTTGTTAATAGTATGATTTTCATTAGACGTGAATGGTTGACCACCCAACTCAATGGTGTGATTTTCAATGAGGTCTTGTACTAGATTTTGCAACTGGTGACAAGAGGATTTTTTGTGCCCTTTGGCACGGTGGTAGTCACAAAATGCGCTATCATCCCACCATGATGGCTTGAACTGACCAGGGTCATGCGATTTAGGCTCTTCTAGTGTTATGACATCATTTTGAAGATTTTTCTTCAAGACAATTTCAATAGGTTCACCCAAAGGGGTGTATGTGCATTTTTGGAATTGTTGGGGTTGACGCAACTGCCTTTGATTAGCTTGAGTAGTATTTCTTTGAAGAGCATTGGTAGTTGGTGTTGGTGTAGTTATAGATGTGTTTTGATTTTGCACTCCTTTGATGGTGAGTACATGACCTGTTGCATTGACAGTTTTTGCATCGACCACACTATCATTGGTGATGTGTTTCTTCTTAACCCAATATTTGGTTTTTTCATTTGAGCTACTTGGGTTATTATTTGTGGTGGTATTGATGGTTTTGCCACCATATTTCAATTTTCCTTTGGTGATCAAGTCTCTCTTAGTTCGAACACCCTTTTCAACAAGGTCAACAAAGGTGGTGCAACAATGGACTTGTAAGACATACCTTAGTGGTCCTAGGAGAGTTTTCACAAACATGGAAAATTTCTCCTTTTTAGGTATTTCTATCGGACATCTACTTGCTAAGGTTTTCCATCTTTGAAAAAATGGGATAAAAGTCTCTCCTGTATCCTCTTGGGTAATTTTGCATAAGGAGGCAATGCCTATATCTGTGTCAATGTTATAGACATATTTTTCAACAAACTTGTTTGCCAGTTCATCCCATGTTTTGATTCCTTTAGGCAATACAGAGAACCATTCAAGTGCATGACTTGCGAGACTTCTAGAAAAAATTCTCATGATATATGTTTGCTCATATGCAATGTCCATGCAACTAGTCATGAATTTTCTTATGTGTTCAATAGGGTTCATTTTTCCTTTGTATTTAGGAAAATAAGGTACCACATATCCATGAGGAAAAGGTGGCATATACAAGGTTGTGTCGAATGGATATGGACACAAGTCATGTGACATGTAAGAATTTTTATTGGATTGTTGTAGGGTCTCCACTTGAATTTGAAGAGAAGCAATTCGGAGTGTGAGTGCTTCCACAATTGGGTTGTTGGTAGCATCACATATGTTGGTGATAGGGATGGCTTGAGTGCCCACCTATTGTGATGAGATTTGTTGATTTGGAATTGGTTTTTGGTGAGCAAAATTAGTGTTTTGATTAGGCAGTTGTTGGAAATGAGTTTTTTTATGAGGGATGTGTTGTTGTGTATGAACTTGAGAGGCATAAGTGGGGATGTGAGATCCTGTCATGTTGGACTAAGTTTGAGGTCCTTGTTGATTTTGAGCTTGTTGATTCCCAAATGGAGTGAAGGATTGAGGTCCTTGTTGATGCCCAAATGGAGTAAAGGATAGAGGGCCTTGCTTGCCTTGCCCAAATAATAAATTGTGGCCATGAGGAATGTTGGTGTTTTGGCCCATAGGGATGTTGGTATTAACCTATGAGGAATTAGGTTGGGTTCCTTGTATGACAACTCTTTCTTTATTTCTCCCAAAAGTGTTGGATGAGCCGGTTGCCATAGCATTTGAAGAACCTAATAACAGTTTTGCTGATGTACTCATGGAACTAGATGAAGTTCCAAAGAGGTTTGAGGTGGTTGCACCCATTGTTTGTGAAGGGATGGATTGTGATGTCATGTTGGTTTGGGTAGATGATCCCCAAATAGATTTTGTGTTGGTTGTGGTGGTATTATGACCAAGGGAGGTAGCATTGATGGTGTTGATGAAATTTTGTGAAGAAGCCCCCATGGAAGGATTGTGTGATGGTGGATTGGGAGAAGTTTCTATAAGAGTATTAAGATCAAATCCTTTTGGTAACTTAGCCCCTTGGTCAAGGATCATAACTAGGAATCTAGAAGAGTCATTTAAGACTACTTCTTCCACAAAAGCAATAACTTCTGGGTGTTGGGCAGCAGCTAATATGTCTTCTTCAAAGACTTCCCCATTTGAGTCTCTGCAGATGAGTTGTTCAAAAAGGTCTTGTGGAGAAGGTGGGATATTCATCTCACTAAAAGGATTGATGTTGGAATTTCCCATGTTATAAGAATTATTGTTCATGTCATTAGGGGAGGAATCCATACCAGTTGTGAAACCAAGAAAGTTGGTGTCTTGTCCAAAGGAATCCATGAGTCTTTTGTTTTTCTGTAATCTAGTTTCAACCATAAAAGTTTTTCTCAACTTGGGGATGATTTGGGAAAATGATCTAAATATGACACTATGTTTTTGGGTTTTTTGGAATTTTAGGAATGTTGATGAGATGCAAATGAGACCTAAAGAAGACCAAATTTTTTTGAATGCAAAATGGTGTGACTCTAAAAATGGATATGCTAAATGGTATGCAACTAAAGGAGCCTAAGATGTGCTTACTATTGAGGGATCTAAGGAGGACAACTTGAGCAAACAAATTTTTTGCAATGATTCAAGTTTGGAATACCAATGGACCATGAAAGGACTAAAAGAGGACAAAGTGAAGTTTCCACACTAGACTATTGAGTGGGAAATAATTCACAAAAGTTTGACTAAATTACAAAAGGTAATTGGGTCCAATGATAACCTAATATTGAATGCAAAGTTTTGACAATGAATGGTAAGAGTCTACTCCTAAAATATACAAAAGTAAGTGTCTAAGGAGATGGTGAAGTTACCAATGCAATTTAATGGAATGGAAATGGAATCCTATTGTGATCCTAAAATGGTTCCTATAATGCAATGTTTAGGGAAGTTGAGAAAATCAGTGTCTAGTTTAAACTGTAACAGTGAAGGAAGACTTGATTGAATTAAAGACAAGTTGTGGACTTTCAATTTTGGCAATGAGAAGATGGTTTGAATTTTTGGAAAATGCATCGCAACGAATGCAGTATGATAGAGAGAATGCGGCTCATAGTAGCGAATGCAGTTTAGAAAGTGTCGATTATGACACAATATAGCGAATGTGGTTTAGGATGATTCATATGCGGCTTATCAGAGTGAATGCAGCTCATCAAAGCAAATGCAGCTCATAATGTTTCAACTACAACTTAGCAAAGTGATTACAGCTCAACGTACAATGATTGTGGTTTGACAGAGTGCTTGCAGCTCAACAGAGCAATTGCGGCTCAAAATAAATTTCTGCAGGTTGACCAGTTTGTTCTAGATTTAGGCAACTTTGATGTTCATTGTTGAGTTTGTTGATTTAGACAAGACATAGAATCAAAAACATTGAGTGTATGTTCAAGGATCAAGCATGACCCTTTTTTATTTTCACTGGTATTTGAACAAGAAGAAACTTCAAGGAAACTCACTCTTAATGGTCAAAGGGTCATCATAGCAATCAAATCCCACAACTTAAAATCACATCGACTCACACAACCATGTCACCCCCTAGAGGGCGCCTGTGTTTTTTCTTTTCCAAGTATGTACTCAAGGTTAGATTTCTCGATCCCTTGAGAAAAAAATCTGTGGTGATTATATGGTGAGTGTCTTGGGGTCAGATTCTTCCCTCCCCTTGCACCATGATTGAAATGATGTTTGGATATTGACACGAATGGCTTTCTACACTATGGTTCATAGTAAAGGTTTTTGTTCGGTGTGGCAATAGATAAACTCCCTCAGGAGACCTCCCAATCTTTAGAACAAAGATTTTGGGGATGGTTATCTTGCTCACTTCCATTGAATATGGGTTTCCCCAAAATTCACTTTTGATTATAGTGGGTTGGAAAACCTGGCTTTGGTTGTTCCCACTTAGGTCGTTCCTGTAGGGTGAGTACTTTTTCCCACTATGGCAAGCCTTCTAAAGGCTTTAATAAAACATAAAATGCATAAAGATGAAATAGGTAAGTCTGGTTTTTTTATCACCCAGTAAAGGGGAGAGCATATACCTATTACCCAATAAGCACAACAAACAAATGGTTCAATTTTAAATCCAAATGATGGTTTTCTACACTAAGTGAAGATGTTGCTTCACAACAAGCATTAGATTCATTTTAACCAACATAAAATAAAGTTTGGTGCCTATCTTAGGATTGATAAATTCCAGATTTAATTGTCTATCCTAGGATTGGTTCATTTTAATCTCCATACATCAATAAAACTACTGGCCACAGTCACGTTGGATCCAGACAACAATTTAAGAAAGAGAATAACCAGTCATTTGTGGCATGAAATAGTAGATGCAGCTCAGTATTGCATTTGCGGTTCAGGTTCTAGAAAATGCAGTGCAAAATGTCAATTGCGACACTCGGAGTGTCAAATGTGTTGCCATATGTCGAATGCATCGTTGGCAAGCTCAAATGCGGTTCGACAAAGCACTTGCATCACATAGGCTAGCAGTTGCATCATTTTGTACTCCTGTACCTGCAAAAAAAAACCGAGGCTATACGAGAACCTGTAAAAATGTGTTAGTGGGTCGGATTCACCAATGTAATGTGTGATTTCTACAAAATTGATTGTTAGTCTAATAATGCATGCATATATTAAATAAAATTCAACAAAAAATGAAATACATTAGAGATAAAATGGGAAAAAATGAATGAAACTAGAACATTCTCACCTAATCTTCTCTCCTCCATGATTCACTTCCATTGTACCTCCTTAAGCTTGTTGTGATAATGGATGCCCTCATATTTGTGAGCAAACTCTATATGCCTAGTCCTAAACAAAGCCTTTGAAGGATTTATCAATAAACTAAATGCAAAATAGAAATTTAATTCTAGTATGCAAGTAATTAATAAGCCTAAAGATGATAATGAAAGATGAGATTGCAATATTAAGAGAAAAATAATAAAAGATTCAAGAGATTAATAGTAGATTAAGAGATAATAATAAGAGGTCCCGAAAATGAGATCAAGATTGTCATTTTATAAAATCCCCTAGAATCAATGGTTAAGATTCAAAATGGCAACTCTCAATTAGGGTTAGGGTAAAATCCCCAAAAGTGTGGATGAGATTTAATTTAGGAAATTAAATCAATGGTGGAGAATAAATGTGACATTGAGATGAAATTAGCAAAAATCAAAAGATAAGGAGATGAGATTTTAGAAAATCAGTAATTTTAGAAATTACTTGATTTGTAGAAGAATCTTTCCATTTTGAAAAAAAATAATTCAAAATATGGATTTTGTGAGATAATAAGTGATTGATTTTTGAAATTAATTACTAAAAGAAGAATCAGTTAACTATGTGAGACATTTTAAAATAAATTGTTTTATTTAAAAATAACAAAGTGTCACATACAACAATTAAATAATTAAGAATAGCTATTTAATTTAGAAAGGTAGTTAATTAATTAAATAAATTAATGAATCTATTTATTTAAAAGAGAATTTAGGGATTAGTGACATATTAACTAAATATATTAAAATATATTTATTTAATAATCAGAAGGACATTAATGATGAAGATTAATTAAATAAATGAGACTTTATTTAATTATGAGACGACTTTGATAATTAGTGACACATTAAATAAATAATCATGAAGAACAGAAAATAATGAATTAATTAAATAATTATGAGTTATTTAATTAATAGTTGAAGGTGGGTTAGAAACATAATTAAAATGTCATAATTATGTTAGGACGAAAGGTGGTAAAATAGTGCTTGCAGACCTTAGTCATTTTTATGTGTCTACAAGAAGAAGGCAGATGTGCAAGGAGATTCAAAACCGGGAAGATCCACCCAGAGACACACTAGGATGAGAAAAAATAAAAATGAGATTTCTCTAGGTAAACAGAGGACATTGGACGTCTCCTCTAAGAAAGGTTAGAAATAAAATTTATGTCGAGGAATGTTCGTGGGCATAACAACTCCCACAAACAACTTGAGTTGAAGAACTATGTCCTGGAACATAGGATTGATGTGTGCCTTCTACAAGAAACCAAAATGATTAAGACAAATTTTGATAAGATTGCTAAATTTATTCGGCCAAATGCTTCCTACTTCTATAGTGATGTTGAGGGAACTTCAGGTGGTCTACCAATGCTTTGGAACCCCTCTAGATTTTTGGGTTCAAAACTTTTTCACTATAAAAATTGTGTGGGGGCCTCTTTTTCTTGCCTCGGTGACTCTTGGTCTATAATCAATATTTATGCTCCTAACCAGAGGAATGTGAGGAGAAACCTGTGGTGGGATCTTTCTATTAAAATTAATCTCAATAGGGGAACTCATTGGTTGGTATTCAGGGACTTCAAATCTCCCCTCTACCCTTTGGAGAAAAGTGATGGCATGTTGGATTACTCTGACAGCATGTCTGACTAGCAATTTTTTTGAACTCTTCAGGGTTGATAGATATTGATCTTATGGGCCAGAATTTTACTTGGTCTAATAGACACTCTAGTGTAAAACTCATTTATGTCTGGTCAGATCATTTTCTCTGCTCCCCCCATTGGACTAACATTTTAAATGCCAATCTAAAAACCCTACCTAGAACGATGTCTGATCACAATCCCCTATTTCTGACTGCAAATGTCTGACCTTTTGTGGTCCCTATTTCGTTCCATTTTGAGATTATGTGGAATTCCCACCCTAACTTCAAAAATAAAATTGTAGAATGGTGGAACATCCCTATTTGTGGCTCCCCCATGTTCAAGATTTTTTTCAAACTCAAACATATTAAAAACATGGTAAAAGGATGGAACAAGAGTGTGTTTGGCGATGTGTTTGAAAAAAAAAAATAGAGGAGGAATTGAGAAATTTACAAAAGAAAATGGAGGAAGGGGATGAAAGTTAGCAAACCCACAACCAAGAAATGGAAACTAGGAAGGAATGGGAACAAATCCTCAAAAATGAGGAAATATTTTGGAAGCAAAAATCTAGAGTCCAATGGTTGAAAGAGGGTGACAGGAACACCTCCTTTCATGTGTCTGCCATCAAGCATAGGAAAATAAATCAAATTTCTAAACTGACTGATACTACTAGTGTGGTGATATCGACTCCCACCAGATTGGCCTTCTAGCTGCTATTTACTTTCAAGAGGCTTACTTGGCCCTGACTGAGGTACCTAACCTGACTTTGGACAACCTATTATTTAACCACCTTCCAACCATCATCTCTTGAGAAGATAATTTGGGTATTTTCAATGTTGTTTCTCTAGAAGAGGTGTAGCTGGCTACCTTTAGTATGGGGGCTTTCAAAGCCCTAGGATTAGATGGTTTTCCCCCTACTTTCTTTCAAATATTCTAGGAAATTATGGGTGGGGACCTTGTGCTGGCTGCTCGTGATTTCTTCAAAACTGGTAAAATTCTTAAACAATTGAACCACACCTTTATTGATCTAATTCCTAAGATTGGTGATCCTCAATCCATGACTGATTTCCGACCTATTAGCCTATGCAACACCTTTTATAAAATCATATCCAAGATCATAGTGAACCGTATCAAGCCTCTTCTTGATAAACTCATTAGTCCAACCCAAAAATTTTTTATCCTTGGGCGCCTTATTCTTGATGCTACGTTGATCACTCACGAGCTTCTCCATTCTATGGACAAATTTAATTATGCAGGGATGGATCTCAAATTATACATTTCTAAATCTTATGATAAAGTTATATGGGACCTCTTCCCTAAGGTTTTGGCCAAGTTTGGTTTCAACCATTCAGTTGTTAAAATCTTAATGGAGTGTGTAAATACTATCAAGTATTATGTTCTGGTCAATGGGACCCCCTTTGGGTTTTTCTTTGTTGGTAGAGGGATCAGGCAAGGTGACCCCCTATCTCCATATCTCTTTATCATGATAGTTGATGTGTTGAGCAGGAAATTTATTGGTCTGATGTCAGAGGGCTCTATTAGGGGTATTAGAGCAGCTTCCTCCTTGGACCTGGTTGTGGTGCAACAATTTGTGGATGACACTTTCCTCTTTGGGAAAGCCTCTGTGGTGTAGGCTAGGATATGGAAAACATGTCTAAACAATTATCCTACCTACTCTGGTCAAAACATCAACTACAATAAAAGCATGACTTATTTCTTTAACAAAACACCTAATTTGCAAGCCAGGGTGACTATAGTTCTAGGTTTTTTAAGTGAGACTCTTCCCTCAGTTCACATTGGGCTCCCTCTCACATTTAAGGAGATCACCCCTGACTTTTGGAATTCGGTGCTTGAAAGGATCCAAAGGAAACTTTTTGGGTGGAAAGGCTCCATCCTAAGCCATGTTGGTAAGCTCCAACTACTCACTACTACTCTTCAAGGAATACCAATTTAATTCCTCTCTATTTTTAAGATACTTAGGTACATTGTTGATAAAATTGAAAAAATTCAAAAGAACTTCCTCTGGTCTGGGACCGAGGATAAGAATAAATTTTCTCTGGTCAAATGGGAAAAGGTCTACCAACCCAAATATTGTGGTGGCCTTTGGATTAGGAATATATTCAACTTTAACAAGGCCATGATGGCCAAGGTTGGATGGGATCTGATAAGGAATACTAAGGATTGGTGCAAAATAATAAATTCCAAATATTTGCAGAATAGGCCTTTGGTCAACTGCCTCTCAGAGGTTCACCCCTAGGGCTCCTTGGCCTAGAGGAGCATATGTAGCACATAGAGCCTACTAAAGAATGGGATTAAATGGAAAATGGGTAATGGAATTTGGATCAGATTCTGAGTAGACCCATGGGTAACTGATATCCCCCTAGAATGTTCTAATTTCAGGAATCTCAAGAGGATGGCCAAGAGATACTTTGGGCTCCATATTAGTGATTATGTTTCTGGACCTCCTGGGGCTAGGGTGTGGAAGGATCTATGTCTCTTTTGTCCTCTATTACAAGACCTTTTTGGTCTGGCTAGGTCTCTCTAGGACTTACTCTCTCTTACCAGGCTTCCCTCCTATGACAGGGGAGATGAGTTTTTTTGGGACCCTTGACAAATAGGGGGATCTATCTGTTACGTCGGCGAATAATCTGTTGAAACCAGGGCATTGCAGTGGACCCTTAAAAGAGGATATGGAACTACCATATGATCCCTAAAATTAACTTCTTTGGTGGAATGCATGCCATAATAGGATTCTTACTCAGGACAATTTGAGGAAACAGGGATTTTATATCCCCAATATATGCTTATTGTGTTTTTGCAGTGAGGAAACTGTTAATCATTTATTGTTACAATGTTCATTTGCTACTGAAGTCTGGGGGTTGTCTATTGAAAAACTGGGTGTTTCTTGGGTCATGTGTAAGTATATTATGTCCTTCATCTTTGGCTGACGTGGTCCCTATATCCACCCCTTGCTTGAAGAAATTTGGAACTAGGTCCCTCCTATTATTGGTTAGTGTATGTGGAAGGCAAGGAATAATAGGGTCTTCAGAAATATTGAGAGGAATCCTAGGGAATTTTTTGGTATCAATGTCTGGCTTATTGAGGAAAACATTTCTCTCTTCAATGGGAAACCCCTTGAGATGGGACCTTTTGATTATGAAATAAGAATGGCCAAGGCCTAGCACAAAAATTTAGATGCTAGCTCATTTGATAATTCTAAATCCCTGGCTAAGAAAAACACCAAATGGGAGCCTCTGAATAGAGGCTGGTTCCAACTCAATTTTGATGGGGCTGCTAAGGGCAACCCAAACATGGCTAGTATTGAAGGAGTGATTAGAGGCCCAAAGGGGTTTTGGTTGCTAAATTTTTGGGAGGTATTGGGTTCCAATCTTCCATAATGGTGAAACATCATGCACTACTCAAGGGCCTCCAAATTGTTGTCTCTCTAGGGATTGTGAACCTCCACATTGAAGGGGACTCTAAGTCCATCACTGATGTTGTGAATCTGGGTAGACTAATTGGGTGGAGTACAAAGGATATTTTGTAGGATACTAGGTTCCTTTTATCCAAGCTAAGAGCCAAAAAAGTGACATATTTTTAGGGAGGGTAACTAAGTGGTGGATGCTTTGGCTAATTGTGGTACTTATTGGGTTCACTCTAAATTTTGGAGGAATATGGGGAATTTACCACCAAGGATTCAAGATCTCATCTTGAAAGAACAAAACACCCATTTATTATGATGATTTCAAATCTTCGGTTGATGGGCATCACTTGGGGGGTCCACTTGGTTGTTCTTTGGGCTTGGTGGATGAGTTCTAATGCTGAGGTGGCCTACAAGTGGCCTATTTCAAAATTAAAGCTTAATCACATGGTTAATGAAGGTGTCTCTACAAAGGGGTTAGGAAAGTACGTGACATTTATAATTTTGAGAGGTTGTATTGTGTGATATATTATCTTTGGGATTGTTTTAATCCATCATGCCCTTTGTAAGACTGTGGTTATGAATGTTGATATGATGTTTCATAATGAGGGAAAGCTACCTTCTAGCACCTTCAATCCTACTAGTTTAGTGTTGGCTTTTAAACATGCTTACATTAACATTTCTAAATTTGGCCATGCAGCCACCATGCCTTGTTTTTTGTGCAATTTCATCATGACCAAGAAACCCTGCATGCCCACCAATTCCCGCTTAGCTTTCCACAATCACCTTAAGATACACATTAATTACATTGCTATGTTTTCTTTTGGTGATCTTTCCTTTCACACATGTGATCTGCACACTGGCATGATTATCCAATGTTGTAATCTTTGCCTTAATATCCACAATGAGAAGAAAGCCTATTTCTTTTCCGGTGTTTCTAACCTTTAATTATTGCAGGCTCTTTGGTTTCTTATGCAGGTAAAAATCATGGGTGGTGACCACGTTCAGATTGAGCTTGATAATTGTGGATATTTCTGTAAGAATCCTTTGGTTTAGCATATTTGCACTGAGGGTGGCCTTGCTCCTCTCATGGAGATTCTGGTTGGCCACAACCCTAACCTATCTAGCCAATTCACTAATTCTTGGAAGGACCAAAGGGTTACATTGGGTGGCATTTCCTTTGAAGTCAGTGAGGAGGTGATAGAACAAGCTACCAAAATGTAGTGCACTGGGAAGAAATATCCTAAGCATACTCGAACTCTAGACAATGACAGTTTGAAAGCTTTTTTCATGGGGAATGAGGACTCGGCCTGCAACTAGTTGGGCTTTGAATGTGAAGCCCTTCCACAAACCTGGGACCAAGTGTGTTTATTCCTTATGAAGTACGTCACTCTTGAAGGTAGGTTTAAAACCTAATTTTTCTATCATTTTCCCCTTCTGAATCATTTAAGGCATAAAACCCTACTTAGTTTTCCTTTCTTTCTACTTATAGACCTGGAGAATTTGATTGAAGAATGCAAATAAATGGTCAGTCTTAACCCGAATGACATTCCACCTTTACCTCTCCATCAGGGGCTTATCTTGAGAATACCATTTTCATTTGGCCTTATGTCCTCCTAGATCCATTTATGTTGTCTATATTGAAGAGATTGAACCCGTGGCTATCACAAATATCTCCCCTACTGAATCTAAAAGCCCTTCTAGAAAACCCCACCTAGGTACTGCTAAAAACCCCAAAACCAAACAAGCTACTAAAAAACTTAAGGGCAGTGTGGGTAATGTGCATACTAGTGCCATGGCCAGCCTATGTGAACTCAAGGCCACCTTGACTAAGTCTTCTTATAGAGCGACCAAAATGAAAAAAATAAAACATGATAAAAAAGGTGGGTCAAAGCCGATGGTGAAAGAGGGTAAAGGGAAGAATATTGTAGGGAAATATTCTAAAGGTGATATGATTGTGGGGACCATGATCATGACTGGAGGGGAGACTACCATCCGTAGGTCAAGGAGATTGGTGAAAAATGACAAGAAAAGATAGATTATTGAGGACTCAGAGGAGGAGTAGACGGACAACAAGGATTATAAGGAAGAGGAGACTAAGGAGGAAGAGGAATAAAATGTGGAAAGGCCCCTTTCTACCCTGAACAACATCAAAATATTGAAAGAGACTTTGGTCTCTCACTCTTCGTACCCTCTGGTTGCTGAGCTTGGCAAGGTCCTTCGAACCACGGATGATGGTGAGGAGCTCTGTGCTCTGGAAAAGAAGATGGAAATGCTTGATAAAAGATTTAGAGGCCTAACCCGCTTCACGATGAAGTTGGGTAATTTCATGACTAGCATCCTATCCACGGTGATCAAAGAGGAGCTGGAGGGAAATAATTCCTAGAAGAATCAAGACTGGGTCGGGGATGATGATGTGGACCTCTTGTTTAAAAATTGGGACAATGCCAATTAGTTGTTGCTTGGGTCGATGTTTTGTGTATCTACTGCCTATATGGGGTCGTTGTGTTGTTATATTGTGTTGGTTCTATTCTTTTTTTGACTTGTTGTTAGTTTTTTGGACTTGATCCTTTTTGGCCCTTGTGGCTCCTTGTAATGGGTACATCACCCTATAAATTTTGCTTAGTTTTTCAAAAACATAACTCATATTTCTTTTATTCCAAAAGTCAAAAATCCTTCCTCATTTGTAAATTTCAAACCTATCTCCCTCTACAATACCATTTGTACACATCTAAAAATGGTCACGGTTATTCAAACCTGTTAATTAATTAAATATGCATTATTTAATTAATATTCTAAAGTCATCTACATATAAATAAATTTAATTATTAATTTATATTGTTCATTTTTCCAATTCTTCTAGTTTAATTAAATAAATAAGTTTATTTAATTAATGCTATATTCCTCTTAATTAATTAAATAGATTTCACAATTTATTTATATTAATTATCACAAGTTTAAATTATAAATTTAAATGATATTCTTCATTTCACATTTAATTAAATATTTTAAATATTTAATTAAAACATTTTCTAAATTCTTCACTTTCCTCACATAATTAAATATTTTCAATATTTAATTAAAGGCTTTTTATCTCTCTCACATAAATAAATATTTTCAATATTTAATTAAAAGGCCTTTTCAATTTTCTCTCTCATAATTAAAATTGTCTCTTCATTTTACATCTCTTTCTTAAAATTCCATCTTCTTTTCAAATTCTCGATCTCTCACCGTTCATCTTAATAGGTTTGAACTCAACCGTTGATCTTGGCCAATGGGTTTTTGCTTCTAAAAAATCTATAAATATAGCCATTCGATAAGAAGATTTCATCTAGAATTCATGCACAATTACTATAGTTGCATTCAAACCAGCATATCAGCATAATCAACATTTTAGCTTTTTAATTTCATAGCTTAGAGCATATTAGCAATGCACATACATTTTCATTAATCTCATTCTCTCAAGCTATCATTCTACAAGCTGCTGCTTAAAACAACTGAGAGCTAGAATTTTGAAACGAATCGTTGGAGATAGAGGACAGTGGGATGAATTTGGAGAAGCTTCCTGTGTTTAGAGTTTGCATTTTTCTTTCTTTAATTTAGTTTCTTTAATATAATGTTTCATTGGTGTATTAGATTAGATTCATTTTGATTTACTCATTTCTAACGTACACATATTTGGCACCCACCGTGGGGCCAAGCCCCACATTTAATATTTCTTTTTGCAGATTTTTCTAGTAGGTGATGGACTAAAATCACGTTTTGGCGCATATGAGTCTCAGTTCGGCACATACAAAGATTGTTTTGGCGCATTAATGAGATACTTCGGCGCATCTATCAACTATTTCGGTGCATACATGACTTGTTTCGGTGCATCCCTGTAATATCTTTCGGCACATCCATGGCCTGTTTTGGCGCATAGATAACCTGTTTCGGCACATACAGTTGTAAAAATTTTAAATTATGATTCTGATGCCATCCGCGGACAGGATTTTTCAAGTTTTATTTTAAGGGAATGAAGCAATCCTAGGATAGACATTTAAAATTGGAATTAACCAATCCTAGGATAGTCAACAAACATAAATTTCTTTTGGTTAAAATGAATCCCATGTTTTTGGTGAAGCAACATCTTCACTTAGTGTAGATAATTGTCAATTTGCAATTTAAAATTGAACCATTATTGTTTGTTTTGATTGTGGGTAATAGGTTTATGCTCTCCCCTTAATTGGGTGATCAAAATGCCAGACTTACCTTTTATTTTCTGCAATTTAATGCTTTATTACATCCTTTAGAAGGATTGCTCTTGTGGGAAAAAATACTCACCCAAGAGGAATGAGCTAAGTGGGAAAACCTAAAGCCAAGGTTTCCAACCCACTTTAATCAAAAGCAAGTTGTTGATGAAAATCCAACTTGACAGTAGTGCGCAGGATAACCATCCCCAAAAATTTTGTTCTAAAGGTTGGGAGGTCTCTCGAGGGAGTCTATCTATTTGCCACACTGAACGAATACCCTTACTAAAAACCATAGTGTAGAAGCCAGCCGTGTCAATATCCAAACATCATTTTAATCACAATGCAAGGGGAGGGAAGAATCTTCCCCCAAGACACTCACCATATAATCACCATGGATTATTTGCTCAGGGTATTCGGTATCCACTTCCGTCACCTTGAGTACGCACTTAGAAAAGACAAAAACATGGGTGCCCTTTAGGGGATGACATGGTTGTGTGAGTCGACGTGATTTTAAGCTATGGGTTGTGATTACTATTATGACCTATTTGACAAATTAAGAGTGAGTCTATTTGAAGTGCTTATCTTGTTCAAAAACCTATGAAAATCTCAAAGAACATACACTCTTTGTTTAGATTTTAGGATTAACACAGCAACTGTATGTTGTGTCTTTTACATTTAAATCAGATTAAGATCATTCAAAATTTATCAAACTGTCCAAACATGTCCATCTCAGAAGTTTCAATGAATGTTTTAGCACATCCCTGGTCTGTTTTGGTGCATAGCCGGTCTGTTTCGGTGCATCTGTGCTCTGTTCCAATGCATATGTGCTCTGTTCTAGCACATCCGTGATATGTTCTAATGCATCTATGCTTTGTTCTAGTGCATCTGTGCTTTTTTTCAGCGCATTTGTGCTCGATTTCAACGCATAGTTGCTCTATTGCAACGCATCTATGCTCTGTTCCAGTGCATCTATGCTCTATTTTGATGCATAGCTGCTCTGTTCCAGTGCATCTGTGCTCTGTTCCAGCACATCTGTGTTTTGTTCTCGTGCATAGGTATTCTATTTCATCTCATTCATGTTCTATTTCAGCCCATTTGTTTTCTGAACCTAGGTACCTTTCTAACATTTAAAAATCAATCTTCTCAGTTTAGACTTTTTTTCCATGCTCAGAGTTTGGAAGTCTACAACTTTTGTCAAAAAGTCTCTAGAAAGGAAAATCAAAAAGCCAAAGAAATCTCTTGGTTATAAGAAGTTATTAAAGAAAAGGAAATTTCTCTACCAAAGTCAAAAGGTTTTTCTTGAACACAAGACCTTTATTCATCGATATCATGACTATATTAGAGGTTTCACTGGCGATTATGCTGTAGAACCTTTATACTCACGAGCCTTCTTTCAAAGAAGAGCCATTTCTCAAAGGCACAGCCATAGTCAGCGTATTCACTCTTCTTACATTCCTCAACTTGTAATTACGTACGCTACTCATCCCAATCAAATTCTGCAATAGATAACTCAAGCACATTAGGCATTTATCCCATTCCATCTTTTTACAAAGCTATAATCAAAACTTCACAAAGTGCAAAATCATCTTTATTTTTTGGTCATCATCTTTATTTTTTGGTCTTTAGTTTAATTCCCGCAAACAGGATTTTCATCCTTTCACTTAGGGAATCATGAGCTAAAGGTTAAAAAAAATCTTTTAATTCATAAAATCTTCATTCTATCTGACTTTCGTATCCCTCAAAATTGCACTATTTCCATTTTTTTGATTAAAAGTTAGTAGAATTTGGGAAAAAGCTTATGCCTATTGTCACAAGATCTCAAAAATACATAGAAAAGGATGAAAGAGAAAGTACAAGAAGTAAAATGGGTGATAATATTGATAGGGAAGAGAATCCTTTTCATTCTAAAGAGATAAGAAAGGAAAAGCCTCGAGAAGCAGAGCAGGATCCCCAATTCCATACCCTTATGGAAAGGATCTTAGAACAAAACAAGGAAATATATTTCCTCTCATTAGCTAATCAAGGAGCTAAGTTACCTGCCGATTTAAGCATGAAAGGGATTAAAGAAGATCCTAAAGCTCCTCTAATGATTTTAGTGCCCTTACTCAATAGATAAAAGAATTACGAGGGCAAATAAAATAAATGCAAGGAGGTGCAACAAAGAAGTATGTTTTGGATGACATATGTCCTTATCCATTTGATAGGAGACTTCAAATGTTTCCTTTCCCAAAACATTGTGAAATTCAAAAATTTGATAGATATAATGGGAAAACTGACCCCATTCAACATGTGAGGGATTTCTGAAATATGAGCTTAGAATTCGCTCATGAAGATACCTACTTAATGCGATTGTTTCCATGAAGTCTGGGTGGACAATCCATGGAGTGGCTTTCAAAAATCACTCCCCCCATCAAAACCTTTGAGGAGTTAATAAATAAATTCATATCACAATACTCCTACAACATCCAACACCAAATAACCATGCTTGATCTTTGTAAGGTGAAACAAAAAGTAGGGGAATCTTTCACTACATTTTTGCAAAGGTGGAGAAGGGTATTTGCTAGATACTCACGTCCTATTCCAGAAATAGAGAAAATGGAGATCTTTATTGATAGTCTGAACTAGGAGATGAGTTACAAACTAAACCTTCATTGTCCTCAATCATTTGAAAAATTGATTGAAAACACAATTACTATTGAAGGTGCTTTGGTCAAGCGTGGGGTTCTAAAAATCGATAAGGAGGGTTCAAATTCGTACAAAAACAACAACAACAATGAAAAATCATGATTTTGGACTCGAAATAAAAATGTTATGAATGATGGGGTAGTAGATGCTAACAACATAAAGGTGAAGCCTACCATCCTTAATATGTCAGGTGTTCAACATAGAAACAATAATCCTAGAAATTCTAGTACCCAAGGTAATGTTTCCAATCAAGGGAATGTAGCTAATAATCATGGCAATAATCAGAACTCAAGTATACCCAAATCTTCATATTTTTTGAATCGAAGAAGTTTTCCTCCCTTGGGAAAATCTTTGGAATCCATTCTCAAAGAACTATTGAATCAAAACGCTACTACATTGCCACCATAAAGAGACTTTGAGCCTCGAGTTAAACCACCATCGTGGAATGACACACTTTTTTTATTTTTATAGGTGTAAAGGTCACAAGACAAACAATTGCCAAGGGTTAAAGAATATTGTTCAGGATCTGATTAATAACCGCACCATCACAGTTGAGGGACATAATGTCAATGATAATCATCAAGCATTCAAAGACCCTCTCCCTAATTATCAAAAAGGGGAATCTTCAGGTAACAAGGGCAAGAATGTTAATCATGTCCAGGACATCATTATATATCATATCTATACTGACGATCAACAAGTCAATGCTATCTTAATCAAAGGTAAGAAAGAATATCGAGAGGTCAATGCTACGACATGGGGAAAAGATAAAATCATTGTCAAAGGAAGCTCATCTAAAGCAGCAATTCCCCCTCCAAGATAGTACAATTTGGTTGATCAACTACAAAAAACACTAGCCCAAATTTCTATATTGGAGCTCCTAAAATTGTCACCTGCACATAAGGAGGTTCTGAAAAAGGCACTTGTTGATACAACTGTATCCCCTAATCTAGATATTGATAAATTTCAAGCCATGGTGGGACACTTGTCCCCATCCACATGTTTATCTTTTACTAAAAAGGATGACTCATCCATAAACCATCCACATAATTCATCACTTTACTTAGAGGTCATGGTTCACAAAGCTCACATTAGATGTGTCCTAATAGATGGGGGAGCTGGATTAAATATTTGTACTTTGAAGGTGGTCCTAGCTTTGGGATACTCTAAAGAATCTATAGATCCACGAAGGAAGATTACAATCAAGGCATATTATTATGAGGAAAGTACTTCTAAGTGCTTCATCATGCTACCAATCAGAGTGGGACCTATTGTGAAAAATACCTTTTGTCAGGTTCTACATCAGGATCTAACTTATAACATACTCTTGGGTCATCCATGGATCCATGACATGCAATTTGTTCCATCTACTTATCATCAATGCTTAAATTTTCCATATGATGGACAAGAAGTAACAATACCTGCTGATTACATTAGCAATTAAACTTGCTCTAACCTAAGAGCAACTCAGAACACACTCATTCCCCATAATAGAGAAGCCTTGGCCATCTCTACCTCAAAGTACAATGACCAAGCAAGAGAAATGATAACTAATTTTGGTGGCAAGCTAAAATTGAAAGATGATGGAGTGGGAGAATATTCTTTATACCTCTCTAATATACCTTAAATCTCCAAGATCCCATGGTCAACCTTCAACATCCATGCAACCGACTACAACAGCTTTAGCCTTAGCTTCAGTTCCCATCACCAAGTTTAATGGGATATTTATCAAAGAAAATGAAATGGAAGATAGAGTTGTCTTTGATTGGCTCTATAAAGATGAAGAAGAATCAGTACTACATGACAAGTTATCCACAAAACAATACAGAAAAGGTTATGATATCATGCAACAAATGGGTTATGAAGGAAATGGCCCTATAGGTAAAAGGAAAGAGGGTATTGTTGAACCTATCCAACTGAAGAAAATGCACCCAAATGATAAAACTGGGTTAGGATATGGTGAGGATGCAAAGAAAGAAGTGATACAAGGAATGTCTAAAGAGGAGTTAATTGAAAGAGTCCTAAGAATTCAATCAAACAATTTTGATACTGACTCCAATGAGTATGAATGGGATAACTTCTTTGATGATACTATCATCTCGGAGAAAAGGGTGGATATCATACATAAATTCACACCCACATTCTTACAAGGGGAAGGCTCAAGGCCTCTGCTTGATTATGTTCTGCAAAGTGATCATGACTCAAATGAAACTGATTCGATTCAAAGTGAGATGGATAATCTACCAGAGAATACCATCCTTGATCTCCCCTATAACGACGTTGATAATAATATCATGACTCTAACGGCCAGTGACCTTAATCATCCCAATGACCCAATTCCTTTGGTCCATCCTGAACTTATTGATTGGGAACACGCCACACCTATTGATGTCCCAACCTTTCCAAATGATGAAACCATTATAAATTTCCTTTGTTCATCCCAATTGGAAACAAGTTCCAGTAGGGAATCACAAGATCAGATTTTTCAACAGGAAAGTGCCAAGTTTCTTAGCTATGAAATAAATAACATAAAAGAAAGCTCTAATGGTGAAAACCTAACTAAGGCAGTATTAGATCAAGAAAAGAGAAAAATAAAAAGCGTATCTAATGGTGAAAACCTTTCAAAGGTGCTAGAGGATGGGAAACTTGACACTCTCCTAGAACACTACCAAGAAAGGTCTTCTATCTTAATTGAACCAACAGAGGCACTCAACATAGGTACTATAGAAAAGCCCAAAATTTTGCAATTGGCTGCATCTCTAACGGAAGCGGAAATTCTTGGATTCACAAAATTTCTAAAAAAGAATCTAATCAGTTTTGCATGGTCCTACATGGATATGCCCAGATTGGATCTAGATCTCATCATGCATCACCTATCCATTATGCCGGGGGCAAAGCCTGTAAAACAAAAACTCAGAAAAATGCATCCACATGTTGCATTATTGGTTAAAGAGGAATTAAAAAATCTTTTGGATGTTGGATTCATTCGGTCTACTAACTATGTGGAATGGATTTCCAATATCGTACCTGTTTCAAAGCCAGATGGAAGGATTAGAATTTGTACAGATTTCAGAGATTTGAACAAGGCATTTCCTAAAGATGACTTTCCTTTACCCAATATCGATATGATTGTTGATTTGACAGCTGGACATGCAATGTACTCATTAATGGATGGATTTTCAGGATACAACCAGATAAAAATTGCACTAGAAGATCAGGATAAAACAACCTTCACATGTCCTTGGGGTACCTATTGCTGGAATGTAATGCCATTTGGGTTGAAAAACGCAGGAGCTACATACCAATGTGCAATGACAACAATTTTTCATGATATGATGCATACATTCATGGAAGATTATGTTGATGATCTCCTTGCCAAATCTAACACAAGAGAAGGACACATAGATATATTATCTAGAATATTCAAAAGAATGGAGCAATTCAAGGTAAGACTTAACCCAAAGAAATGTGTCTTTGGAGTAAAATCTGGAAAGTTGCTAGGTTACATTGTATCAGAAAAAGGAATTGAAGTGGATCTAGCTAAGGTACAAGCAATTCTTGATATGCCACCACCAAGGAACATTAGTCAATTACACTCTTTACAAGGATGGTTACAATCCATTTTAAGATTCATCGCTCGACTGGCGGATAAAAGTTTACCATTTACACATATTTTACACAAGAACATTCCATTTAAATGGGATAACAAATTTGAAGCAACATTTGATCAGATAAAGCAATATCTCATGAATCCATCGGTATTGATTCCACTAGTACAAGGAGCACCTCTCATATTATATTGCTGCCATAGAAGTATCTTTAGGAGCATTATTGGCATAGGAAGACAACTTAGGAAAGGAGCGAGCCATTTATTATATCAGTTGGACTTTGACAAGTCATGAGCTGAATTACACATTCATTCAAAAAGCTTGCTTAGTGGTGGTGTTCACTTCTCAGAAGTTATGACACTACATGCTAGCACATACAATAAAGCTTATGGCTAAGATTGATGCACTTAAATATCTTTTAAGTAAGGCAACCCTAACGGGCAGGTTGGCTAAATGGGTCATGATCCTGAGAAAATTTGACATTCATTATGTGGATTGCAAGGCTATAAAGGGATAGGTAATTGTTGATTAGTTAGCTAAAGCACCAAGGCCAGCAGAACACCCAATAGACATTGATTTTCCTGATGTCGGTGTATTCATAGCGGTTATTAAGCAATCATGGGCACTCTACTTTGATGGTTCCTACACTCAGCATGGTTCAAAAGCAGGGATTCTTTTTATTACACCTCAAGGACATACCATTCCAAAATCTTACCGACTCATGTTTCCTTGCACAAACAACATAGCTGAGTATGAGGCATTATTAATTGGCATGAAAATTGCAGTGGATTGGAAAATCATAGAACTTCAAGTTTTTGGTGATTCACAACTTGTTATAAATCAAATCAATGATGAATATCACCCTAAGGATGACAAGTTGGTACCTTACAAAAAGATGGTGGATGATTTCAAGAAATACTTTTTGGATATAAAGTTCATACAAATTCCACGTATTGATAATAAAGCAGTCGACGCAATGGCTACAATAGCATCTTTACTCTAGTTGACAAAGAATCAAACAAGGTATGATTTCCTAGTGGAACAATTGTTTTCTCCCACCCATGACAATCTAGAAACTCAGACCATTTGCCACTTAACCAATTCTGATTCTCCCCTATATGGCCAAATTTACGATTACCTTAAGGATACTATTTTACCTTTAGATTTGTCTAGAAATCAGAAAAGAAATTTCATCCGTCAATCCTCCCATTATATGTTAATTGCTAATGTCTTATATCGGTGTGGTCTAGATGGTACTCTCCTTAGATGTCTTGAACACGATGAATCAGAAAAAGCTTTACACGAGGTGCATGGTGGTATTTGTGGGACTCACTCAAGTGGACTAACTTTAGCAAAGAAACTTGTGAGATTGGGTTACTACTAGCTGACCATGGAGAAGGAATCATTCATCTTTGTAAAGAAATGTGCAAAATGTTAGATTCATGGGAATCTCATTCATGCTCCTACCCAAAAATTACAACCCTTCACCACAACATGGCCTTTCGCTCAGTGGGGATTGGACTTGGTTGGCAAGATACACCCATCATCTTCAAATGGACATAAATTTATCATTACAACCACTGAGTATTTCACTAAGTGGATTGAAGCTGTTCCATTGACAACTGTTACGGGAAAACATATTTCTTCATTCATCTTGAATTATATCATCTATAGATATGGTATTCCTAACTCCATTATCACAGACAATGGAAGAGCCTTTAAAAATCAGGATGTTGATGAACTATGTGAAATATTTCACATCCAACACAGGTTCTCTGCACCTTACTATCCGCAAGGGAATGGTCAAGTTGAAGCATCAAATAAAACAATTATAAAGATTTTGAAGAAAACAGTGAATGAAGCAGGTCATGATTGGAATGTCCAATTGAATCCAGCATTATGGGCATAAAGAACGAGCATTCACACACCAATAGGTGCTACTCCTTATGCTTTGGTTTATGGAGAAAAAGCTATTCTACCACTGGAAGTGGAGATTCCTTCACTTCGAGTATCACTTAAGGGGTTAACCAATGATGACGATTACAGAGTATTAAGGTTGCAAGAGATGGCACTGCTTGATGAACGGCGTCAAACTGCAGTTAATCATTTGAAGGGGTATCAATAGATTATGTCCCGTAGCTACAATCATAGAGTCAAACCACAAACTTTTCAATTGGGTGACTTGGTTCTCAAAGAGAACCCTCAAAATCAGCAGGATCGAGAAAAGAAAGGAAAATTTGAACCTAATTGGTTGGGCCCGTTCGTAATCATTGCAACATATGGATCAGGGGCATATCATTTATCAACATTAGAAAGGGATCTATTTGAAGATCCAACCAATAGCATACATTTGAAGAAATTCTATGCCTAAAAAAATAAAATAAAAATACAAAAAGTCCTAAGAAAAAAAAAAAAAAATCATTGCCTTGATGAAAACCTGGCAAACATGCATCTTGGTAACAACAAAATAAAAATCATAAAATAAGGAAAAAGGTGCAATAAAAACAAATGGTGAAAACTTGGCAAACAGGCGTTGTTTGTGATTTTGTTTGGTTCTCTTATCTATTAGGATCCCCTTTTGCGTATTCATCTTTTCATCTGCATCGCACACATGCCTAACCAATACATTTGCATCATACATTGCATCATCTCCTTGAAACAAAAAGGATTTCATCATGGCTTGATGATTCGGGTTATCCTTAGCAGTAGTTGTGTCTAAGAGAAGTCATAGTACAAGGTCATTAGGGAGAGGCAGTTCGCTTCTTGGAGCTTTCTAGCAGGCAATTGATAACATGTGTCAAGAATTAGAATATCAAGAAACAACAACATGATCCAATTACATTTGAAATTGCACGACTATTTGGATAGATAACAGAAACAAAAATTGGATGATCTTAATTTGAATAAAATGAATGACAAACTTAAAGCATAAGTTGCAATTGTTGTTTTGATATTTGATGACATCATATCTTTGGAGTGATTCGATGATATACTAAATTAGAATCACAAGGAAGAAGTATGATTTTTCTTGGCTTGTTGTCTGTAAATTAATCATTAGTATTGTGCAAATTTCTCATGGGACATGGTCTACAATGTATCATCGATGACATTTCGAAATTTGCATAAGAAAATGGTTAGTTTTTGTCTGTTTATGCAAACAATACTCAGGTCATCTTGGTTCAATTATACCTCGATGCTTGTATTAATTTTCTATATCAAAAATCATGAAAGCAGTACTCAGGTCCTCATTGGTGCTAACATACCCTTTGATGCGTGTACTAACTTTCAACATATCAAAAGGCTCAATGATGAAAATCAAGCACAACATGGAATGGAAAAAGAGAGAATGATTCATTACTGCATTCTAGGACTACATGATTCATTTAGGATTGCATTTTTAAGGCTGTATGAGGTAGAATTTTTGAAGGTTGGTAATTATTTCATCTATCTTTTCAAAACAAACAATTGAGTAAATTTGGACATTTGTTACATCATTTTCATTTCACATCATTTTCCGTTATCATTTACTTTATCATTATCATTGCACTTGCATACTTACATCATCATTTCATTTCATTATCATATTCATTATCATCTCATTTCATTGCTCATGATCATTATCCATCATTACATATCATATGCATGGTCGTTATTTTAATCATTAATGATTCATTAACATATACATTTGCATATTTCACACACATTCATAAATAAAATTGCATCCATTTCATTCTTTTCACATCATATATCATAGGTTCATTACACAAATTCATTTCCATTACATCATATATCATAGGTTCATTACAAAAATTCATTTCCATTACATCATATATAATAAGTTCATTACATAAGTTCATTTCCATTACATCATAATTATCATTCATATTACATCATAAATCATGTCACATGCATATCATTCACTAGATTGCATCTTCATAAATCATATCATCTCATTTTCATCGAAGCATTTACATCTTACATCATACATTCATTACATACATCATGAAAGAAAAATCATTCAGATTACATCATATCATTATTTGCATCATCATACATGACATAGCATATAAAAATAAAAACAGGCATCCATAACATGTGCATAATCAAATCACCAATGCATCTCATAAATCTTATCAAAACAAATGTCTAGAAATACAAGGATATCAAATGTTTCAAAAAAATAAATCAAATATAATGGTGTAAATGTGTCCAAAATGCTCATCATAGAGGGGCATCTGACCGTGGAGCATGACTGCTACTGCCTCCTAAGGTAGTAGGTCTCATCAGATCTCTGCTCCCAGAAGCTCTACTCTCTCATCTGACCGGCTAAACCACACTCCTGGTAGCACTCCTAGAGTGACTGTGTGAATGGGTCCGAGACCGAGTACCTGACTATGTGAAGGAAATCCTCCTCTCAGGTGGGACTACCTCAAAGTACCTCATCCTGTAATACTCATCCTCCTGAGCAGTCTCCAACCCCTCTACCACAACCTCTCCAATGGAGGTGCTCTCAACTGATCTAAGAAGCCTCTCAACTATCCCCTCAGCTTGTATGCATCTCTCTCTGAAACTGTCTCTCTCGGCTATAAGTAGAGCTACCTATGGGTCAGGAGGTGGTGTCTATGCAATCTATGCCTGTAGCTGACTAATGGTCCCCTGAGCCTGGGCCAACTGACTCTGAAGGGTCTGAATCTTTGCCTGTAAAGTATCAACCTATCCCTGAGATGGAGCCCTAATAATAATCCATGGAGCCGAAGTACTCAGCTGATCCACTACTCTAAATGTTCATTGTCTCATGCTGAAAGACACATCAAAGAAAAATCTCTATCTCCCACCACCTCCGTCATCCCTGTCATCTCCAATATCTGAGTCATTTGACTCCTCATCCATCTCCTCATCCTCAGAACTCTCATCGTCCACATCCATCGCCACCCCACCAATATCCTCGGCCTGCTCTACCTATACCCCTTCTTGTGCTTGACCCTATGGCTACCCTGTTGGTGGAGGTCCCTGTGGTTGTTGTCACCTCACATATGTAACTGACCCTCCGATCAATGGGGCAGGCTCCTCTGGACTGGTAAATCTCAAGAAGGGATGTGTGTAAAAGTATGCTGCATAATCATCCGTCATCCCTACATCTATCACCTCTGGGTGCATCGCCCAGTAATTCGATTGTAGCTCCATGTACTCTACCCTAACTACCTCAATGGTCACAAATGGACCCCACTCTGATACATCCTCTCATCATCTAGCATAGTGTGCCACACCCTGTGGCATCATCTGTATCAATCCTAGCTATCTCAGCACCCTCATAACCAAAAACCGCTCAATGATAAAAGGTGTCCACCTAATCAGGTATCTGGATTTGGTCACATATGGTAGCTCTATATCATCAGCCTCCCATGGGTCATAGTCCACATACGATCGCCAGATGACAATATGCAAATCATTGAGTACAAGCCGCTAGTACTCTAACTTGCCCAGCCTTGGCTAGACAAGGGGACAATCTCTCGGGATGATGGGGCATCTAATCACAAAGTGCTACCATATGAATATTTGTAATAGAGTCAGCCCACAAGAGAGACTCTTCCCATATGTGTACACAACCTGATGAAGATCATGGTACAGATGGGAAAGCATGCATGACCCCCATGCATATCTGGTATGATGGAGAAGCATGTCCTCCAGAATCCTACCCTATCCAACTGATAGTCCCTTTGCCCTACGATTAGGACAAAGGAAACCACCGATCATACCTACTAAAATTGAAGAGAGTGGGGCATAGCTCTCAATCATCTCCTTCCAGGGAATCTCATATCCAGTGATATGAGGATCCTAAAAGGCCCATCTCAACGCATCTGTCCCCCCAATCTCCTTGTGATCATAAATCACAAGCTCTCCAACCACAGGAATACCCAGAATCATGTAAAAATCCTCCGGAGTCACCATGATCTCTCCTATCGGCAAATGGAAAGTATTATGCTCGCTGTGCCACCTCTCTGCTAAAGTAGTCAACAGTGCCCTATTGACCCAATACTGCGGCATCGCCAACAAAGGACCCAATCCACACTGATGTATGATCCCTAAATCATCCTCAGTTAACTGTGGAACCATCTCCCAGGTACGAGGGAATCTCTCTCTAAACTGGAGCAGGTTAAATTCCTCCTTATCATATCAATCAAGCAATCAAATTAGATCAATCAAGCAATCAAATCAATTTAATCAAGCAATCAGATCAAATCTATCATCTATCATTTGTTTTCAAGCACGAAAGAAAATTCATCTATCTATTTTTTTTTCATATCACATGGAAGCAAATTTAATAGTCAAATCATTCAACATCTATTAGCCTTTCAATCAGGAAAGCAAATCTATCAGCGTTTCAATCAAGAAAGCACATATATCATTTCTACTATTTTTTCTTCAAGCACGAAGACAAATTTATCAAAACACAAATCTAATCTTGATGTTTTTCAAAAGCATAAAATTAGTTGTCTAATCTAGCAACAATCATCAAGCACGCATCAATTTTTCTTCAAAAATTGATATTTAGCAAAAATCCATGGATGTGAAACTTCTCTCCATGGATGCACTAAAACAGTCAATGGATGCGTGATTTCATGAATGCGCTATTTTATCAAGCAAATGCGCTAAAATAGTCAATCGATGCGCAGTTTCATGAATGCATTGTTTTATCAAGTGAATGCGCTAAAATAAAGCTCATATGCACCGAAATAAAATTCTATGCTCTAAAACAGAATTTCAAAAATCAAAAAAATTCAAAAAAGCATACAAAAATCATTTTAAAATCGATAGAGAGATTTTGATTGACTTACAAGAGGTCCATAGGCTGCAGGTCTCTAATGCCAGTGGGCTTGCTTGAATCGGTAGTGCTCATAATGGATCGACATCTCGCTTTTATCACCTAGAGCTCAAAAAATTCTCAAAGGTTACTGTTCAAATTAAAATGACTTTTCACCTTTTTCACCTTTTAAAGGGGTAAAAGTGGCAAATTATTTTTATTTTTACTATGCAAAATGCTATTTCGAGAGCTAAATCGCCAAATTTTCTTTGAAATCATCTGAAAATTTGTCAAATCATCCTCATCATCATTCTCATCACGTGATTTACCTCTCGAGGGGGCATCAATGCATCATCAATAATTTCTAAAAATTCAGAGGCAAATTATTTGAAGCAATGTGTAAAAACACATCACTTCAAAGAGGGGCAAAATGTACACATCTAAAAATGGTCATGATTATTCAAACCTGTTAATTAATTAAATATGCATTATTTCATTAATATTCTAAAGTCATCTACATATAAATAAATTTAATTATTTATTTATATTGTTCATTTCTCCAATTCTTCTAGTTTAATTAAATAAATAAGTTTATTTAATTAATGTTATCTTCCTTTTAATTAATTAAATAGATTTCATAATTTATTTATATTAATTATCACAATTTTAAATTATAAATTTAAATGATATTCTTCATTTCACATTTAATTAAAGGATTTTTATCTCTCTCACAATATTAATATTTTCAATATTTAATTAAAAGGCCTTTTCAATTTTCTCTCTCACATAATTAAATTTGTCTCTTCATTTTCCATCTATTTCTTAAAATTCCATCTTCTTTTCAAATTCTCGATCTCTCACCATTCATCTTAACAGGTTTGAACTCAACCATTGATCTTGGCCAATGGGTTTTTGCTTCTCAAAAATCTATAAATACAACCATTCGGTAAGAAGATTTCATCTAGAATTCATGCACAATTACTATAGTTGCATTCAAACCAGCATATCAGCATAATCAACATTTTAGCTTTTTAATTTCATAGCTTAGAGCATATTAGCAATGCACATGCATTTTCATTAATCTCATTCTCTCAAGCTGTCATTCTACAAGTTTCTACTTAAAACAACTGAGAGCCAGAATCTTGAAATGAATCCTTGGAGATAGAGGATAGTGGGACGAATTTGGAGAAGCTGCTTGTGTTTAGAGTTTGCATTTTGCTTTCTTTAATCTAATGTTTCATTGGTGTATTAGATTAGATTCATTTTGATTTACTCATTTCTAACGTACACACCATTTATTCTTTTTTTCTAAAGATATTACCCCAAGTCTTACCAAACTCATTCTAGATATAATCCCAAAGGAACAATGTGGTTTTGTCCCCATAAAATAGACATCTGGAGGAGCAATAATAACTCACAAAATATTGCAATCAATTCATCAAGAAAATATTCTAGCTATGATAATAATATTAGACATGATGAAGGCCTATGAAAAAGTAAATTGGGATTGTTATGAAAGGTTTAGTAAGGCTATATTTTGATACAAAATGGTGCAAATGGATTCTTTCCTATCTTAAACTAGCTAAACTATAAATCCTCATAAATGGATCTCTAGATGGTTTTTTCTCTGCTTCTCAAGGAGTTAGGAAATAATACCCTCTTTCCCCTTTCCTTTTCATCCTGATGGTGGAAGCATTGATCTAGATAATTTCAACTTTTTATACATCAAGTAAATGGGATGGCATAAAAATACAAAGATAAGACATCTCTTCCACTCATTCCTTATTTATAGATGGTACATTACTTTTTGGCCATCCCTCGATGCATAAAGCCAAAAACATAAAGGATGTGTTGGACAACTACTATCTAATTTAAGGTCAAATTATTAATCTGGGGAAGTCAAAAATATTCTTTCAGAATACTAGCACTCTAGTAATTCACCACATCCTTTCTATCTTACAATTTAGATAGAACAAACTTCCCTACCACTATTTGGGTATCCCTTTATTTTCAAGAGCTCAAAAAGCATCATTTTGGCACAATATCTTTATGGTTATAAAAAATAGAGTAACATCCTATAAGGGTAGATGGTTGTCACTTGTAGGGAGATTTACAATGACAATATCACTATTATCTACCATTCCTAATGAATTCTTATCAATACTCAAAATAACAAGATTGATTCACATAAATATTATTAGAGAAACTAGGGAATTTTTGTGGAGAGGAAATTTGGACAACTCCAAGAGAATACCTTTAGTTTCATAGGAAAAAATATGCACTTGGATGAAATATTTGGAGGTGCTAGCATTCAAAATCTGGAATTGTGAAATTTGGCCTTAAGTGTGTAGCTAACATGGAAGTTGTACACAAATCCTTCTTCAAAATGGATTTGAATCATGAGATCCAAGTACCTAGATTCAACAGCCCTAGAAAGAATCTCCACTTTGGAAAATCCATTAGAAGG
This sequence comes from Sequoiadendron giganteum, assembly GCA_007115665.2. Classification (NCBI taxonomy): domain Eukaryota; kingdom Viridiplantae; phylum Streptophyta; class Pinopsida; order Cupressales; family Cupressaceae; genus Sequoiadendron; species Sequoiadendron giganteum. Next base: position 447,878,333 of record CM021103.1, on the reverse strand, counting down.
CTCAAAATGTGTAATTTCATTGTCACATGCCGAGATGTACTCTCACCTTTACTATCATGAACTATCAACAATGGAGAAGAGGTTAATTTTTGGGAATATTTTTGGAATGGTAACCCTCCACTAACTATAGATGATTGTCTAAAGGAGGCTACGACTTGTGTAAAAGAAGTTTGGGGTTCAAATATCAAGAATTATGTAGTAAAAGACAATGCAAATTTAATATCCAATGTTACATTCAAAATTTCCATAATCTTCCATTCCCCCAACATCAAAAATAATTTAAGTTGCAATCAATTTTGGACACAAGATCTATTTTGTTGCAAGGTGTGTTCCCTTGGTTTCGTTGTTTTATGCAGTGGAATTATCAAGTTCATGACATGGCTTAACCACCTCCTATATATTCATTAACTCTAGATTTTGTATTAGGCATTAACATGCCAATGTTTTGGTGCAATGACAATTGTCTATGCAACAATTGGTATCAGAGCCTAGGTCATGGGTTTAAACCCCTCACTTGTGCTGGGGGATTTTTACAAGGTGTGCACCCTTGGTCTCCTTGTGCTATGAAGAACAATGCTCAGGTTTGTGACATAGCTTAACCACCTCCCATGCATTCATTAAATTTGGTGGTTGTACCATATTGAGCATTAACACGTTGATCTTTTGGTGCAACCACAACCGTTTGTCTAACATGTTTTACTTTCAGATTTTGAGGATAAAATTATTTGGGCCCCATCTAAAATAGGACAATGTAATGTCAAACAAGGCTATAAATCTTTGACCTTTGAGGATAAAATTCAACTCGGAAAGTGGCCATATAATATTTTTTAGCACACCTCAATTCTCCTTAAAGTAGGCACTTTTTTCTTGGTTATCTCTTCATAACTGAAAGGGGGAAAATTGTCATTGCTTATGGTTTAGGACATAAAACAACAATCTTCTATACTCTCATTCAAGGAAACTTTAGAGATCTCAATCCAAGGGTAAATTAGGGGAAATAGATCTTGTAATAGGCTATCCTAAGGTATGATTAGAGACTAAAATAGGGTTCACTGCCAAGCTAGGGATTGCAAAGACAAATGACATGCAAGATCAGATATGAAACCTAACGATATGCAAAGCTTAACTAATAGACCTACAAATGAATGCAAAATAGAATAGATATATGGATAAATATAGAAGGGAACCTAGAAAGTTGTATCAATTTGAATGGAGTCCTAAAATGCTAAAAATACAAAACTTAATGCAAACTAGGACTCATACGCTAGACTGGGAAATTTAGTCCCAGATTAGGGTTTTTGGGCAAGAACAAAAATCTGGCAGAGATATGTCTTGAACTCTTGAAATCTAAAAAAATTGACTATACTAGGACTGATATGCCAGAAGTGGCATATCAGTCTAGTTTTACTTTTAAGGAGGATCTGGATTTGAATCTACTCTTCAATCTCTACTCTTCTTGCTCAACTTGATTTTTGGGTCTGAACTGGAAGATTTTTCTCTATAAGTGTCCTTCAAAGGTCTTGTAAATAAGGTGACAACTTTAACAACTTTGTGACTTTGAAAACTTCTTTCTAGAATCTTTCTCCTCAATATTTCTTCAACCTAGATCTTCAAATCACACACTAAATAAAGGGAAAAATGTTGTTTTGTTAGTGGAAATGGGTTTTCCTTGGTCAAACCTTGTAATAAAATCAAATGAGATAAAGGAATTATGAATGAACAAAATGTAATGTTGCAACTCACCAAAAATTAGCAATAAAGTATTGTAAACATGTATGAAGTGGCTCCAATGGATGTAGATCTTGACTCTTTCTTGAATGTGATAGATCTTAAATTTAATACTAGCTTGAATCATGAAACCCTTCATCACAATTATTAGCTCAAAAATAAACATGATGCATGATGATTTTGACACGGTGCTTGATATTTGAATAATGTTCCAAAAAAATTGATAATCAGCTCTTGAAGACTCTTGAACGCTCTTGTGATCTCAAAATTTCTATAAGGATGCTTATTCAACTTTCTAGGTGTAAAATGAGTGAAATTATCATGTATTTATACTTGTTTATGCCAAATTTATTGAAATTACACTACATACCGACATTAGATCTAGGAGGATAAAAACCCACCAAGAATTTGAATTAAAATTAATTTTTGGCCATAAAGGACTCATACACCAAGATTTATGTATGAGTCCCATTAGGCTAGGCCTTGGGACACACCTTTCAAAAATGATTAAATTCATGTGAAATCATGATTGGGGCCCCAAAAATTAGGTGGGACCCATACACCCAATGTGGCGTATGAGTCCCAAATCACTAAATCTAGGACATACAATCCAAAAAACCTAAATTATGATTGTATGCTGGTTTATGTTGAGATTATCCTCAAAAATATACATTAATTAAGGCTTGTGGATGCAAAATAAGGCCAAATAAGGCATAATGAAGCCCCATTAATAATGAAAACCCTAGATAAGTGTCAAAGTGTGGTAAAACACTTTACAACACCTTAAATAAGGTACCATTAAGTACATTTATTTTACAAGGTCCCAAGACCTAATGTGAATTTGTTAAGCACATTACAACACTAAATCTAGGCAATATTAAGCTCAATTTAACAAGGAGGACCTAAACAAGTGTTAAAATGTCACAGACGACATTTTTCTACACTATATTTAGCCCCCACATTAGTGAGAGGATGAACCTGCTTCAAACTCACACTAAAGTCAGCCAACACAAATCAAGAGGGGTCCCAATACACCAATGCTATTAAGATAGGGAAAAAATGATCAAGAGGAGTGATCAAGCCACTAAGATCAAGATCCCATGAAAAACCAACATAGGCACAAAATAACACACATGAAAATGATATAAGGAGCAACAAAAAGGAAAAAAGATACATTGCCAAAGACAAAGAGAAAAGGAAAAAGAAAAAAGAAAAAGAGGGGTGGATCAAGCTTCGATCGTTTGTCCTACGAGTTTTGGATCAGACCTAAGTTGTGTCAAATAGGACAATTGAGAAGGGGGGTGAATTATTTGTCACATAATTAGGAATTTAATTCAATCATCAGAACTAATCCTTAATACTACTTAAATGATTAATCATCAAATTTCAATTTAGAAACTTATATCCAACACATAAACATAATAACACTAGATTTATGTGGAAAAGCCAATAAAGGAAAAAGAATGGTGAGGATTAACTCACACTATAGAGAATATCAAAACAAATTACAAAAGTCTCACTACCTGAAACAAGGCTCACTACTTGAAATAAGGCTCACTCCTTGAAATAAGGCTCACCGCCTGAAATAAGGAGTCACTGTTTGGAACAAGGAATCACAGTCCAATAGGGCTACAACCCATAGGGCTCACTGCCACAAAGATACAAAGAAGAAAAAGATGAGATTTTGTAGAGAGACTAAAATCCCAATGCAATAAAGGATTCCACCACAATTATTCACACACATGCATGAATTATAGAGTTTGAATTATGCTCACTACATCTAAAATCTCAACATAAATCTTTGCATTGATTTTCCACAATCTCACCACACACACTTACTAAATACAATCAATATCACATATAATTACACTTTCTCTTATCTCTTATCACTCTAGTTCTTCTCTCTTGCATCACCTTTTCACCATTAAATCATCTTCAACTTTGAAACATAGCCAAAGTCATCCATCCAAATTCAAATTCAAATTAGGTTGACGCCAAAACATCCTAGGGTGGAGTTAGAATGAGGGTGACCCAAAAAAATGCTTCAAGGGACCCAATAATATCTAACATGCTTCATCATTCTCAAAAGTAGTATTTCACACAAGGTTGGTCAAACCAATGTAAAACACATAGAAACATTAAGCACGAATCTTCTAAATTCCAAAACTATCTTCAATAGAACTAGGGAAACACAACTCTAGAACTACGATTCATAAGACTTCATCAAAGAGAAATCTAGACCAACAAAATTTCTCCTGAACTGAAATAAGAGACTGACATAGAGGATTTAAGATCTAATAATAAGAGGAGGAACAAGAAAAATCAACAACTGAGTACTCTGAAAGGGATCTCAATGAGAACTAGAGAAAAGGAAGATTGTGGAGCCATCAAGAATAGTCAAGGGAGAAGATCTAGTCAATGGCACAAGGAGAATGAAAGCATGCAGGATATTGTGGATGGTTATCAGAAGACCATACCCAAAATTTACAATTTTACTCTAGGTAAGAAATGAAGATCATGTCATGGAATATTTGGGGGATGAATAGCATCCATAAGAGGGATGTGTTGCATAATTTTGTTAGAGATCATAAACCTAAAATTTTATTGGTTCAAGAATCTAAAATTCTTAAAGAAAAACTGGAAAAGATTAAGTTATTTAAGTTTTGTGGGGTTTAGGGGAATAGTTCAGAAGGTGCCTCTGGCAGTATTGTCACCTTTTGTAATCTTAATCTCTTCAAAGGTGAACCATTGTTCGAAAGTGCTAACCATGTGGCACTAGATTTACTCATATCAAACACAATTTCAGTTGGATCATGTCTAACATCTATGCCCCTAATGGAAGGGGGGCTAGAAAGCTTTTTTGGTGAAACTTGGTTGCCTTTTTCTGTAAATACATTAATGAGACCTAGGTGGTTATAGGAGATTGCAATTATCCACTGTAGGATAATGAAAATTTAGGAGGATTCTAGATCAATATGGAAAGAAAAATGGACCTTTTGGACTTCATCAACAACCAAGCGTTGATAGATTTAGAGCTGCAAGGAGCCTCCTTTACTTGGTCTAATCGTAGAGTGGGTAGGGCGTTAATTCAAGTTAGACTAGACAAAACCTTAATTTATGATCAATGGTTTCTTAAGTATTTTTGTTCTTTAAAAGATCTTTTGAGGGTGGGTGCTAATCATTTTCCTATTAGCTTTGTGGCAGATCCTATTGTGGCTAAAAGAAATATCCCTTTTAAATTTGAACGTATGTGGCTGCACCATCCTAAGCTCCATGATGAGGTTAGGAAGTGGTGGACTATTTATGTTTCGGGGACTGCTATGTTTAGGGTGGCTAAAAAACTAAGAGAAGTCAAAATCAGGATTAGAGAGTGGAATATAGATTCTTTTGGAAATATCTTTAGAAGAAAATATGAGCTAAAGTTAGATATAAAGGAGATCCAGGAGAAGATCTAGCAAGAGGGATGCAATATGGAGACTAGAAAGAAAGAAAATGGGCTCCTTGTGGAGATGCATGACATCATAGCTAAAGAAGAAGAATTTTGGGGACAAAGATCCAGGGTTCAATGGCTCACAACCAAGGATTAAAATACTATATATTTCCATATGTCTTCCCTAAAGCACCGCATTGTGAATATGATAACTTATATTAAGGAAAATGGTGTTTGTTTTGAGAAGGAAGATGACATTAGGAGACAAGCTGTTAAATATTTTAGCAATCTCCTTTCGGCTAATGATGGGGTTAATCAAAATTTGTAGGACTTACTATCAGAGGATATCCCTAGTCTAGTTAAGGAGGAGGACAATAAAATGCTCTCTGCCATCTCGTCGAAGGAATAAATTAAGAAAGTGACTTTTTCTTTTGAAGGTAATAAAGCCCTTGGACCTAATGGCTTTTTGATGTTTTTTTTTCAATGGTTCTGAGAGATTGTTGAAGAGGATGTGGTGAATTTGGTTAAGGAATTATTTGGATCAAGATGCATCCTAATGGAACTCAATGCTACCTTCCTAGTTTTGATCCTTAAACATAATGGGGCTACGGATTTTGAAGCTTTTAGGCCCATACACCTTTGTAATTATTTCTATAAAATTATTTCCAAAGTCTTGACTTTCAGACTTTTAACTATCCTACCTTCCTTAATTTCCCCTCAGCAAAATGGCTTTGTTCCTGGAAGGTAAATTTTGGATTCGATTATAACAGTGCATAAAAATATTCATTCGCTCTTCATTTCTAAGATTGAAAGCTTTCTCTTGAAGCTTGATATTTCCAAAGCCTATGACTGGGTTGATTGGGAGTTTTTATTCAAGATTATGGTGGTGTTTCGCTTTAGCAAAAGATTCATTCAAATGGTTTTCCAACTCATCTCTTCCGCTACCATCACCATTTTGGTTAATGAGTCCCCTTCACATTTTTTTAAGAATTCTAGAGGTTTAAGACAAGGTGACCCCATTTCCCCTATTCTATTTACTATTATGGTTGAATGACTTAGGAGGAACCTAAATAGATTGGTTGTTCAAGGAGCTCTGATGGGTTTACGCCCTTCATCTAGTAACCTTGTAAGCTCTCATGACACCATTTTGATGGGTAGATCAACAGTGGTTGAAGCTAGAACTCCTAAAAAAGTTCTGGAAAACTATGAAGGAGATTCTAGTCAAAATATTAATATTTAAAAAAGTTCTTTATTTTCTTCAATACCTTGGTTAGAAGAAAAAATAGGATAGCTAATATATTTGGCTGTAGAGTGGATGGTCTTCCTTCAATAAATCTGGGCTTTCCCTTGGGCCTTAAGCCCTCTGACTCTTTCTGGAATTCCTTGGTGGACAAATTCAACAAAAAGTTGGTGGGATGGAAAGGAGCTCTTCTCAGTCAAGCTGGTAAGATTCAACTCCTCAAGGCCACTCTCTCAAACCTCCCGATCTATGCTCTTAGTCTTTTTAATATTCCTCTTAAATATGTGGATGCTATTGAAAAAATCAAGAGAAATTTTCTCTGGTCTGGATTTGAAGAAAGGCAGAGTATGCCCTTCATTAAATGGGACTTGGTTTGTAGACCGAAGAAGCAAGGGGGTTTAGGCCTCAGAAAAATCAGAACTATGAATAAAGCTCTCCTAGAAAAATAGATTTGGATAATTTTCTCCTCAATTGGAGAATGGAAGAAAATATTAAAAGGAAAATATTTGGCGAACATTGGCTCTTTAAATTATTTGATGGAATCTTAGAGTCTACCCTGTGGTTCGGCTCTTTGGAATGATATCTTAAAAGGGAGTGAAATCCTTAACTTGGGAATGGGATGGAGCTTAAGAAATGGGAATCTTGTGAGGTTCTGGGAGGATAAATGGATCTTGAAGGAGCCTTTGGTTTCTTTTGATAGTTTCAAACAATGGGCAGACATTTGTAAGGCTACTTTTGGAATCCTAGTTAAATACTACTAGAGGAATGGGTGTTGGGTGAATCTTTGTTAGATAAGTATGGATCTTGCCCCTATCCAGTCTTCCCTTATGGCTTTCAAAATTGACTTGAACTATCAAGAGGACATCATGGTTTGGATGGTTAGTTCATCGGGCAACTACTTTGTTTCGTTTGTTGTCTCTTTGATGTCTTCTTCTCCTAGCCCTTCCCCCTTTTGGGCCAAAGCTTGGTTAAGCTACATGACCCATAAGGTTAATATTTTGTTTTGGATCCTTCTTCATAACAAGGTGCTAATGGTGGACAACCTTTGTAAGAGGGGTTTTCAGATCCCAAACTGCTGCTACCTTTGTAAGTGTGCAAAAAAGATGGCTAATCATTTGTTTATTCACTATCCTTTTGTGAATTCTATCTGGGAAAGGTTCTACTCCCTGTGGAGTACCTCCTGGGTGTCACCTGGTACTATTAAGGATCAATTTACTCAGTGGGTGGCTCCTTCCTCTAATCCACATATTTGCAATCTATGGTATTTAACTTTCCCTTATATTGCTTTGGGAGTTTGGAAGGAGAGAAACAACAGAGTTTTCAGGGATAAGGAAACTACGAAGAAACTATTGTTTGAAAAAAAAAATTAGACTCATTGGGGAAAAATTTAATTTGGCTCCTTATCATGAAGTGGGTATGGAATCTATGGTTTGTTTAGCTTATGACTCTGAAATGGCCATTGTTTGGGAGATTAAAGGAGATGTGTCCTTGGCTTCTAAACCTGCTAAAAAGAATCATTATAGTGTCTTGTGGTATCATCCTCCTAGGGGTTGGATTAAAGCCAATTTTGATGGGGCAGTGAAAGGGAATCATGGAATGGCTGGGAGTGGAGGTGTGTTACGTGATGATAAAGGAATGCTCATTTTTGTGGTTTCTATCTCTTTGCGAAAACAAACCAATCATTTAGCTGAAGCTATAGGAGCCTACCAGGTCATTAATTTGGCTAAAAGTTTGAACTTTAAAAATATTTGGATAGAGGGCGATTCCAAGAATATAATTGATTGCCTCCTTGGATTTTCCCCCCCATCTTGGACTATTAAGTACTAGATTGATGAAGCTAGGGCCACTTTATCTAAGTTTGAGAAAGTTAAAATTTCCCATATCTATAGGGAAGGGAATGGAATGGCAGACTTCTTTGCCAATGAGGAAATAAGACAAAATAGAAAGATGACATGGAAAAATTACAAAGATTTTTCCACTAACGTTAGAGCCTTAATCAACTATGATTGCACTCATGGGAGAGAAGCCGCATTTAAAGATGATTAAAGAGAAAGGTGCCAAGTACTGAGATATCATAAGATTTGGTGGTAGAATCGTAATGAATATGATTGATGGGCTGAGCTTGCACTTTTTGTGGGTGCTTTGGTTTTGCTGCATTCTCATAAGTCTATATTTTCTTGGTGTGGGATTTCAAAGAAAAATATTGATGACAATGGGAGGAAGCAAGAAAAGAGTTGATCCTACTACGTGTACAAATAAAAAATATAATTCAAAGGTTTGGAAGAAAATAAAGAAGGGAGGGCTATGACCATTCATTGAAAGACTTCATGGGCCTAACCTCAAAGCTATTGATTATTTTGCGAAAAAATAGAATAAATGAGAGATCATTATATTTGGTAGGAAAGTGCTGGTGGATGAGGCACTTATTGGAGAAGTTATGGGTCTTGCTATTCATGATGTGAAATTTTACCATGACAGGAAGTATTCAGATGAAGTTCTTATCAGATTTCTAAAGATGAAAGAGGAGAAAAAGAAACTTGTGCAAGTCTCTAATAGCTATTTTGAGTCGAGCAGGATCAAGAAAATTTGGAGGGAGGTGCTCAGAGTCCTAATGGAATACATTACGTTGGATGGGAGATTTACCAGAGTATATGGGTATCATTTTGTTTTACTCAACCACTTTAGATATAAGGTTAGGGTTTCTTTCCCCTTTTACCTATTGTGCTCTTTGAACAATAGCATTGAGGAGAATAGGAAAAATCTTAATAAGAATTCGGTATTGCATGTTGGCCTTATTTGGCTCATTTATGAGCATTTCAAGAATATGTCGGTTGTCTCTAACCCCATCTCTGCCTTGGCCTCAGAGGGTTATGACACTGAGTCTAGCTCGCCTAATGATATCAAGGGTTCAAACCCGAACTGGGTGGAAGAGATTACTCCTCCTCCTAGTAAAAAAAGGAAGAATACCCCTTCTACTAAAACTTAAAGCAAAAAATATTGTCCTCTCTAGAAGTGTCTGTGTCGAAGGACAAGAAAAAGGATGAACCCCTAGTGGAAAAGTTGGTGGCCTAATCAGAGGATTCTCCAAATGATGACATTGAGGAACCTTCTAGGAAGGATGTCTCCTCTGCCTCTTTCCACTCTATTGATAGAGAGGATAGACCCAACCCTCATGTGGACCTAAATCATTATGACCCTACTTTTGAACCTGATAGGGAATTTTATGGCGATATTCTTTATCTGGCCTGAAATGGTGCGATTGATAATTTCAAAATTTTAAAGTGGGCCTTTCATGAAATTAAGGACCTAAATCTTAAAAATAGAGCTATCACAAGTAAAGTGTAAATTCTGGAAGCCAAAGTGGTAGAGCATAACTCGGTTGAGGCTTTGTGGATGGTGGACGAGAAGATGGCCATGGATGACTGCCTCCAGAAAGAAGTGGATTTTACTAAAAACCTCAAGAAGGATGGGGAGGACCTTGGTAAAGAGATAGATAAGATTAGGGAAGCTCTAAAAGCCACGACAGAACACAACCATAGAATTGTTAAAAAGAACTCTATTGTCTTGAGATCTTTGGCGTAAAAAATTGACAACACTCAGTAGGGACTTTTGATTGTAGATTTGGATGGTGAGAAGAGCATACACAAAGCTGAGGATTTGGGCCCTTCAAAGAGAACCAGAGCCAACATGAATAAAAGACAAGATACAATGCCTCTGGAGACCTAGGATCTGAATATGGTGGCCCAGTATTTGAACATCTTGGAAATAGAAGTGGCAGAGACCTTAAAGTCTCTAGGTTAGGTTTGGTTGTATTTCTGTTGTCGTTGATTTTTTTCTTTCCTTTTGCTGGGTTTTGCTGGTGGCTACGATTATTTTCTATTTATCTTTGGTGTGTAGCCTATCTTTTCCTAGACTTTCTTTTGATCTATCTTTTATTGGTATGTAAAATTTATGGTTTTGCGTCCCTGTAAAACCCAATTTTTCCTCAATCAAAAACAACCATGAACAATATATCTAAACTACAATGACAAGAGAAAATCTGGACCAAAAATTGGAGCAACCACTGAACACATGCAACATATATTTATTACAGTTTTCTCAATATCCTTGACATATATAGCGAACAACTAGTAGATAACCAATTGATCAGTTGACATCAATGACCACACCTGCAAACTTTCCTCAACACCTTCAGTCTTTTCATTCTTGCAACAATCGCCCCCTTTGTCATTGATGGAAAGAAATGATGTCAAAAACTATTAAAGACAACATACTAAATCTAAATACATTTTTCTATTTTCTCCCCCTTAGAAGATAACCTATTATATGCTTCTCTCCCCCTTTGACATCAATGGAAAAGGCAAAAGAATATTTTCCATTGATCTCTCCTTTGACATGACAACAAAATACACATAATGACAACACCTAATACTAATTTTTCCCCCTGAGAGGTAGCCACCAAAACATCAGTCCGAAAGAAAGATAGATCCATAGATCCACCAGACTGATGCATCTCCATATGCATCTAGTTCATGAAAGGAGGGACAATAACCCCTAACTTGTCTCAAAGATACTCAAAATTATCTTTAGGAAGAGCCTTCATGAAAATATCAACAATCAAATCCTTCTTCAGAACACACTCAAGATTTATTTCATTCTCTATGACTTTTTCTCTCAAGAAATGATATCTGATAGATATATGCTTCCTTGTCGAGTGCATCACCAAATTCTTAGAAATTTTAATTGCACTTATATCATCACATAAGATAGAAATGAGATCATCATATAGAACTATGATATCTTTCAATGTTTGTTTCATTCATAAAACTTGTGTACATTAAGATCCAACGGCAATATACTTAGCTTCATTAGTAGACAAGGAGACTAAATCTTTCTTTTTACTCAACCATGGCACCAATCAACATCAAAGAATGAATGCACTGCCACTTGTAATCTTTCTTTCATCTACACATCCAGCCTAATTTCCATCTATATATGCACTAGTTTTAAATTTAGTATCTTTAGGATACCACAATCCATAATCTGGAGTGTCATTCAAATATTTGAGTATTCTTTTAACTACAACATGTGTTTCCTTAGGATCTTCTTGAAATCTAGCCACAAGATAGACACCATGCATGATATCTAGTCTAGTAGTAGTCAAATATAATAGTCCACAATTCATAGATATGTACTTGCTCTGATTAGCCTTAGGTGAATTATCATCTTTGGGCTGATCCAAGAAGGGTCCACAAAAAGCTCAAAAAGTGGAAGTTTTTTTGTTGTTTTTCAGAATTTGTCACACTTGGATTGAAAATTTGAGGCACTTACACAATGGATCTTGAAAAATTTCACTAAAATGAAATTTTGAATTTTGAATCTAGTTTCTAAATATGTAATTTATTCAAATACCCAAATGATAGAAATTAAATTTTAATAGGGATCTAAACAAACCACTTTTTAAAAGTCTTTTTTTGTTACGATACCATGCATGTGTACAGACACCACTTTTTGACCCAAATAAAAGTATTTTTCTAATTCCTTTGGGGAAAGAGAGCTAACAACATGAAGATTGATGAGGATATTTTTCATAATTTGTTTTTAATTTTTTTTTTATTGAATTTTTATTAACCTTAATTGTTGTTTTTAAAAATCAACGTGTATGGAAAACATAATTGGACCTAAACTAAATATTTTTTGAATATTTTTTTTCATTTTGTAGAGAATTGTCTGAAGATTGATTCCATATAAAAAAATTTACAAGAAAATTAACCAAAAAAAGTTATTAAAAAACAAAAGAAACTTGATATTTCATGTTTAAGGACTAGTTTTATTATAAATTAATTAAAAAATAACAAATATAATCCAATCTTAATAAAAATTATATATTTGGAGAATAGACATCGTGTTCTCTAATGGGTTTTAATTTCATAGATTGATTCTAGAAAAAATTTCATTAGCCATCTTGCCAAAGTTGGACATTCTTCTTCAATCTACCTTAGTTTTTTAGTTGCAAGTCAAAGGCTAAGGGTCAGGTTGCCAAGCCTTTTCTGAACCTAAAACCAAGGCTGCATGTGGGTTGGAGACTCAAATTTTTAATAACATGTACGCAATTTATAAATAAAGCACGTACACATTATATAATGTGTACACATTATCTATTTATCCATTGGGTAAAAGGAACATGTACATATTATATAACGCATACACATTCCTAAAATAGAATGCGTATGTGTTTTATAACACATACATGTTTCTTATTTCATGATTTTTCCCAATTTGGAAAATACTGATAGAGCACATTTTTTTTGCAACAGTCCTTTTCTATAGTATGGTCTGAAAGCATCATTTTCTATATTTTTTATTGCAATATTGTCTTGTGCAATCTCTTAATAGGTCATATTATATTCAAATTATTGGAAGAGACAAGTGCACGTTGAACTTTTTGAAGTGGAATCAAGTACAAGAACATTTTATAAGAAGATTTGGAAAAAGAGAACTTTTGGATGTATTCATGATGTTTTTGTACTTCAAAGTTTATAAAAGAAAGGATCTTCATACCACATAGTTTTATTTGAATATTTGAAGGCTATGGAAATTTGAAAATAGGTTAAGAATCGTTTTTTTTGTTATCAAAAAGGGTTTGGTAACCATGGGATCAAAGAAAAGGAAAAAAAATGTAGAAATTTAATGAAACCCGAAGAAATTCAAGCAAATAAAGAAATGGAGGCACAAAGACAAAGGGATAGAAGAGAAAGGATTCATGAAATGAAAAAATTGGAAGCATCTAGTTCCATGAATGTTGTAGAGGAAACCATGAAGGATGAGATGAATGTAAATGATGTAAATGTGGAGATGGTGAATATGGAAGAAAATGCAATTATGGAGACAAACCCAAGTATGCCTTCAACTTCAACTTTGAATGATATGGAAATAGTACCTATGTAAACAACTTTAGGTATGCCTTCAAATCCACCTCCCAATGATATGGAAAATACACCTATTCAAACAATTTATCCAGGGATGTCTTCAAACCCAAGTTTTGATAATATTGATCTTAGTTATTTATAGAAAGCTAGATACACCATTGATGTTATAAATAATTATAGGGTTGAAAAAAGGGTAAGTGCATAGATCTGTGACACAATTTAGGCTCTTAAGATACCACTTTTTTTTAAATCAACAAAATCTGATTTGCATGAGAAAATGAATATAATTACGTTCAAAATTTCAAGATGCAAGAAGAACAAAAGTTGAAGTGCTTCGAGTCTAGTTTCTAATCTACTAATTCTTTTTTAAATTAATGAAGATTAAGGGTCTCAAAAAGCCCAGCCCAAAATAGGTCCTATTTTTATCAAAAAACAACATAGCACTTGAGGGCTCCCCCCTTTTTGATTAATTTTTTTTTAGAATTTCAGAAATCTGAATGGTGAGAAATTAGCTAACACAATGTAGTTTATCCTCATTCTTTAAGATATATTTTTCAATGAATATATAATTTTTAATGAATTTTGAAAGTGGACATATCCCGAAAAGTTGAAATTTGAGCATGCTCCCTGCTATTTTTTTTGAAAACTAATCAAAAATTGATTTTTTTCATCATGTGTAGAATGGAGTCTAGTTTCAAAAAATGTAATTTTTTTCACATTTTGATGAATGAGTAAAAATATATCCTAACACTAGCACATGTTGGTTTTTGACCAAAAAACATAGGCATTTACAATAGAAGCTCTAGATCAAAACCTTAGCTGAATCAAAATGAAAAAAGAATTATATATTTAGATAGAGAAGAGAGAGGTTAATGCTATCATGGTTGTTTTTTAAACATGCATTGAAATACATGCAAACATGATGGGGAGCACAAAATAAAATGAGTAAATTTGGAAAATCCTGTCAATTCACTCATCCAAAGTAGGTCATTTGGTGAGCGCCAAATTTGGCACTCGTCAAATGGTACATCACATTTAGTGAGTGCCAAATTTGGTTGTGACAAATTTGGCATGCACAAAATGGGATGTCTTGTTTGGCAAGCACAAAATTTGGCACTCTCCAAATGATCTAATTTGAACAAAATGTAACTTTCCCCTCTCTTTGGTCGACCACTCTAATAATTCTAAGAGTGTGTGGTTTATGTTGAGGTTTTACCTTTCATAAACACTCTACCTTGTTACCCTAACTAGATAACTATCTATCCCTCTAAAGTATCTCTCTCTTACGTTTCACTCCCTCCCAGGCTACCTAGACTACTCTCTCACTCCAATCCACTCTCTCGGGTCTCGTTCCGTCCCACCCTCCCTAGATAAATCTATCTCACTCTCCCTCTCTCCCCCTCTAGTCTTTTTGTCTCTCTTACTCCATCTCCCTCTCTTCAGTCATTATATTTCTCTCTTTGTCTCTCCCTCCTACCCCCTCTCCCTCTCTTAGGTATCTCACTCACTCCCTTTATTTCTCTCCCACTCCATCTCTCTCTCACTCACTCTATCTCTCTCCCTCTCTCTCTCACTCTCTCTCAAGTATCTCCCTCCCCCTCTCTCTCTCTCACACACGCACACACTCTATCTCTCTCCAACTCCCTCTCTCTCACTCCCTCTATCTCTCTTCCACTCTCTCTCCCTCTCTCTCAGGTCTCTCCCTCTGACCCCCCACTCTCTCTCTCTCAAGTCTCTCCTTCCATGCCCCTCTCCCTCTCTCTCTCCCACTCCCACTCCCTCTCTCTCTCACTCCCTTTATCTCTCGCCCACTCTGTCTCTCTCCCTCTCTCTCAAGTCTCTCAGTTCCTCCCACCCCCTCTCCCCCTCTCTCTCTCAAGTATCTCCCTCCTACCCCTCTCCCTCTCTCTTTGTCAAGTCTCCCCTCCTAACCCTTCTCCCTCATAGTCCTCCTCTATCTCTCTCCTCTCCCTCTCCTCTCTCTCAAGTATCTCCATCCCACCACCTCTCCCTCTCTCTCAGGTCCCTCTCTCTCACGCCCTCTATATCTCTCCCACTCTTTCTCAGGTCTCTCCCTCCCACCCCCTCTCCCTCTCTCTCTCAAATATCTCCCTCCTACCTCCTCTCCCTCTCTTAGGTCTCTCTCTATCTCTCCCACTCACTCAATTTATATCTCTCCCAAAATCCATCTATCACTCTCCCTCTCTCTCAGGTATCTCCCTCCCACTACCTCCCTATCTCTCTCTCCCTCTCTCTTACGTATCTCCCACACCCCCTCTCTCTCTCACTCCATCCATATCTCCCCCATCTCTTTATATCAGGCACTCCCTCTCCTTCCCACCCCCTCTCCCTCTCTCTCACTCCTTGTATCTCTCCCATCCCTCTATCTCCCACTCCCTCTCTCTCCTACTCTCTCAAGTATCTCCCTCCAACCCCCTCTCTCCCACTTTGTCTCCCTCTCCCTCTCTCTTAGGTCTCTCCCTCCCACCCTCTCTCCATCTCCATCTCTCTTCTATTTATCCCTCCCACCTCCTCTCCCTCCTTCTCTCTCTCAAGTATCTCCATCCTACCCCCTTCTCTCTCTCTCCCACTCTCTCTCTCACTCACTCCCTCTATCTCTCTCCCTCTCTCTTAGGTATCTCCCTCCTATCCTCTCCCTCTCTCTCTCTCCCCATCTCTAAGACATATCCATCCCACCATCTCCCCATCTCCTTCTCTCTTAGGTCTCTCCATCCCATGTCCTCTCCCTCCCTCTCTCTCACAATTATCTCCCTCCTACCCCCTCACCCTCTCTCAGGTCTCTCTCATTAACTCCCTAAAACTCTCTCCCACTCCCTCTCTCTCTCACTCCATCTATCTCTCTCCCATCCCTTTATCTCCCATTCCCTCTCTCTCCCCCTCCCTCTCTCTCTCTCCCTCTATCTCCCCCTCTCTCAAGTAGGAGGGAGATACTTGAGAGAGAGTGAGAGAGGGGGTTGAGGGTTTAGGGTTGAGTTTTTAGTGTTGAGTGTTTAAGGGTTCAAGGTATAGGGTTGAGGGATTAGGTTTGAGGGTAGAGGGTATTGGGTAGAGAGTAGAGGGTAGAGGGTTTGAGGGTTGAGGGTTGAGGGTTGAGGGTTTAGGGTTTAGGGTTGAGTGTTTAAGGGTTTAAGGGTATAGGGTTGAGGGATTAGGGTAAAGGTTGTTCTATTATAGGGTTTTGTTGTCATTAATCCGTACTCTAGTATTTTTATAGTTTTGAAACTAGTTCTTTGAGACAATATCCCCATACTTAGGTACCTAAGGTTTTCGATAGTTCCATAAGGATTTAAAAATCTTGAATACTAGTGGTTTGTTAAAACACATAGGGTTTTAGTCTTATTTCTTCAATTTATGTTTCTCACAATCTAAGGTTTCAAAAAGTTTATTTCCAAAATTATATAACAATAGGGTCTTTAGGTGTGATCAATAAATTTTATTTTTAGTAGTGATAATTGTGAGGTATCATAAGATAATTCATTTCCCTCAATTTGTTATAAGAATCATAGAATTTCAGTCATAACATATAGAATTTACATTTCCTTAACTCTTGATTCAACATAATCTAGGCCGACTGTTACCATTTTGTCAAAGGGGATCCTAGAACATCAATTTATTGACTTTCTTTAATTATTAGGACTCAAATTATATTTTTTTCAAGAAATTAAAATGTAATTCTAAATTTTATAATTGGTGAAGGATTGGGTTGTAGGTTATTAGATTCGACCCTACTGAATTGGATTAAAATGAATCAACCTAATGATTATATATCAATATCAATATAACATATATTCTATTCAAATAAACACTTGCAATGATATTTACTAAAATTTTAAAATTTATTGCTACACTCAAACATTTCTAATTGATGAAACGTAATCCCTTAACAGTTCAAATTGAAAAAGGGAAACAATATTTGATGGCCTAATACCCAGATAACGTTTTAGTTACAAGAATTTGATTTGAGGCATCAGGATCATATAGGGCACCTCTACAAAAACCTCTCTTGGTTTTTTTTAATCTCAGAATCATTTTTCAGTGGTGTCCAATTTTGACTTTATGGAAAAAGTGTCAATTCAAAGCAATGTAAAGTTGCAAAGTGGTGCAACTTTTGTTCTACAACTCATGTGATCAAAAATATTGTTCCAACACATCTGGATGGTTATGTTTATGCTATGAATGGTCTTCTTTCACACCCAAACATGTTGAATCACTTTGAGCTAGGTTCAGCCAACTTGATCCATTAACTCTCTATTTGAGCCTATGGGATCACATTTGGCCCCTCTACAATAATTGCTCCCAATTTTTGTTATCTCAGTCATTTTTTTGTGGTGTCCAGTTTTTACTTGATGGAAAAAAGTGTCAAATGCAAGAAATGTAAAGTTGCAAAGTGGTGCAACTTTCGTTCTGCAACTCATGTGACCAAATGAACTGTTCCAATCCATTTGTATGGGTACATTTACACTATGCATGGTCCTATTTTATACCCAAACACAATGAATCACTCTGAGTTACATTCAACTAGTTGAATCCCTTATGAATCTAAAGTGCAAAATAGCTACAATATTCAACATGTTTTTATTCAGACACTATGATGCATAGAAACTTCTCGTATGAGCTTATGGGATTGAATTGGGCCCCTCTAAAATAACTAATAGGGTCGGGTTGGATGGAACAATCACTGTTCCATGCTCTGGATCTTTATTTGCAAGATCTCCTTGGTGTCTTACTCCACCACCTTAACCTTTAGGACCTTCTTCATGTTTAGGTACCCTTGGTTCTCCTGGCCAACCCCACTACCATCACAATCCCACTTACCAAGTCAATCTTGGTGCACTGCTTCTAACTCTTCCTTAGCCCTTACTCTACCCTAAAGTCCAACCTATCCTCAACACTCAATTTGATCTTTACAGGGGTGTGGAGATGTTTCCAATAATTTCAAACCATCCTCCTAGGTTTCTTGAAAGTTCACCAAATTCCATCTTTTCATCTCTTTCACCAAACCCTCATCTAGGGTTAAAAAGGCTACTAGCCTAAGAGCCCCAATTAGGTCTCCACCTCCAAGAAAACTGGTTGGCTCTCCAAAAATTCCCAAAGAACACTGAATCTTTCCTATGGCTTCTTGGTCCTAATGCCCATCCCTCAAAGATTCTGGAGGTCTTAATCATCACCTGACCGTACACAGGCCTAACCTTCAATTTGGTAAAATTAGGTCTTTTAAGCCTTTTCCCTGACCACTCACCAAACTGTCAGTTCATCCTTCCTTCAAATGGACTAGTGAAGCCTCCTCTTTCATGCCAAGTCTTTGCAACGCATCTACCTACCTCTCCACACTATGACTTGACAAGAGATGGACACCCCTACAAGTCAAGTGCTCTGCACTTCTTGTCTTTCCTAGCTGGGCACTGTCAAGCTCACCTAGGAGAAGACTTTCACAGTGACTCCCTGACTCCTAACCACTCCTAACCCTATCCTATTTACAATCATGGAGTCTATCCTAGATCCCCAAAAGCTTGTACACTAGGTATAGTGGGAATGAGAACTAAACCTCCATTCTTCCATGATCTGAGAGTCAGAACAACAAGTAAAAGAAACAACTAACTACAAACAGAACTACAAACTAAATTAGGAATCAAAGATACTATCACACAAAGCATAATTTAACACTCACATTACATCCTACTCACACCAGAGTCTCAACTTCAATCCATTAACACACTAATGCCAATCAAAACCAAAAATTTCACACTAAAAATCATTGTTTTCTTGATTTTAAAACTTCTACTCAAGCTCGAATGCATCCAACCCTTCTCTCAGGTCAAGGCACCCCCTTTATAGGTCAAAAAAGGTAGTTATGCCTCCCCCTAGTTAGACATTATATTTATCTAGTGGTAAAGGTTCAAAATGTACCATTTTTCCACCACTTTTGCCAATGCATAGAAAACTAAGAAAAGTGAGTTTCTAAACTCATAAACCTTTCCACTCCTGATCACTCTTGAGAAAGACATATTATTAAACCTCTAAATCTATTTCAATGGTCAACATGAACTTCAGGTAACACATCAGAACAAAACTTTCATCCTAGACTTCCTAATGCCTACTGTTTCCTAGGTTCTCCTGCACCATTCTCCCCCCTCTGCACAAACTCTAAGGAATGTGAGGAGAGAGTAGTGACACATCTATGCCCTAGTTCTTGAACTGAGCTTCATCCACCCATGTAGCCTCAAATTATGGCTTGTCCTTCCACCTTATAAGATGCTCCATGTACACCTTATGCCTTGTAGACTTCTTCACTCTTGACTCCAAGATCTTCTCTACTTGTAGCTTGTCTTGAGTAGGTAAGGCTATGTTGCTTACATCCTCGAAGAAATCCCTATTGGTCTGATCCATGTCATTGATGATCCCCTTATATCTGATTAGATCAGCTACATTGAACACAGGTGAAATCCCCAAAACTATAGGTAACTCCACCTTGTAGGAATTCTTCCCATATTTGGCTAACACCTTGCATGGTCCTACTATTTTCATCTACAACTTGGTTGACATTCCCTTTTGCAACCTAGACTTGTTGAGGTGGACCATAACATAGTCCCCTACTGCAAATTGTAGATCCTTCCTAGATAAATCCACCTTCTCTTTCAACTTTTGAGTAGCCTCAATGACTGTCCTCTTCACCTGCTCCTGAATCTCCTTCATGGTCTGAGAGAAGTACTCTGCATGTCCACTTCTATGCTCCATAGCTCCTAGATCTCTGAGCTCACACACACCTCTTGGGTGCATTCCATACACAATCTCAAAAGGACTCTTCCCTAGGGTCTAGTTCACACTATCATTATATACATACTCAGCCTGTGAAATAACCATGTGCCATGTATGTCCATCCTCTTTGATTAGGCACCTTAGAAGGTTACCTAGCACTCTATTAACCACCTTTGTCTTCCCATCGGTCTGAGGATGGTAAGCTGATCCAAAAGATAGGTTGGTACCTAATCTACTCCATAGAGTCTTCCAAAAGTGACTCATGAACTTCACATCCCTATCTGAAACAATGCTCAAAGGCAATCCATGCATCCTTACAATATCCTTGAAGAAAAGGTGAGAAATGTAGCTAGCATCATGGGTGGTCTTGTAAGGGATAAAGTGATTCATCTTGCTGAATCTATCCACCACCACATAGACACTATCAAACCTTATCTTGGTCTTAGGGAGTCCTACCAAAAATTCCATGCTAACACACTCCCATGGTCTATTAGGAATGGGTAGGGGTTGATATAAACCTACATTACTAGCTCCTCCCTTGGCTTTCATACATACTACACATTGCTCCACATACCTCCTAACATCCCTTGACAACTTAGGCCAATAGTAGAACCTTTGCACTAGTTCCGATGTCTTGTTGATGCCAAAATGTCCACTAAGACTACCAGTATGCTTCTCCTAGATGAGATTCTCTCTCATTGATCCTCTTGGAACACATAAATGATTCCCCTTGAATAAAAATCCACTTTGTAATGTATACTCTGAGTATTGGCTATGAAAATGATTCTCAAAGTCAGAACATACCTTGTAGGCCTCCGATAAATATTCATCTTCCCCATAGAGATCCTTGAAACTCTCTATTCCAATGCTCTTGATCTGTATCTCTTGCACTATCAGAAATCTTCTACTTAGTGCATCTACTACCTTGTTCAATAGTCCCTTCTTGTGCTTGATGGTGAAAGTAAAAGCTTGGATGTATTCCATCCATTTCAAATGTCTATTACTCAAATTCTCTTGGGTGTTGATATAGCTAAGTGCCTGATTGTTAGTAAAGACCACAAACTCTTTGGGTAGAAGGTAAAGCCTCCACTTCCTAAGTGACTGCACTAAAGCATAAAGTTCTAGGTCATAGGTATAATACTTCTTCTTAGCTTCATTGAGCTTTTCACTAAATAAATCTATAGGTTTGCCTTCTTGACTTAGCACTCCTCCTACTGTAATTCCACTAGCATCACATTCCATTGTGAACAACTTGTCAAAACTAGGTAATAAAAGAATAGGTTGAGTTGCCACTTCTTGTTTTAGTTTCTCAAAACCTTTCTCAGCTTCTTGAGTCCACTTAAACTTAGTCTGTAAATCACCTTTGATTATATCTAGGACCGGTGCACATATGCCACTAAAGTTCCTTATGAATTTTCTATAAAATTGAGCCAATCCATGAAAACTTCTTACCTCTATCCCTGTGGTTGGTGTAGGACAATTTAGGATGGCTTCCACCTTGCTTGGATCCATCTTCAATGATCCTTGGGATACTACAAACCCCAAATACACAAGCTCCTATTTGAAGAACTCACATTTCTCTAGGTTAATGGCTAACTTCTCCTCTTGCAACCTTCTAAGAACCATCTCCACATGTTTAAGGTGTTCTTCTGCTGTCTTGCTAAAGATGATTATATCATCTAGATATACCACCACAAATATCCCTATAAAGTCTTTGAGTACTTCATTCATGAGCCTCATTAATGTGCTAGGGGCATTAGAGAGGCCAAATGGCATAACTCTCCACTCATATAACCCATCAGTTGTCTTCCACTCATCTCCATCCTTAACTATGATCTGGTGGTATCCACTTTTGAGATCCAACTTGGTGTAGTACTGAGCTCCTCCAAGACAATCCATCAAGTCCTCAATCCTAGGAATAGGGAACCTATACTTAATTGTGATTCTATTTATTGCTCTAGAATCAGTGCATAACCTCCACTTACCTCCTTTCTTTGATGCTAAGACTATTGGTACTGCACATGGACTGATGCTCTTCTTGATTAATCCTTGATCTAACAACTCCTACACTTGCCTAGCCACTTCCAAATTCTGATCCGGTGTAATCTTGTAAGTTGCTTTGTTAGGAAATGAATCCCCTGGTATGAAGTCAATCTAATGGCTAATGGCTCTTTTTGGAGGTAAAGTTGCAGGTGACCCATCACTCACTATGTCTTTATACTTCTCAAGTAACTTCTGGACTGCTCTGGGTATGAGTGTTTTCTCAGTCTTGTCCTCTTCTTTAGGTTGCAACATGATCACATATCCTTCACCCCCTTGATGTAGGTTGATAAGGAACTCTTTACCATTGCTCAATAAGATATTAGGTGTCTTTGACTATCCTTCTTCCTCATCTGATAGTGACTGTAATTTAAATGTCTTCCCATCCTTTTTGAAAGAAGTGGTATTCTCTTTCCCATCATACATGGCACTTCTGTCATACTACCATGGTCTACCCAATAGTAGATGGAATGCATCCATGGGTAACACATCACAAATAAACTTATCCTTGTACCCTCCAATGGAAAACTCCATCGTTGTTTGTTCATTGACAAGAACACTCTGCCCTTTTTTCAACCATGTTACTTTGTAAGGGTTGGTGTGGGGTATCTTCTCCAATTTCAACTTCCTTATTGCCTCTTTTGAGATGATGTTGCTTTTTTAACCCGAATCCAAAATAACCTTACATACTTTCCCAAGTATTTTGCATCTCACTCTAAATAGAGCTCTTTTTTGCTTTGGCTCTTCCTTGACCGATTGTCTGATCAAAACTCTCCTACACATCAAATTCTCCCCCATTTCTGATTCAATGTGATTGACCTCTGGTGATTTGGTGCTCATGTTGTCCTCTTGAGAATATTCCACTCTCTTCTCAGTATTTGATGAAGTTGCTTTCTCCGGGCACCTATAAGCTGGATGTCCTACTTGACCACAATGGTAACACTTCATATTAGCAAAGTATGAATTGCTCCTACCTACTCCTATTCCTCTATTTGAACCTCCTTGATATCCTCTACCTCTTCCATAACCTCCTCTAGAAGGTGCTTCACTTCCATGCTCTGTGAGTTTAGACTCACCTTGGTTTCTTTGTTCAGTTCCTCTACCTTGGTAGCCACCTCTATGTCCTCTTTGATCTCTTTGGTCTCTGCCTTTGCCTCTACTCTTAGAAGCTTGGTCTTGTTTCCTCCTACTTCTTTTCTCAATCTTAATAGCTAATTGGTAACATTGGTGTACTGTCTTAGGACTTAAAAGAGCCATCTCCTCTTGAATGTTCCACTTCAATCTGTTAAGATACCTAGCCACCTTGAGACTTTCATCTTCTGAAACATTAGACCTCATACAAAGTTTTTGAAACTCCTCTATGTAATTGTTCACATCTTGGTCTCTTTGCCTCAATCTTTGTCTTTTCTTATGTAACTGAATCTCATAATCATCTGGTATGTATGCTTCTCTCACTTTTGCAACCATACCCTTCCAAGTTGAAATAGGCTTCTTTCCTTCCTTTTCCCTCTTAGTTTGAATGAATTTCCACCATGTCAAGGTAGATCCTCTCAATCTAGACTTGGCCACCTTCACCTTTTGTGCTTCAGTGACTCCATCACATTCAAAATGGTTCTCCATGCCTTCTATCCAATCCATGACTAGACCAACTTCCAATTTTCCACTGAACAGTGGTATGCCTTCAAGTGCTTTCCCACTCAAAGCTTTCAATTCCTTCAAGAAAGGCTCCTCTTGCAAAATAGGGTCAGGTTTAGGGGTCTTGTCTTCCTCTGCAACCTCTTCACTCTTTGGTACTCTACCCTCCAATCTATCACTGACCTCATCGGCCTTGATCTGCACATTGCTCAATGCTTCCTCAAGTTGTGCTAATCTTTCTCTCAATCTCCTATTATCTTCCTCTTGATCTTTGACCTTCTTTTCCAACTCAATGTTTGTCACCATGGTTGTGGAACCACTGGATTCAAGGTCAGACATAAAAGACTCTATCCCAAATCTTTAACTTTCTCTGATACCAATCTGATAGGGTTGGGTTGGATGGAACAATCACCATTCCATGCTCTGGATCTTTATTTGCAAGATCTCCTTGGTGTCTTACTCCACCACCTTAACCTTTAGGACCTTCTTCATATTTAGGTACCCTTGGTTCTCTTGGCCAACCCCACTACCATCACAATCCCACTTACCAAGTCAATCTTGGTGCACTTCTTCTAACTCTTCCTTAGCCCTTACTCTACCCTAAAGGCCAATCTATCCTCAACACTCAACTTGATCTTTACAGGGGTGTGGAGATGTTTCCCATAGTTTCAAACCATCCTCCTAGGGTTATTGAAAGTTCACCAAACTCCATATTTTCATCGCTTTCACCAAACCCTCATCTATGGTTAAAAAGGCTACTAGCCTAGGAGCCCCAATTAGGTCTCCACCTCTGAGAAAACCGGTTGGCTCTCCAAAATTTCCCAAAGAACACCAAATATTTCCTATGGATTCTTGGTCCTGATGCCCATCCCTCAAATATTCTGGTGGTCTTAATCCTCACTTGATCGTACACAGGACTAACCTTCACTTTGGAAAAATTAGGTCTTTTAAGCCTTTTCCTTGTCCACTCACCAAACTGTCAGTTCATCCTTCCTTCAAATGGACTGGTGAATCCTCCTCTTTCATGCCAAGTCTTTGTAAGGCATCTACTTTCCTCTCCACACTGTGACCTGACAAGAGATGGACACCCCTGCAAGTCAAGTGCTCTACACTTCTTGTCTTTCCTAGCTGGGCACTGTCAAGCTCACCTAGGAGAAGACTTTCACAGTGACTCCCTGACTCCTAACCACTCCTAACCCTATCCCATTTACAATCATGGAGTCTAGCCTCAATCCCCAAAAGCCCATACACTAGGTATAGTGGGAATGAGAACTAAACCTCCATTCTTCCACAGTCTGACAGTCAGAATAGCAAGTAAAAGAAACAACTAACTACAAACAAAACTACAAACTGAATTAGGAATCAAAGCTACAATCACACAAAGTGTAATTTAACACTCACATTACATCCTACTCACACCACAGTCTCAACTTCAATCCATTAACACACTAATGCCAATCAAAACCAGAAAATTCACACTAAAAATCATTATTTTCTTGATTTTAAAACTTCTACGCAAACTCGAATGCATCCAACCTTTCTCTCAGGTCGAGGCACCCCCTTTATAGGTCAACAAAGGTAGTTATGCCTCCCCTTGGTTGTACATTAGATTTATCTAGTGGAAAAGGTGCAAAATGTACCATTTTGCCACTTTTGCCAATGCATAGAAAACTAAGAAAAGTGAGTTTCGAAACTCATAAACCTTTCCACTCTTGATCACTCCTGATCACTCTTGATCAAGACATATTATTAAACCTCTAACTCTATTTCAATGGTCAACATGACCTTCAAGTAACACATCAAAACAAAACTTTCATCCTAGACTTCCTAATGCTTAGTTTTTCCTTGATGCTCGTGCACCAATAACCTCTCTCAATTTTTTTCAATCTCAAAAGAATTTTCCTGTGGTAGTGAATTTTCACTTGGGGAAAAACTTGTCAAATGTAAGTAGTTGAAAGTTGCAAAGTGGTGCAACTTTTTTTCTACAACTCGTGTGATCAAATGAAATATTCTAACACATTTGAGAGGGTACGTGTATGCTAGGAATGGTCCTCTTTCACACCCAAACCTATTGAATCACTCTGAGCTACATTCAACCGACAAAATCCCTTAAGAGTCCAAAGTGCAAAATAGTTGCAAACTTCATCATGTTGTTACTCGGATACCATGATACTTAGAAATTTCAGGTCTAAGCCTATGGTATCGTGTTAGGCCCCTTTACAATAACCTCTCTCTATTTTTTCTATCTCGGATTTCTTTTCTCGTGGTGGTGAATTTTCACTTGGGGAAAAACTTGTCAAATGCAAGTAGTTGAAAGTTGCAAAGTGGTCCAACTTTCGTTTTGTAACTCGTGTGACCAAAAAAACTATTTTGACATATCCAGGTGGGTATTTTTATGCTAGGCATGGTCCTCTTTTTCACCCAAACACGTTGAATCAGTTCGAGCTATATTCAACCAATATAATCCCTTGAGAGTCCAAAGTGCAAAATGACTGCAAAATTCAACATATTGTTACTCAAATACTGTGAAATTTAGAAACTTTTTGTCTAAGCCTATGGGACCGCATTGGACCCCTCTATAATAACCTCTCTCAATTTTTTCTATCTTAGAGGAATTTTCCTATGGTGGAAAATTTTCACTCGGGGAAAAGGTTGTCAAATGCAAGTAGTTGAAAGTTGCAAATTGGTGCAACTTTCTTTATGAATATCATGCGACCAAACAAAATATTCCAACACATTCGGGTGGGTAATTTTATGCTAGGAAAGGTCCTCTTTCACATCCAAACATGTTGAATCGTTTTAAGCTACATTCAACCAGTGGAATCCCTTAAGAGTCCAAAGTGCAAAATGGTGGTAAGCTTCAACATGTGGTTACTTGGATACTGTGATACTTTGAAACTTCTCATCTAATCCTATAGGATCTCATTGGGCCCGTCTACAATAACCTCTCTTGGTTTTTTCTATCTCAGAATTTTTTTCCCATGGTGGAAAATTTTCACTTGGGGAAAAAGTTATCAAATGCAAGTAGTTGAAAGTTGAAAAGTGGTGCAACATTTGTTCTACAACTCGTGTTACCAAAAAAATTGTTCCAATGCATCTGAGTGGGTATTTTTATGCTAGGAATGGTCCTTTTTCATACCCAAACATGTTGAATCACCCTGAGCTACATTCAACCGACATAATCCTTAAGAGTCCAAAGTGCAAAATGACTGCAAACTTCAACATGTTGTTACTTGGATACCGTGATGCTTAGAGACTTCTTGTCTAAGCCTATGGGCTTGTGTTGGGCCCATATATAATAATATCTCTCATTTTTTTTCTATCTCAAAGGTGTTTTCCCATGGTGGAAACATTTCACTTGGGG
The DNA here is from genome assembly GCA_007115665.2 of Sequoiadendron giganteum. Lineage (NCBI taxonomy): Eukaryota > Viridiplantae > Streptophyta > Pinopsida > Cupressales > Cupressaceae > Sequoiadendron > Sequoiadendron giganteum. The sequence goes on along the minus strand of CM021103.1, from coordinate 447,851,190 downwards.
AAAAAGTTGTTAAATGCAAGTAGTTGAAAGTTGCAAAGTGGGGCAACTTTCTTTCTGCAACTCTTGTGACCAAATGAATTGTTTTGACACATCTAGGTGGGTATTTTTATGCTATGAATAGTTGTTTTTCACACCCAAACATGTTGAATCGCTTTGAGCTACATTCAACCAGTTGAATCCCTTAAGAATCCAAAGTGCAAAATGGTTGCAAACTTCAGCATGTTGTTACTTGAACACTGTGACACTTAGAAACTTATCATCTCAGCCTATGGGATCATGTTGGGACCCTCTACAATAACCTCTCTTTTTTTTCTCAATCTTGGAGGCCTTTTTCTCATGGTAGTGAATTTTCACTTGGGGAAAAAGTTGTCAAATGGAAGTAGTTGAAACTTGCAAAGTGGTGCAACTTTTGTTCTGCAACTCGTGTGACCAAACCAATTTTTCCAATGCATCTGGTTGGGTACGTTTATGCTAGGCATGGTTCTTTTTTGCACCCAATAATGCTAAATCACTCTGAGCTACATTCAATCGGTAGAAGCCCTTAAGAGTCCAAGTGTATAATGGCTAAATTTTTTAGCATGTTGTTACTTGGATATCATGAAACTTAGAAACTTCTCGTCTGAGCCTATGGGTTTCTGTTGGACCCCTCTACAATAACCTCTCTAATTTTTCACTTTCTCTGAGGTGTTTTCCCATGGTTGTGAATTTTTGTTTGGGGAAAAAGTGATCAAATTCAAGTAGTGCAAAGTTGCAAAGTGGTGCAACTTTTGTTCTGCAACTCCTGTGACCAAATGAACTATTTCAACATGTCCAGGTGGTATGCTTATGCTAGACATGATCATTTTTTGCACCCAAACATGCCAAATCACTTTGAACTACGTTCACATGGTTGAATCCCTTAAGAGTTTGAACTACAATTGTTGTCATCAAATAGTGCACCCTTGTTGAGATGCAAAACTCAGCCTACTAGTGAAACATTGGATCTAGATATTCAATATCCATGACGTATGGTTTTTCATGCTCTAGAGTTATAAAACATGATGTGGCAGTAGTTATAGGACCATGTTTCTCAATGATTTGTCATGTTATTTCATGCATAGAAAAAGGAAGGAGGTTTTCTAACATATTTAAATGATGAATATGAGAGAAATGTGATAACTAGACATGGGTGATGCATCTAGAAATCAAACTTATATTTTTGTTTATACACATTTAATATCTTTAGAATATCATTAAGACTGACCTATGCATTGATTTCATTTAATGAGATGTCAAGTGTTGTGATATTGGCATATGAAAATAAATTTTGTTGGTTGGATCAACAACTATCATGTGTTTTGATGGACATTCATACAAGTTCATAGAGTTATGTATATATTCCCATGTGGTTTGAAATGTCCACTTTTTCTATAGATGCAAATGCAATGATTTCTAAGCTTTAGAATCAGAACCATTAGTTGTTGGATGCCAACCTTAGCCATGAATTAAAAGTAATACGTTTTTCTATGATAATTTTGTATGAAAAGGAGCTCTTATAGTTCATTTGAAACCTTTTGTTGTTAAATTCCTTGCCACTAGACAATAATAGAACTCAAGAAGCATGGAGAATACACAAAAATACATGAAGTATACACATGGACACATGAATTATACATTGGAATCATGAAGCATACACATGAATACACACAATATATGTGAAGTATACATGTGAATAAGTGAGGCACAAGTAATTGAAGCATTACAAAGCATACAAACCACTAGGAATGGAGCTTATTTACATAATACATATTAGATGTAACTTATGGATAAATCAACATTAATTAATTAGGCATTAGATATAAAAAAAAAAATTCCTACAACATTCAAGAGTACAATTTACACAATATGCATGATAACATCATTCAAGAATGACAGTAGAAAAATAATATTTTCTTTAAATAAAAAAGTTGTACGACTATACAATGATATATCTTGATAAAATTATATACCAAAAAATTCATACAGGCTTAGTACAAAAGATACATATGGACATAAAATGTCACGTATATATCAATAGAACAAAATATATGTTCCAAAATACCACATAGGCATACAAAAAACAACCCTAGTACATAGTCATTTCCCTCTAGGGGAAGGAAAAATATCTCGTGTTGTTCAAAATTTTGTTGGATGGAGTGCCTATTGGTTCTCTTATCTTTTGAATATGCTCACTAGTCCTCCTCTCTTCACTCTGGACCTTCAATTGATACAAAAAAAAGTAAAGATGTTAATACATAGAAATTGAATTGTGGAATTATATATAACAAAATAAAATCACTTACTTCATACATATAGTCATCATGAACATTTACAACATTATCACGTCCACTATCTAGAGTGACAACCGCTTGTAGCAACCATCAAGATAGAAGTTAAACTACATACAAGTATCATGAAAATTTTCTATAATAGACCATGAAAGAGAAAATATAATGTCAAATCGGCTAATCTGTTGCATGCCTCTCTCAATGGATCATAGTTGGCTATTGTTGTAGCAACTCCATGGTCCATCATACCAACAACATCACCAGGGTTGTCTAATGTCAAAAATTGCAAATCAAACAACATATCTAATAGTAATATAAAGAAGTTCAAGTAGTCCCTTTATAACTATCATAAATGAAAGAGTAAATAGTTGGCCTTAGTTGAGACTATAGTATAGTTCTTATAGATCATAGAATGGTGAAAGTACCAAGTCCACTGGGATGGTCCAAACTCTTGAAAATTCCAAAGTTCAGTCCTCATTGAGATTCATATTGTATATGTTGATGAACTAATTTTAATAAGGGCATGCTATCATCATAGTGATAATGCCACAATGAAGATCACATGAATGAAGTGAGGATTACTATGTGATATAAAATGGTTAAAATATGTGCGAAGAAAGGAATAGAAGAATGAGATGGATGTTAATGTTGGAAAGAGACACTGCAAATATAATTTGGTGTTGTCATTGATGGCAACCCTAGTTGGTGATTGGATCCGCGCATCATCATTTGATCAATACCGACAACCAGATTAGAAACAGTTAAGGAAGAACAAAGCATCTGATAGTTTTATGTTCATCAATTCACATGAACATTTTATGTTAATATTTGGTGTTGCATATCTCGAGGAAGGTTGAACGATATATGCTTTGTGTTATCTATGAATCTCAATGCCTCATATTGATCTGTATGTGATATAGAATATCTGATTGGCTAATTCTCTACTTTATCAATACAAAAGCCGACTTTGTGAATACAACATGTAGTGGATGTTTGGGAAGTAATTGTTTAAGTAATTTTTGTTTTTGTACATCTTGATGTTGATCATCTCTATGCTATAGCTGACTTTGGTTGGTGTGCATTAAGGATTACTCATGATTTGAGTTGACAATTTGCAATTTTTTTCATATATTGTTGAAGTCGACATATGGGCGATTAATTCTTAATCATAGATATATATAAGAGATCATTCAAATCATTTTGATATATGAAGATGATGTTTTGATGTGAGTTGTGAATCCGAGTAGAGAAGAAGAGAGACAATGCACAATTTCACTTGTGCATAAAGGATTTGCATTGTGAGTCTAAGAAGAATATAGTAGAATTGCAGAATTAGTCTAATGGATAAAAGATCGATTGTTGAGCCTATCCAGAAATGTAATAAAGCATATGTAGATTCTATTCTCTTAGTTCAATTTCTCAGATGGTTTTAATTTGATTATCTTGTAAGACAGTGAGTCTTCTTTGAGCAGTGAGTCTTCTTTGAGTAGTGAGCTCTAGGCAGTGCACTTGAATGCAAGTGCATTCCCCATATTGTAAGCTTCATTTGAGTATACTCAAATCATATTGTAGATTGGCCATCCACTATGGTTTTTCCCCTAATAGGGTTTCCACGTAAAAATTCCTATGTTATGGTGTTGTGGTTATTTTTTTTATCTTCATGCATATTTCTTTTGAATGAATGTTTAAATGCTTGAAGGATCAAATCAATAAAGTTGAAAATTGCAAAACACTAATTCACTCACCCTTCTCAGTGTTGCTTGATTCCAAAAATTGGTATCAGAGCTAGTTCCTCAGAAGAAGAATTCTAACAACTTGGGGAGATCTTGGAAATTGTTTCAATGGATTCAAGCAGTCTTCAAAAACAACTTATGGTGGCCCTAGATGATCTTGATTAGTCAAAATATTAAGTTCATAAACTACAAGAAAACCTCATGGATGTTGAGAAATTCATTGAGTCATTGAAAGATAAAATCAATAAGTCCAGGGAGAAGAGAAAGGAACTTTGTGATTAGATCTAGCAGAATGATAGTAAAAACATTTAAGATGAGCAACTCAGTCAAAACCTGAAGGAAAAGATAGAAGAATGTGAAAAGCTTACTAGAGATAATATAGTCCTAAAGCATGAAACAAAATCTATCATGATGAGGATGACCAAGGAGATTGAATATAAAAAGAAAAATGAAGAGAAGCTTGCACAGTCTCTAAAAGAAAAATATGAAGTATGTAACCATTTGGACAATGAATTAGAACAATCTAAAACAATGAGGAAGTACTTGAAAAATAGATTGATGGTCTTAGAGATGAATTTGCTGCTGCAAATGAGTTCAAAGAAAAGTTCAAAGTTAGCTCAGCCAAGCTTGATGAAATGATCAACAATCAAAGGACAAATGGTGACAAGCAAAGTCTTGGTTATGAAGAAGGAGAAAGTTCCAAATCTGGACAAAGGAGACCTAGGCAATAAAATCAGATAAGTAGAGCTAGAAGAAATCTGGTAAGACAACCTAATGCTCAAAGATTCAATGAATACTATTTTAATTGCAATAAATTTGGTCATATGGCCTCTCAGTGTAGAAACGGGATGAATCCAAGTGGTCCATCATTCTTAGGCTAGTTCTTTAATTGCAATAAGTTTGGTCACAAGTCAAATGAATGCAAGAATTTGATGAACAACTTTCATAGAGATGTCAGATGCTATACATGCAATAGATTTGGCCATACTGCTAACTAGTGCAGATCAAAAGAAAATTATTGGAACAACTGGTCTAAATAGAAAAATGTTGTGTGCTATAACTACAACAAATTTGGTTACATTTCTAGATTTTGTTGGAACAAAAAAGGTATAGTAAACAAAAGGAGAAACATGCAAAAGGATGTTAAGGGAAAAGGAAAATTCACTACAGATGTGATCCAAAAGTAAATGTAGAAGAAATAGATGATGAAAGGTCCCTCTATTGAGGAAAATGTGCTAGCACCAAAATGTGCTTCTAGAAATTCCTCTGGGAATTAGTTTTAGGCTTTTGGCCTAGGTGGAGCTATCAAAAAAATTTCTTAAGCCCCTACCAGTAGCTAACATCGAAATGTGGAAAAGTACAACAAATGCAGAAATTCTCTACAAATGTTGTTGAACCTATTAGAGAGAGTATTATGCAGTATTGGAGGTTCACAAAAGAATTATTTGTCACAGTGCATGGAAAAAGAGTAACCAGATGAGTTAGGATAAAAACAATTGGTATCAGAATATGATGCATGCCAGGAAAATAATTCCTACCTCTATTGTGGAGAAATATAAGGATACTATATGTTTTATGGTAGACATTGATCAATGCATGATGGAAATTTTTGATCCTAGAACATTCTGGATCATGCCAATGGGTTATGAAATTGAGGAGAACATTTTGGAAATGTATGCACAACATTTATTGAATAAGCCTATGGATCCATCAGAAGAGAGATTTGGTACTTATGTAGAAAATAATATATAGGTACACAATGAACTTAGAAAACCTATGATAGTCAGAAGAGCTAGAAAAGAAGTGGAAATCCTTGCAAAAAGTATGGGCATATCTACAAAAAAATTAAAAGAAGCATGAAAGAAAAGAGTAGAAGTTGAAAAAGAGCCAGCAAAAACCGAATCTTCTAGTTCGGTAGGACCATCTACCTGAACTAGGTCAACAAGAAGCTCTGCATCTCTACATGCCCCTGCAGCAAAGAAAATTCATGTGAAAACTCAAGTGAAGACATCTGGTAAGGAAGGAAAAAGAAAGAAGGATAAAAGAAAAAGAGTCTATGTGGCAGTCTTTGAAGATGAAGAAACAAAATATGATGAAGGAGTTAGAGAAATAAAGCATCAAGGTACTAAGGAAGAAATAGTTACTAAAATAAAGCCCTCCAATGTAGAAGACAAAGCAAAGAAGAAGGAAAAAATTGACAAACTAGGTATGTTAGTAGAAGAAGTTGAAAAAGATTTGGTCAAGGATGGAAATCTTAAGCCACTTTGTAAATGGTATGAAACGTTTGATAAATCTGGTCAAAGAACTCTTGAGGAGGCTACAATAAAGCATTTAAATGTTTTCAATAAAGTTTTGATTGAAATAATACCTAATTTACCTAAAATCTTGTATGAGATTTTGGAAATGAGAAGAGCAAATGCTAGATCAGAAGAAGAGAAAATGAGAGAAATAATTCTTGTTGAGATATGTCTAGTGATATCTATGGAAGAAATGAAGGAAATCTTGAATAAAGATAAAAATGAATTCAAGAGCAAGACGAGTGAATATGCCCATGATTGGTCAAACTAAAGAAGTTGTAGAAGAAACTGAACAAATTTTGAGAAAATTTATGTTAAGTAACATAATTGATGTTTTCGTTGAAGAAGTGAATGTTGAAGGTATTGCATCTGATCCAGTGAATGAAGAGGAAAATTATGATACAACTGAGGATACTCGGATTCCTCTTAATGTGGACAATACATAAATACCTATGGAGATTGAAGTTCATGAAATTGTATCAATTGAGAAAATTGAGATTCCTAAAGATAAACAAGAACCTGTAGTTGAGGAAACATTGGTTGAAGAAAAGAAAGTTGACGTGAAGGAAATTCTAGTGGAAGCAAGAGACACTACTGAGGCAGTGAATAAATTTTTGGTAGAAAAAAAGGAAGAATTTGATCCTAAATTGGTTGAAGGTCCTATCAACCTATCCATTTTGTCTCCAATTTATAAAATTAAGGTAGCATCGTTTTCCTAAGAAAAAGCTAGAGAAGAACTGTTGAAGTTTCACATTGAGGACAATGAACTCTTAAATCTTGCATCTGGAGTTATGGAGAAGATAATGCCTGCTCATGTCAAAGATCTAACCAGTTCCTCCTCTAGTGAACTAAAGAAGCTCATAAAATCTATAAGTACTCATTTAGAGTCTCTTGAGAAGTCATCCATGGTTAAAGTTTAGAAGGAATTTGATGCCAAAAGGTTAAATGGGCTGCAAGGAATGATAACAAAAGATATAACTTTGATAGCCACCTATGTGAAGAATATTCAAAATGCTCTATCTAAAGGTGGAAATATTTATAATTCATTTATTTCATTGAATGTTTTTTTGAGGTCAATGAGAAGAAGGTTAAGGATCTTAAAAAATAGTTAGCTACTATTTTTGAAGTTTTTTTATCCTCTAACTGGTGGTGTTGGAAAGATAGAAGGTGAGGTGGTATCTCTTCTTGACAAGATAAGGAGCTTGAAGCATGACAATGACACAATTGTGGAAAGAGCATGTGAACTTAGAGGCCTAATTTGTCTGAAACTAGAAATAATATCAAGTGCATTAAAGGAAGTTCAAGATGCTAAGGCAGTTGCTATTCCAATGAACCTTGAGTCAATAGAGACACAATCATACTTGGTTTGTGGTCACATAACAATTTTGGAGAGTTTCAAAAGGGTTTGGGACAAAAATTTGATTCTGTTGAAGAAAAATTTTATAGATATTTTCAAGTTTATGTAAGTTGAAGAAGCATGTTTGTACATAAGCAATTTGTTCATAACAGTTTTGCTTGATTTTTGATATGCGAATTCCTACCTTTCCCATTGATGTCAAAGGGGGGGAATAGTAGAGTGAAAAATGTATAATCATCTCAAGGGGAGAGTTTTTCTTTTGAAATTTTGAAGAATGGCAGTGTAATTGATGTTGGTACTAATCCGACACTTAGTCATTTTTCACTCAGTGTTTCCATCAATGCCAAAGGGGGAGATTGTTGGAAAGAGACATTATGAATATCATTTGGTGTTTTCATTGATGGAAACCCTAGTTAGTGATTGGATCCGTGCATCCTCATTTTATCATACCGACTGTCAGATTGTAAACATTTAAGGAAGAACAGAGCATTTGATAGTTTTGTGTTCATTGATTCACATGGAGATTTTTTTGTTAATATTTTGTGCTGCATATCTTAGGGAAGGTTGATCAATGTATGCTTTGTGTTATCCATGAATCTTAGTGCCTCGTATTGATCTGTGTGTGAGATAGAAGATCCGGTTGGCTAATTCTCTGTTTTATCATTACAAAAGCCGACTTCGTGAATGTAACATGTCATAGATGTTTGTGAAGTAATTGTTTAAGTAATTTTTGAGTTTGTAAATGTTGATGTTGATCATTTTTATGCTATAGATGACTTTGGTTGGTGCACATTAAGGATTACTCATGATTTGAGCTGACAGTTTGCAAAAAATTTCATATATTGTTGAAGTCGACATATGGGTGATTAATTCTTAGTCATAGATATATATAAGAGATCGCTCACATCATTTTGATATACAAATTAGATGTGTTGATGCGATTTGTGAATCTGAGAAGATCAGAAAATTGACAATGCACAATTTCACTTGTGCATAAAGGATTTGTGTTGCAAGTCTGAGCAGAATAGAGGAGAAGTACAGAATCAGTTTGAAGGACAAAAGATTTATTGTTGAGCCTATCTGGAACTATAATCAAGAATATGTAGGTGCTATTCTCCTAGTTCAATTTCTTAGATGGGTTTAATCTGATTATCTTGTAAGATACTGAGTCTTCTTTGAGCAGCGGACTCTAGGCAGTGCGCCTGAATGCAAGTGAATTCCCCATATTGTAAACTTAATTTTAGTATACTCAGATCATATTGTGTATTGGCCATCCACCATGGTTTTTCCCCTAACAGGGTTTCCATGTAAAAATTCCTATGTTATGGTTTTTTGGTTATTTATTTTATGTTCATGCATATTTCTTTTGAATGAATGTTTAAATTCTTGAAGGATCATATCAATAAAGTTAAAAATTGTAGAACACCGATTCACGCTCCCCTCTCAGTGTTTATTGATTCCAACAGTTGAATGGTAAATATAATTAGGATCTCACAAGACCAACGAATGTTTTTGTTTCTCATCAATTTTTTAGATTTGTATACACAAATTATGAAAAATAGCTAAGATTTTTTTACAACACCATTAATGAATAAAGGCTACTTGAGTGAAAGTTGTTTGAGGACATGAATTGTGAGGTGTGGAGCTCGAACATCCACCAAGAAACTATTTGACATCTAAAAAATGTTATGAGACAAACATTCAAATATAACATTTAACTATTCAAATGTATTAATAATATCTTTAATACTAGTTGCATGCATGTGGACTCAATGTCGAGAATGAATAACGTTCTACAAGAATGGAGCACATATCATGAACACTTCGACCCTAAAATTTAATCATATTGATATTCTACTAATTTATTTATTTTTAAATTTCAAAATATAATTTAATAAACAAATTAAATGAACTTGCTGAAATTTACCTCAGTGTCAATGTCAAATGTATTATTCAAAAAATCATCTATGAAAGCCATCGCCTTTGCAACTGATGTAGGTTGTGTAACTACATTCTGAGCACTCTAATAATAGTACATGAAAACAACACCACAAGCGCCACAATGGTGGAGTGGAGCTCATGGCATACACGTCTTGTCCACATCAAGCTCTATAAGAGGCCTTTCACACTATATAATGGTCTGGGTGAGCGAGCTAATTGAGTCTAGCGTGTCCACCTCGACACTATCCTTAACAATGAAAGGAATGATGACATGATCCACCATGGTTTTGGCCAAGATTCTCAGTGCCAACTATGGATTACGTCATGCAACAGTTCTATCATGTGTGGAGCCCGCACCTCTACCCTCAAAGTCTAAGATGTCAAAATAATTTGGCATCTTATTGAGGACAAACTCACAATAGAGTTTCCTCAAAAATTATTGTTGTACCTCATGGTTATTGCATGGAGGTTGGTCAAATAACATTCACCACTGCTCCCAAAATTTATTTTTAATTAACTCATGGTGGCATCAATGGATGGGGAACCTCTTGCATGCATGAGACAAAGGTGTGTTGGTTCTCAGGTCTGTAAATAGGGCACACAATTTGTCTTTGCTAATTTTTTTGTCTTTTCACATATGTATATGAAAAATCACTAGCATAAAATTGTCTCATCTCATGCCTCTTTTTTGACCAAAAATTTATTTCTCCCTCATTTCTCCTAAATGAGATACAACTGACTTCAATGATTCGACAATCCCTCTCCTATAAAGATGGGTTTCAACATGCTTGATTTATCTTCCAATTAATTGTTCAATGTATTTTTTATTGTTTTCAATTTGATTTAGGATATTTTCTTGTGTTTCTTGAGGATTCCTATGAATTGGTGGAGGGGTTTCAGGTTGTTCTTGTATAGGAGGATCTTCGTGAGTGGGTGATTGTGAATTCTCAATGTTTGGAGGTGGAGATTCATTCCCTAAGAATTAGAACATAGTTTTAATAAAAAAACCTATTTCAATCTACATTCTAAATCAAATTCAAAATAAAAAACAATAAAAATACATACCTCTTCACAATATTCAACCTCTTTCACATGTTGGCAGAATCCTCATGAAGAATTGCAAGTTAAGAGTGAAAAAAATGGAAGAGATTTGGCGAGCGTGAGTTGCAGAGCTGAAAACCTCCAAGCCAAGTTGCAGGTTGAAATAAAAATGAGATTTGAAATGTGTTTGTTGCTTTTAATTAACTTTTGCATTTGGTGCACACAAAATTTGGTGAGTGTCAAATTTGGCGTGCATCAAATGCTCAATTTGGACATTTTTTTGTGAATTTTTCCAATTTGGCATCAAAATTGTGTCATAGATTGGTGCACTTACCCATAATGCAAAAATTAAAAAAATGAGAAATATCTTATAAGAATGCAAATGAGAATGAAATCCATTTTATGTTTGAAAATTAAAATGAAACCCCTTGCATGAATGAAAATGAAATCCCTTGTATGGATGAAAATGAAAATGTTTTTTTTACAATTGAAAAAGATGTGCTAGAGAACCTTCCTAGTATAGTTTCTTGGAGACAAATAAGAACTTCTGGAAATATAATATATAAAAACAAATTTAATAGAAATAAATTAGGATTTCAATGTCAATTCATAGTGCAATTGACGAGAATGCCAAAAATGAGAAAAGTCATGAAAATTTAGGCATTTTTGTAAAGCCAAAAAAGAAAGATGATTCAGTAGAACAATTCATATATAGTGTTGCTAATGCTATTGATTTTATAGGTAAGAAAATTTGATCTAAAGATAAGAATGCAACTCGTCGTGCATTAAAAATTGCTCTAGTTAATAAATAAACTTCAAATAAAAGAATGTTAAGTAAGATTAGTAAATGTATAAAAGTAAATCCTAAAAATTTGATAAGAGTTGCTAAAAGAAGAGAAAGTATTGAAATGGATCCAATTAATCAATGTTGGAGTTTTAGTGGTAGACTCCCAAGATTAGACATGAAATTAACTAATGAAATCAAATCTTTAATCAAAAAATATTGGAATGATAATACAAGAGTATCACCTAATATTAGAGATGTCTTAAAATTAAGGGTGGGTTCCAAAATTCACGAGCCTCATCCAAAGCATCTCTTAGATATGACTCAAACTAAATTATATAAAAAAAAATTAGATGATTTAATCTTACCATTTAATATTAGCATAAGTCAAACATCATTCGAAAAGTGTAAACCTTGGTATGTTAGAATTAATAAAAAATGAATCTCTTGTTGTTGTAAGACTCATGTACAATTTCATTATTATTATGATATTTTTGTATATATACATTGTACTTTGCATGCTAAGAAAATTATGCAAGACATTTGTGGTATTAATATGCCACCTGAAACAATCAAAGATTTTATAACAAGTTTGTTTTGTGAACCCTCTAATGGAAACTTATTTTATTTAAAAACATGTATTTCTAGAGAATACGATAGATGTGGTAACTTTGCATTGTTAGGAGAATGTATGCATGAAAGTAGTCTAGATGAATTTGGACAACAATTAGTGGATGTAAAAGAAATAAAAATGTTGAGTATTCTTTAAAAGATGGAAAATTTGAAAACGTTGTAAGCTAATTGTGGAAAAATTTAGTGTGCATGCATTTATTAAATAATTTAAAGATAATATTATGTCTTAATATGTTAAACACTCTCAATATGCTCATTGGCTTGATAACCAATTTTTTTAATGTAAAAAGACATTCCCAATTGGAACTATATTGTTAGTTGTTGATAGCTGAAAATTATAGTCTTTCTCCACAATATTATAATTCAGTGCAAGTAGATATATTTGTTCATATTATTTATAGACATGTAGATGATAGTAGAGAAGATAATAGATTTTTTTTCAGAGATTACCATTTTTATGTAAGTGATAATCGATTACATTCATCTAAGTTTATTCAACATTGTTTTGATATATTTTATAAAAATTTAAAAGAGAGAGGAATTCAAATGAGATAACATATCATATGGTTCGATAATTACATAGGTCAATTCAAAAATTCTAGAATGTTTTAATGGTTATGTAGATTTCATAAGGAAAATAATATCCAACACATGTGGAGTGTTTTCGAAGCTAGACATGGTAAAAGATAACATGATGGAGCAGGTGCATGTGTGAAAACAACTCTTGATAGAGAGAAACTAAAATTTGAGGATGCTATGAAATTCAAAGATGCACATGCAATTGTAGATTGGTGCAATACCAAATTATCTACAAGAAAAAGTGAGAGATCAATAATTTGACACTTCTTTTGGTTAGTTGAAGAAAATGATATTTTTTCTTGACAAGATTGTGAAACAATTAATGGATCTGCAAAATCACATTAGTTAGGAGTTCAAATGCAAATATATGGACAATATGGACAAGGGAGCTTGCATGATTTTGTCAATTTTGTATTATAGGTGATTGGGAGGTGTGTGAAAATATAGAATTGGTTGAAAAATGGAAACAAAGAGCCTTAACACCTACATCGACACATGTTCATCATGGAATGACAATTGAAGATAATCAAGTGTTTGCATCAGATGATTATGATCATGTTTCAAATCTTATACAAGAAGGTACATTAAATTGAATTGAATTTTATATGTATCCACATGTGTTTATATGTGAATTAAATATAAGTCACTCTTTATTGAATTTTTTATTTATATTTTTAGGGCATGTGTATGTTGTTGCACCTAAGGGGTATGAAGAGGAGACAAATTATTGGCTGGCTAGATGTGTTGAGAGAAAACATAAGTTGGTATATCCTAGAGTGAATGATGAAAAATTTGAGTATCCAATTGGTTCGATGGTTGTTGTTGGCACATGGCTTCAAAAATATTTGATAAGAAAGAATGGCTTTCCTGCATTTGAAGATTATGAAAGAAACAAGAAGATTATACATTATTCACATTTGATTTTGGCAACCAATATAAAACTAGGTAGATATCAAGGAAGGCCTGCTAATAAAGTGTTGTGTATACTTTCAATGGATGATCATGAGACAATCATAGATACATTACAAAAAAGAGAGGATGTAGATGGTACAATAGAGTAAAGAAATATTGGTAAGTATATAGTTGTATACACATTTAATTGATAGTCAATATGTAGTTGAAAATTTATCGCATATACATGTCTATATATATTTGTCTTTATTCATTTCTTAATTAAAGTTTTATATCATTTTTTGTTTCAGGTCTCCCAAAACTAGATTCATTACGGAAAAGAGAGGACATGCTTATATATTAAAATGGAATTCAAATCTAGAGACAGGTAACTATATATAGTTATTGATACATTTAATTGATATTATAAATATAAAACTAAATAATTCATTTTCATTTTATAAAAAGTTTATAATTGATTTTATATCCCCTTAGTCCATTCTCTTAGGATCCCTTAAGCCATCCTCTTATGTAGCATTAATCCATCCTCTTACATCCCCTTAAGTCTCTCTATTAATTCCCCTTAAGCCATCCTCTTAGGACCCCTTAATCCATATCCTCGTATATCTATGCTTAATCCATCCTCTTAGGACCCCTTAAGCCATATCCTCTTATCTACCCTTAATCCTAACAAACCTTTCAAAATTTTACAAATTTAAGTTGGTTCCATGATAAAATTTGTCAAATTGTCACCCTTGTGATTGATTGTCATATGTTAAGGTTTAGGGGTTTGTTACCCTTGTCTAATTTTTTCAAAATTATTGAACCGTTGTGTTATATTTTCATGTTGACCCATTGTACCAGGTCACCAATTATCTTATTTATGACTTATGGCATTGTGCCCATTGTCTTTACTGACCCCATTGCTTAGATCTACCAATCGTTGGGTGCTTGTTTAATTTTAATATTTCATGGTCGGCCCAAAATATTTTGTATTTTAAAGATTTATTTCTTAAGTCTTTAGTTATTTGAGGGGTCATTTCCCATCACCTAGCCCATGGCCCCTTCCTTATAACAAAAAATATGCACGTACAAAAATCCAAGCCATTGGATTTAATGATCGAAATCCAATCCCTTGCATGCATGTTGTGCAATATTAAAATATGAATTTTAGTTGGGCCATGCAGTGTGAGCGATTGTGACAGGAATCCTTCAAATCAAATGGGACCCATTTCCCACTATCAACTTGATCTCCCTTTGCAGAGGATCAAATAATTTGATGTATCATCGGGTCTTAATCTGAGCCATAAAGTGCATACCACATAGAATATTAAATGGAATCACCTAACGCCGTGCATGGTCTGCACGATGGAGACACATGGAATTTGTTGGCGACATAAGGAGGTTGAATGGGGCTCGCGAGTGGTACATGTATTTTTCAACTGGGGAAAGCACCATTGGTCGATGGGCCTACCATGCGACAACATGGAATTTTCAAATGTTTTTGACACAATCTAATTCATTCAATAAACCAACATACTAGTGCATCGATGAATCATATTCAAAATACAGAATTAGCCATGTGATGGCTAATGAGGCTCTACAAATGGTGAGAATTAATGGTGCAAGATCTTTGAAGGATATTACTCTAATCTCCATGCATGTGAAGGGCCACTTCTTGGAAATTATAATGAATTGTACATTGATTTCCATGTACTTGGGAATCAACAGTGGTGAAACAAATGCTAGTGAATTATCACTCGCTCACTCGTGCTTCAATTGGAGCATTGATGATCGTTTCATCAATTTTCTCAATAAATATGGATAATAGATTTTCATTTTCCACCATAGAAATTAAGAATCTGGAATTCTCCATGTTTGTGTAGTAGGTGGTTGTTGCTCCTACAAAGGTTTTAAATTTGGGTTCAAAATGAGCAAGTCGACTGCTTCTCCTTCACCTGTATGTAGGTCTACAAGGATGAATATACAAAGATATCCTAAAGAGATACAATGAAATGAGCAGAGTACCTTTCCAAGTCATTTTATCCTGAAGGAGGAAGACATGAAGTCCATCCCAAGTGTTACTAGGTGCAGCTCTCGGCTCAAAGTCCAAGCTGCAAATTTAGAGGTGGCAGTGCTTGGCAAGGAGAGGAAGTTTGTGAAGCATGAAAAGGGATCAAATGTTAGGTTGCGGTATGATCATGGCTCTCTGGATCGACATAATTCACCGATTGATGTCTCTAGTGATTCTGGTGATAGTGATGTAGAGACTGACTCTAACTACAATTATTTCCTCACGACATTGACTGAGATGGCTGGTGTTAAAGAAGAAGTCCTCGCGGTTTCTCCAATTACTCTGGTGGCACCATGTAATGTTGTTGGCACTGATGCTATGAAGTTTGATGATGATGAAGATGTGGTTGTTTCACCTCCCACTAAGGAAAAAAAAGAAGTGGACGTATGTACCGTGGCCGTGGTATTGCTTTGGTTCCAAGTGATGGTATGGTTTTCTGGGTTTTCCATTTTTGTTTTTATGTTGATGTTAGTTCTTTGTGGATTGGACGTGGATGTGGACAACAAGGAATTTATGGCATCTTTCTATGGGTATGGTGATACCGACTTGTTACAGGGTTGTTACAACTTTGATTCCCATGTTCAATAAATGATTACATCCAACTGTATGGGAATTTTGAAATGCAGATGAAATTATGTTTTGAAATGAAATTTTGGTGAAATGTAATTGTAATGAGCTTTATTCTTGTCTCTCTCTTGTGCTATAAAAGATATCTCAAGGCTCATTGCAAGGGTCATATTTTTTAGTCTAGAAGGTCTAGGCAAGGTATAGAAAACACATATAATGCATAATTCTTGATGAATCTGCCACTGATTGTCTTGAGTAGGTTTTATATATGAAATACTCTTAAATGGTCTTATGAAATTACTGATATCGAAAGAAATCTAAAAAAATAAAGTATGTTCTCTCATGTGTGTTGTTATGGAAAACTATGAATGAAAGTATCAAGTGTAGTTTTCATTTATCTTTAATGATTCATTTGAATGTATGATTCTATTTCTTTCCTTGACTTAATGAGTTAATCAAATGATTGAAAAAAAATTGTAGGTCTATGATAATTTACTTTAAGGATGTGATAAGAAGTGATTTTTTAAGTACTATGAAGTTTGTTGATGGTGTTTTTTTGCACAACAACAACTCAGACAAAATTAAAAGTATCTTATCTCTCTTGAAAGGTTGAACTCTATGAACAAAGAGATAACCCCAAGGTCTTTTGGGTGTCAGGTCATGACCATGCAATGAAACCACTCAATGATAAATGTGAAAACGCTAGTAATCACAAAGGGACCTTACAAAACAAATGTTGGCAGCTCTAAACCTATCATATTTTATAATAGAATGATACTCAAATTCTTGGTTCTAACCAAAGTTCAAATAACAAAATATAAGGGTTTTAGAAATCCTAGGATTAATATTACTCCTAAACTCAACAATACTAAGGATGAAATACTTGGAATGAACCAATCCCTCAAAAACTAATCTCTTCTCAACCTAGGCTATAACTGCTATCTTACAGAAACAATGCAATCTTCTAAGGAATTAGAGATTTTCAAATCATGGACATTCATTCAATAGAACTAGATAAATTCCCACAATTGAACTAAGCACAAAAGTATTAGGTACAGGTTGAACTTGTACATCAATCCCACAATAAAAAATATGCCCAAAGTATGAACCTGAGATTGCTACAACACTCCAAGCATCAAATTGCAAGCACCATTAAATTATTTAACTCTAAATCTAAAATACATTCAACTATTCTCAAGAAATTTTAAGATAGAATAAGAACCATGCAGGATAAATCAATCCAAGAGAGGCCACAAAATCACAATGTCTTCACTTGTATTGGATCACCCATAACACAACAATTCCAGTATTTTGTTAGAAAACTTGCTTCAAAATAAACTAACTCCTAACTCTAACTTTCTTCTCTATTTCTTTGAAACTTAATCAATCAGAAACAACCTTTTAAAAAGAGGCCCAAGGCTATAATTATAAAGATTTCTTCTTGTGTCGGCTTGGGCTAAGGTTACAAAGAAAGATTGGCCACCAATAATATCAGCCCTGATAGCTAGCAATAAATTTCCACCCCACATTGAATGCAAGAGGCACCTCTTCAGATCGGCCTTGGACTTTACAAATCTTGGTACAAACCAAACAAGCCTATGAGTCGCATTCGTCATTAATGCCTCAACCACGTGAAGCAGAAGAATGGCCATGTACAAGTGAGATCAACCTGCCCTCGGCTGCAAAGTGTACCCAACTAAATCCTATGGATCCTGCAACACCCTCGAAGAACACACACCAACTTGCTCAATCCATCCTACACTCAAAGAGCCATAATTAGTAACTAGTATAGCGTGAGAATCCAAGTTAGTCCATCATAAAAAACATATTCAATCATCAAAGAAAGATCAAAAATACCATTACAATCCCCTTAAAATATCGTTAAAACATCCTTTCTCAAAGTTTGGGATTTTCACCCCTTCGTGGAATTCAGGTCAGGAAGGAATTTTGGGGAATTCCAGGCTAGATGGATTTTAACGAGGGAAGCACAAAAATCACCAGAAGGTCGATCAATTATCAGTCAAAACTAAATAAATGTTTGAACATATCATTAAATTATCTAAATCCATCATGCAATGTAGAACCAAAAAAAACTAGGCCATGAATCTCCTTAGTCTTTGATAAATAACAGATTTCGGGAAAATCTGACAAGGACATAAATTGCCAAAACTAGAAATTCTGAGCACACTCAGAAAAATGAAGCAGGGATGAACTATAGGTCTTTTCCCAAAGCAACAGATTCTTCTGAAGTCAACATATTTTGCATGTCATTGACTAACAATTTTGACCTCCTGAAGTCCCCAAAATGACCAAAAATGTGCTACTGCGAGCTAGGCATCAACCATCAAGGTAATGTGGTAAACCGCAGCATTGCAAACCAAGCACAAACCCCCCACACTATGGTGGTGAACCACACAACTATGGTTAGGCTCAAAGACACCCGCAACATCGAGGTAAACCGCGCTACCACACCACCGACCAAAGAATCTCGTGGTAAGGTGGTACTACTGCCTAATTGTAGCCTAGACACAAAGCCCTCGCAGTAATGAGGTATGACCGCACTATCATGCCAAATGAACCAACCCCTCTCTACCAAAACATCGAACACAAACCCCCATAGTAAGGCAATACTACCACCCAACCACGACCCGACATAGAGACACCCACGACACTGAGGTAAATGACCCAGAGGCGCAACCTGGGAAAACAAAGGAACAAAGGAAAATTCAGAGAAAATCGAGGAAGAAGGAAATCCGCGAAGCAGAAAAATCTCTGGAATCAACGCAGAACCAACCAAAAAATGTGGAAACCGGGAAAACAAAGAGGTGAAGGAAACTTTTGAAGAAATCCGGTGAAGAAAAAATTCCATGAAGCATGGAAATCTCCAAAAACAATGCAGAACTAGCCTGGGAAGGTTTCTGGGTAGCCGAGAAAATCCGGCAAGGAAGGAATATCCTGAAAATAGGGAAAAACCCAAGATTGACCCAAAGACTTAAAATTTTCAAAGTGTTAGCTCAAAAGGGGCACTTTACAAGCAAGATAGGAATCAAGAAATCATTGCAAAGTATCACAAATCTAGGAACAAAATCTCAAGATTTTTAAAGACAAGCTCAAAAGGAAAGGCCATAGAAAAGAGCTAGAAGATCAAGCAAAAGAGGGTCCCTACTTTTAGTGGCACATGTGTGGAAAATTTCACAATAAATGGCGACTCTGTTGGGGAAATGCTCCAGAGAATTTCAATGACAAACTGGAATCAAGAACCCAACATCTTTGGTTTCAGTCCAAGCATCAACTTAGCTAAGGACAAGGTTTTAGAAATCACAAACAAGCAAACCTTTACTATACCAGGGTCGAAGTGTGTGTGCATGCATTCATTTCCCTTTCCTTAATTGCAATAGGGACCAAACTTAGTCTGATAGGGCTATATAAGGATTCTAACTCCAAAAGCAACCTAGATAGAGCCTCGCTACTAGTCAAGTGTCCATAGCCCTGGTGAGGTTATCACTGTGACCCTCCCTAGAATAGATCTACTGCCAACTAGGTGTCCATAGCCCCAGTAGAGATACTAGGATACCCTTGATAAAGTGAACATTTCTTTTGATTTTCAATATTTTATTTTATTTTTCTCTTTTTTTTTTAATTCTTTTGAGAACTTTTAAACTTTCTCTTTCACCTTGCAAGCAATGAAGCCCACAGTCAGGGATGAGAACCACAGTGGCACTAGAGCATAATATAAGATTTTTCACCCAGTCAGACCTCATAAAGACCATATGCAACCTTGGAATCCTTAAGATTTGTGTGAAAATATAAGACCCAAATACATTCCAAAATTTGACTTAATCAAGTGACTCCAATTCTGAGAACATGCAACATCAGATGAAGGAAATCTACCAACTGACTTTGAAAATATGATTAGAGTTTGTAAAAGAAATCCCCAGAACAGCCCCAAACAAACAGCCAGTCATATAGATGCAACAAGCCCAGAGGAAAGTAAGAAAACCCAAAGCAGGAATAGAGGGGAAAGAAAAACCAACCAAAGCAAAACTACCCTAACCAAAAATAGAAAACAAGCAAAAAAAACAACAAAAATGACACCTAATCTACCTATGTACAAGGAAATAGTTGTAAACAACTCAGGATTTGAAATAATGCTTTAAATACTGCCCATTGATAGGCAATGGGATATCTTCTCTAGTGAGGGTTTTTAAAAAAAAATTATTATCTCCCAAAATCTCTGCAATCTAATAAGGGTCGAGCCAAAGTCTGTCAAATTTTCCATTCTCCCCTTTTCGATCATGGGCTTTGTCCCAGTAGAGAACCAAGTTAGAGATTCTAAAGGATTTCACCTTGTCTCTTCTATCAAACCATCTCTTCACTACACCCTGATGTTTGGAAAAGTTTTCTAGGGCTTCGTCTCTTCTCTCTTCAAGGTGTAATAGTTTAGTTAAGCGGGCTTCATGCTTATCCTTGCCATCATAGTATTCATTGATGAATTACAGGGTAGGGATCTTCAGCTGGATGGGAAATATAGGTTCCAAACCATACACTAAGTGATAAGGAGAGGTTCCTAGTGATGTTTCATGTCTGGTATGATCTTCCCAGAGAGAAAATCTAAGTTGGGTGTGCCAATCCTTAGGGTTCTTCTCTAATAGTTTTATGATGATTATCAACAGGTTTTTATTGGAAGACTCAACCAAACCATTACCCTATGGGTAGTAATTAGATGCAAATTTCATAACAATTCCATGATCATAATCCCAGTTAGAAAACTTTAATGATGCAAATGCAAGACCATTATCACAAACTAGAGCCAATGGACAACCAAAACGATTGATGATACCTAACTCCATGAAATTGATTACCACTTCTGAAGTGCATTGTTTGCATGCAAGAGCCTTAGTCCACCTAGTAAATTAATCAATTATAGTAAGAATATATCTGTGACCTGCAGATGAAGGTGGATTGATTGGACCTATAAAGTTCATTCCCCATTGTGCAAATGGTTTTACCTCTATAATAGGCTGAAGTGGAAGGGTTGCACACTTCTCCCTAGTTGTTGTAGTTTGACATATATGAAATGTCCCCACATGGTTATGTGTATATTTGAACAAGGTAGGCCAATAATAGCCTACCCTTAGGATCTAGTTTGTAGTGGAAGGTGTTGAGCCATGGATTGCACCATATCTGTCATGAAATTCAATCATTGCTCTCCCAACTTCTTCCTTTCCTAGGCATCTCAGGTAAACCCCCTCATGATTTTTCTTATACAAAATAACTCCCTTCATCATAAAACTGCCACTCTTCAAACATAAAGCTCTCCTTTGTATTACACTAAGGTGTTTAGGACAGTGTTGGCTCAATAGGCAATAGATAATTTCATCATACCAGTGTCCTGGAGACACCTCTTGGAGGTGATATTGTTGAGCTATGAGATCAGGGCCCATCTAAGCCATTGTTTGTGTCATTCCTTACCCTCTCACAAATTTCATGGGTTGGATCTCAATATCATACTCCTGCAACATGGTCAACCACTTGGCTCTACATTCTCCCAATTCATTTTGCATCAACAACAACTTCACTGCAAGATCATGGACTATGTAAAAGACCTCTCAGTATATAGTGTATGAACTTCTTCACAGTTCAGACCAATGCATAAAATTTTTTTTCCACACTCATAAAATCTATAGGATGTTCATTCCCTTGATTGGATTTTTCGTTAGCATTCCAGCACAAGAGTGATCAAAAGCAAATGAGTATATGAAAAAGGGTTTGGCATAATCTGGACTTATTAGTACTGGAGCTTCAACAATAGCTCTCTTGATCTCTGCAAATGCCTCCTTAGATTTTGCACCCCATTCAACCTTTGCTTTCTATTTTAGCATGGCATTCAATGGTTTCACAATTTCTGTAAAGTGATAAAACTTTCTAACAAAGTTAATTTTCCCAAAGAATGATTTCATTTCCTTTTTTCTTGCAGGTGGTTGAATCTTCAAAGTAGCCTCTACCCATTCTAGATCAATGGAAATACCTTATTCTAAGATGACATGTCGTAACAACTTTCCCT
Source organism: Sequoiadendron giganteum (assembly GCA_007115665.2). Lineage (NCBI taxonomy): Eukaryota > Viridiplantae > Streptophyta > Pinopsida > Cupressales > Cupressaceae > Sequoiadendron > Sequoiadendron giganteum. Next base: position 447,828,923 of record CM021103.1, on the reverse strand, counting down.
CAATGACTCCAAAGATTCATTTCTTTTGATTAAGTGAGATTCCAAAATCTCTACACTTCTTGAATACTTTGCATAAATATGCAATATGATCCTCTCTTCTCTTGGAAAAGACTATCAAAACATCCATGAAGATAATTATGCACTTATCGATGATTTCTTTGAAATAAATATCCATTTCTCTTTGGAATGTAGCTCTGGCATTGATTAATCCAAAGGGAATTCTTTTGTAAGAAAAAATTCCCCATTTTGTAGTAAAGGAAATTTTGTGCCTATCTTCATATTGGACCATAACCTGGTTGTACCCAGAGTACAATCTAGAAAAGATATCATCTAAGATCCGTTGACAAACTGAAGTACCTCATCTAGTGAAGGGACTGGATAGTTGTCCTTTTTTGATGCCTTGTTGAGGTTTCTGAAATCAACACATAGTATGATTTCTCCATTTTTCTTCCTTACTAGAACCAAGTTTGTAACCCATGTTTAGTGTCTTACTAGGAATATGATCTGAGTTGAAATTAGCTTTTGCACCTCCTTCTAAATGATGGGCTCCATCAAAGCATTAATTGGCCTCTATCTTTTCCTGAATGGCTTAACTTTTGAATTCAGGGAATAGTATGTGTAATGATTGACGTATCATATGTCTTTAAGTCATCATAAATCGATACTATCACATCTTGATATGTGTATAAGACATCAATAATTCATCTCCTTTCCTCTGAAGTACACACTTTACCAATGAAGACATTCTTTGCATTTTCTAGAGTTCCCACGTTATATGTTTCACATTGACTAATGAGAGACTCCCTCTTCACTTGTTGTTCCTGATCTCTTATCTTATCCAGATCAAAGACTCTCTTCAATTGCACCATACCTCTTGGGATAGTGTTAGTTTTCAAGTTGATGACTCCTTCCAAGTCCATTTCAGCCTCTTGAGGTTCTACCTCATCAATCACTTAAGAAGCAAACACATCACAGCTAGTGATGAAATCAAGAATATGCTTATCATCTTCAAATACCTAGAAATTCGTGACATTGTTAGGCACTAAGGGTACTAGAGTGAGTTCCATAGTAAAATTTTCAAGCCTGAAAGTGATAAAGGCTGCAATGTGCTAGTTGCTAGGGCCAAGGAATCAACAGTTTGATTCTTACCTCGAGGGATCAACTGAATGTTGAAGGCATCAAATCCTTCAATGAGATCCCATACTCGATGTATGTAATTAGTCATCCTTCTATCATGACATGATTATTGTTTTCTTACTTATTTAACCATAAACTCAGAATCTCCAAACACTTGAAAGATCCTGACTTCTTTTCTTAGTTCCATTAATAATCCATGAACCAGAGCTTCATACTTAGCTATAGTATTGGTGCACTAGAATTGGAGTCTATGAGCAGCAAAGTAGGTTTTACCTTTAGGGCTGATCAGATCAAGTCCTGCTCCTGCACCTTGCTTTGACCTAGAACCATCAAAACTCAATGTCCAACAACCATTAGCTCCTACTTTCCTTGAGCTAACCTTGTCCTTGCTAGTGCTTGGAGGCTCTTCAGGAGGCCTTGGGCTCTTTCCCTCTAGATCACTTCGAATGCTTTGTATATCCCGCTTGATAGCTGGGGTTGGATTAATACATCTTTGTATCTGCCCCATGGCTTCTTGGCACAGCCAACATTCCAGCTCAGACTGGGGGGCATTGTGAACTCTACACCAATTGGGGAGTAGAAAGTCCTTGAAATCCATATGTCTACGTAATTGAATTTTATCCTCCACACACTTCTAGATAAACTCTTGGAAAGTATCCAGCAAGATGATTTATCTATCTTCCTGATCATCATGCTCCTTTATTTGTTCAAACAGTACTTCAGAACTATTGGCTCCTGATGTGAATTCATCAGAGGAACTTTGCAACATAAATACTTCTTTTGTATCTAAAACAGGGGTGACTAGGACATAGTTCCCCATGCTAACCTGTGACACCAATATCTCATTCAAAGTATTGTAATATTCAGTCATCACATACCTCATTTTGGGTTCTTGCTCAATTCTGATTTGATTTGGGACTCCTTTCTAGGGGATCTACATGTGAGAATGATCTATGGATATATATCCATTTAGTGCCTTGGTGAAATATTGACCCAAGATCAAACCATAAGTATTAGGAATATATGCCACCTAAATATTAAGTACTTGTTGCACTCTAGGGTCTGAAACAACTTTCATGGGGATCATGTTCAATTCTCCCACTATATTTACTTTTTTCTTGTCCAATTGGGTGACCATCTTCTGAGAAGCTACAGCGGTAATACCAAGATCCCTACAGATAGAAAAAAGCATAACATTTGTAGATGCCCCTGAATCCAGCAGACAATTGTGCAGATTCTTCCTAAAGATGTGAACAAAAATCAGAAAGGGAGGGGTTTCCATTTTGACATGGAACAAAATCAATTGAGTTTCAGCTTGTGCAACTTGGTTCTTATCTTTTTTCTTTCCCTCTATCTCCAGGTGGTACTTGAATTAGACCTTTAGGTGCTTGTGAACTAGGAGGCCTGCCATTTGCCTAATTGATTGCAACTCCTAGTGATGTTGTGCTTGAATTGAAAGACCCTAAGACTACATCTTTGATTTCAGGAACCCTTAATAACTCAAAAGTAGAAAGACTCACCTTTACTTTCCTGAGCTCTTTAGTTACATATTCACCTAATTGTCCCACATTCATGTTAGTGTGGGTTTCCCTAGAATGACCAGTCTGCTTATCTTTTGCTGCATCGACATTCCTTCCTTTTGACACATCAGGTTGTCCTCCCTTTGTAGAGTACTGTGTTGGCACATGGGGCTAAGATGGATTATTATTACTAGCATGTGGGTCTGGTGGAGTGGTAATTTTTTTTGGAGGAATAAATATATTAAATGGCCCTCAAGCTTGTGGATTCCTGTTAGGCCTATTCCTCAAGTCATAATTTCTTGTAGGTTGCTGAAACATCTAGAATTCTTCAACACCGGCTTCTTCTTCATCCAATGGGCAATTTTTTTTCTCATTTTCCTCATTAAATAGCTGAAATATTTCATCTTCATTGAGCACTTGTTTTGCCTCCTCTTCTGGTTCATTCTCTTCATCCCTCAAGAAAGGAGCATGATTCAACACCAAAACAGGGGAATCATAAGGATTTGAGGGTACCAATTCCCGACCAGTGGAGTTGTTCTCAAATTCATACTGAAAGATGGAAGCAACAGTTTGAAATTTAGGACAATCAAGCTCAGAGTATTGACTTGTTTTGTGAAGTCTGCACCACCCTAACAAAGCAGCCTCTACTAGATATACACCACTCAGAGGTTTCTCCTGATTGGAAGGTTGATCCAGTGGAGTGGGGACTCATCCATTATTAGGTCTAGTATTCCATGCCCTATTCTGCCTAGGTGGATGTCTCCTTTGAAACCCTTGTCCACCTTGTTGACCTCTATCAAAGTTCTAACCAGAAGCTTGTCCTCTATCAAAATTCTGATTTTTGTCAGAGTGTTGCCCTCTATCAAAGTTCTGACCTCGTGCAACATCTTGGTTCTTCCTACTATAATTTGATTGCATGCTCTTCTAACTAGGTTGGAGTTGGTGATTCTAGTTCCTCAAGTAGGTAACCTCCATATTCAAATTTTTTTACTTGCTTAGTTAGCTCATCCAACCTTTCCTTATTAGGACTATTGTAAGGCACTAAATTCACATTGTTTGGAGGGTATCTTGACACTCCTCTAGAACCAATAGACTGATTCAAAACTTCTAAGTTCTAAAAATATGTAGGAAAACTAGCCTATTTCTATGAGTGAAGGGGTTGATTAGTGTTTTGTTGGGGATAACTAGGCACCGACTGAACTTGACTTATTGGATGACCTGGGTGAGGGACCAAAGGCAACTGTGGAGTGGGATTCATAATGGGAGTGTGATTAGTTAGAGCTTGGTTGAGAGATTGGACTTGGACAGGGTGAGCAGTAGGTCCCAGAGATGGCAAGGGTCCTCACAAGTGTTGCCTCAGATCAGTGCTGACCTTAACAACCTCTGTATATGTAGTGAGCAAGGTAGTTGGGGGATTAGTACTCCAGTTAAGGAAGGTGGATATAAGGCTATCAAGGACCTCAAAGTAAACTTCTAAGGTAGTGGCATCATCTATAACATAAGGTGTTTGAAGTCTGGAGTATGCACGGGGGAGCCTATTGTTGAATGATCCTATAAGCTCATTTACTTCTCTCTTAACTCTAGTAAACTAGATGTAGCGCTCATTAGCACTAATGGAAATCTTAAAATTTTGTAGAAATGCAGCCTCAAGGTCAATCCAATCATGAATGGATGCAACAGGTAAATGATCGTACCAATAAAAAGCATCCTCTCCTAGAGAATAAAGGAAAAGTCTACATGCAACATCCTCATGATTAATCCCTCTATCTCTCAGACAAGTCTGAAAAATCCTAATATGCTCCTTTTTTGTTCTATTAGGATCATTTGTGTGAAACTTTGAGCAAAAATGCTTAGGGTTCTTAGACATAACAATGTAGTTATTGAATGACAGAGGTGATGGGTTATTTTCCAAGAAATCCATTGGTGGAGGCGGAGGTGGTAAAGGTTGATTGATGACTGGTTGGGGTTGTTGAATGGACCTAGCCTTAGAATCAGATGAAGATGAGGTGGATGAGGGTGAGGATTATGGAAATGATGGGTTGGATGATGACTCCTCCCTTCTTCTGGTCCTTCTTGATCTAGTTGGAGGTGGCAGTTCTTGAAACTCTTCTTCTTCTCTTGGTTTAGATATGGTTTTCCTTTTGAGCCTCTCAAGAGAAATGGTGTTTAGAAAACTCTCCAACTTGCTTATTTAGACCCTCCTTCTAGTGCCAATCCTTTTGATGGTGTTTTTCTACAAAACAACAACTCAAACAGAATATGAAGTATCCTATCTCTCTTGGAAGGTTGAACTCTATGAATAGAGAGATAACCCCAAGGTCTCTCAGGTGTTAGGTCATGACCATGCAATAAAACCACTTAGTGATAAATGTGAAAATGTTGGTAATCACAAAGGGACCTTACAAAAAAAATGTTGGAAGCTCTAAACCTATCATATTTTATAACAAAATGATGCTCAAATTCTTGGTTCTAACCAAAGTTCAAAGAAATAAAAAAAGATAAGGGTTTTAGAAATTCTAGGATTAATATTACTCCTAAACTCAACAATACTAATGATGAAATACTTTTAATAGACTAATCCCTCAAAAACTAATCTCTGCTCAACCCAGGCTACACCCGCTATCTTACAGAAATAGTGCAATCTTCTAAGGAATTAGATATTTTTAGATCATGGGAATTCATTCAATAGAACTGGATAAATGCCCACAATTGAAATAAGCACACAAGTATCAGGTACAAGTTGACCTTGTACAAAAATCCCACAATCCAGAAGCTACCCAAAGTATGAACCTGAGATTGCTACAACACTCCAAGCATCAAATCATAAGCACCATTAAATTATTTAACTCTAAATATGAAATACATTCAACTATTCTCAAGAAATTTTAAGATAGAATAAGAACCATGCAAGATAACTCAATCCAAGAGAGGCCACCAAATCACAATTTCTTCACTTGTATTCAATCACCAATAACACAACAATTCCAGTATTCTATTACAATACTTGCTTCAAAATAAACTAACTCCTAACTCTAACTTTCTGCTCTATTGCTTCGAAACTTAATCAACCAACAAAAACCTTTTAAAAAGAGGCCAAAGTCCATACTTATAAAGATTTAATCATGTGTCGGCTTAGGATAGGGTTACAAAGAAATATTGCCACCAATAATATTGGCCCAGACAGCTAGGACTAAATCACCACCCTGTATTGAATGCAGGAGGCACCCCTTCAGATCGGCTTTGGACCTTACAAATCTTGGTATAGACCAAACAATCCTGTGAGCTGCATTTTCCATTAATGCCTCAGCCACGTGAAGCAAAAGAATGGCCACATACAAGTGAGCTCGATCTTCCCTCAACTGCAAAGTGTACCCAACTAAATCTCATGGATCCTACAACATGCTCGAAGAACGTGCATGAACTTTCTCAATCCAGCCTACACTCAAAGAGCCACAATTAGTAACTAGTATAGTGTGAGAATCCAAGTTATTCCATCATGAAAAACATATTCAAATACCAAAGAAAGATCAAACCGCCATTAGAATCCCCTTAAAATATCGTTAAAACAACCTTTCTAAAATTTTGACATTTTCACCCCTTCATGGAATTCAGGTCAGGAAGGAATTTTGGGGAATTCTAGGCCAGGCAGATTTTAATGAGGGAAGCACAAAAATCAGCAGAAGGTCGATCACTTGTTAGTCAAAACTCAAGAAATGTTTGTACGTATCATTAAATTAGCTAAATCCATCATGCAATGCAAAACCATAAACAACTAGGCCATGAATCTCCTCAGTCTTTGATAAATAACAGATTTCGGGAAAAATCCGACAAGGAGAGAAACTGCCAAAATCGGCAATACTTAGCACACTCGAAAAAATGAAGTAGGGACGGAATATCAGGATTTTACCAAAAAAATGGATTCTCCCAAAGTCAACATAATTTGTGCATTGTTGGCTAACAATTTTGACCTCTCGAAGCCCCCAAAATGACCAAAACCATGCTACCACGAGCCAGGAATTCAACCACTGAGGTAACATGGTAAACCACAACACTGCAAACCAAGCACAAGACCTCCACGGTATGGACGTGAATCACACAACTGTGGACAAGCTCGGAGACACCCACGACATTGAGGTGAACCGCGCTACCACACCACCGACCAAAGACTCTCGCGGTAAGGTGGTACTACCACCCAACTACGCCCTAGAGGCAAAGGCCTCACGGTAACGAGGTATGACCGCGCTACTGCGCTAAATGAACCAACGCCTCATTGCCGCAAAATCGAACATAGACCCCCCACAATAAGGCGGTACTACTGCCCAACCGTGACCTGACATAGTGACACCCATGACATCGAGGTAAATGGCCCAAAGGCACAACCCAGGATAACAAAGGAACAAAGGAAAAGTTAAAGAAAACTAGGGAAGACAAAAATCCACAAAGTAGTAAAATCTCTGGAATCAACGAAGAACTAGCCAAAAAAAGTGCAAACCGGGAAAATGAAGAGGCAAAGGAAATTTCAGAGAAATCTGGGGAAGGCAGAGTTTCACGAAGCATGGACATCTTTGAAAATAGTGCAAAACTAGCCCAGGAAGGTTTTTGGGCAGCTGGGGAAATCCGACAAGGAAAGAAAATCCTGAAAATAGGGAAAAACCCGAGATTGACCGAAAGACTTTAAATTTTCAAAGTGTTAGTTCAAAAGGGGGCACTTTACAAGAAAGACTTGCATCAAGGAATCATTGCAAAGTAGCACAAATCTAGGACCAAAGGACCAAAAACATGAAAGACCAAAATCTCAAGATTATCAAAGACAAGCTCAAAATGCAAGGCCATAGAAAAGAGCCAGAAGACCAAGCAAAAGAGGGTCCCTATTTTTAGTGGGGTGTGTGTGCAAAAAAGCACAATAATTTTTTATGATGTAATGCATTGTAAAAACCATTCACTCGTATTAGGATACAATATTGTGTATGACTGAATATTTCATGCTTAACTCCTACCCAATTTGATGAGGCAATAGCTTATCCATTTACAATTCTTATAGTTTATTGGAATCAAGAAATACCCATCTATGGATTCAATATTGGAACACTACTTAATTCACATTTTATCCATGCTGAGATGCAAATCTTGAAAATACCAAATGTTCCTAGCAGCTTAGAGGTCAATTGTGTAAGGTTGGCCAAGCCTCTAATAAATAATGTCTAATTTCACTCAATAGGGACAAGTCTGTGTATGGAATTTTTCTTGAGATATGGAATATCATATGAACATAATAAGGAATACCCTCCTTGGTTTCACAGAGCCTAAAGAGTAGGGGTAAGGCCATGATAATCTTTTCCTATTAGTTGGCCACTAACTTTGGTAATTCTTGAATATAAAGATTGGCTACCTCTTAGGGAGTTTCAAGGTTTGGATGGAAAACAAAACAACCAGCAAAATGGTGACTTTGCTAGGGATAAATTTTAAAAAATCTAGCAAAAAAGGAATCCCAGGCACAAATTGTAGCACCACAAAGTCAATCGTTTGCTAAATCTAAACATTTGATTCAGATGTTGAAATATTTTTGGGTTTGGAAAGGTTTTGGTTGTAGCAAGATTCTATTTTTTTTTTAGTGACTCCACTATTGGAGAAGACCTAGAACAAGATTTACTCTTAAATGGACTTCATGCTTCTTGAAGTTTGTTCCTCTATGAAGAGAGGTGGTGAATCTATCTAAAGAACTAGTTTAATTGTGAAGAAGATTTCTAGACTTGCAAAATTTGTAGTCAAGAAGAAAGGTTAATAATTGCTACAAATTTTACAGGTATTCACATAAATTTTAAGAAAGCATTATTTTGTTTGAGAGAATGTTATGTGAAATCCTTAAGGCTTGAGATGATATATGGTTCCCTATTAGATGAAATAACATTAAGACAGGGAATAATAGTAGTTCTTTTCATACTTCTAGTGTGTAATATCTAAGATGATTTGAGAAGTGTGCTTGTTTTTGAATTATGCCCTTGAGAAAGCTTTAAGCCATAATGATTCAATCTATGTTCTAGAATCATGGTTAAGTAGTAAATGATGCAATTGAAAACCATGTGTGAATTTGATAATGATTGAATATGGAGATAAGAAGGTTTTCTTGTGAAATAGAAAGATAAGTATGTAGGGCAAACAATTTTCACCAAGCCCTCTAAGGGATTTTTTTATTGAAAGGTATATGCCACTGGTTTTTAGTGGTATTAAATATTTTTCAAATCTGATTTCTAAAATTTTTAGGAAATATTTTCCCAAGTTCGTAAGGTAGAATTCTAAATCAACTTCAAGGAATTTGCTTACATTCATGGATTTTATGGGAGATTATGAGGTAAATCATGAAGATGTTGTCATGAAAGTTTTTGTTCGATCCCTAAAGGATGATGCTAGAGATTGGTTCTCATATTTACCAGCATTCTCTATAGTTTCATGGAACCAATTTAAGAATTCTTTTGCAAAATAGTTTGGTGAAAGAATAAATCTAGGTATGGTAAGGAAAAGCTTTATCGAAATTTATAAAAATGAAGATGAATTGGTCCCTGTTTTTAATCTTAGATTTACAAAGGCAATAAGGGATATTCCATAAAGCATAAGACCCAATGATGTAGAGTGTCTAATTGTATATTTAGGTTCTTTTGACAAAAAGAAGGGCTACCTATTGAGAGGTAAAGAGCCTATGACACTATGACAAGCATACTATAATGCTATGGACATTGAGAACAACGTCAAGTATTCAATGATGAAGGGATGTCTAGCTACTAATGATAGTCATTTTGATGCATTTTGTGCAACTATGGTTGAGGAAGCAACCATTGAAGAATCATTCCAAGAAGATATAGCTCATGTTGTCCCAACTGATCCATTACTACAGTGCATTGATCTTAGTGAGCTCTAGGAGAGGGACCATCAAGTGTTAGGAAGCCCTTATTATTGTTCTCCTACTAGAAGATTATGTGATATAAGGAGAGGTCAAGGTGAGTCACCCCATGACCTATTCCATAGGTTTATGGATGTGTTGTTGGAAATACAAAAGGGTGTCAGGCCTAAAGAGTCAATGTGTATTGACTTGTTTTGTGAAATATACCAGTTGGGAACAAGCATGTTTCCAAATGAATTAAAGCCTGAAAGTCTAGGCCAAGTGGCTTACTGGATGCAATTGAAAGAAGGAATTGTGAGTAACCATGCACAGCAACAGATTCTCTTAAGAAATAGTGAACTTAATCCTACTAAGAAGAGGCAACTAGTAATACAAACTGGTGAAGGAGACAAATTAGAATATAATGATTTCAATTTGTTTGCTAGTAATTTGGGGGTAGGTCATTACCATAGTGATGGAGAGAAAGAAGAGGACACTTGTTGTGATGGAAGGTGTGATGTGTTTGAATTAGGTTCTTATTAAGTATTAAAGGATGAAGAACTGGATGAGGTCTGAATGATTGCACTGATGGGTCATTTGGTTGATGGCTATGATTCCAATGTTGATGATTATAATTTTTTTGCCAATGATCAAGATATTGATACCAGGAACTATGGCATTCAGTATGAGGGGTTTGAATGCAGTATCACTATTGATGGATTCTCATGTTGTGATGGGTGTGACGATACTAAGTCATGTCTTTCCTTTGTTGAATATGATTACCTCCACCAATTGAAGGGAGACCCTCTTTCATAGGTTTACAAGGATTTTGAGTATGATGATAGGCTATAGGGTTTGTATCCCTATATGGGAGGAGAAGATGCTTCCTTGACCAGATTGAATATATTGGATAATCCCCTCTTTGATGAACCTTTGTCCATGATAGTTGTTAAAGAAGAATTCACTGTTTAGTACAGGGATAATCCAATTTTTGAAGAGTCTAGTGATACTTTGGATGCATGGTCAGAACATGGTTGTGAGCAATGTACTAATAGGTTTGATGATGAGAATGCCTGTGAAACCTTCACATTTGGTACTGCTATGGAGAAGGAATTTAAGGACCAAGGGGAGGTCAAGGTTTTTGATTTTTTCTCCTAGGAACATACTTATCCTTATGATCTTGACTTGCAAATACCTCAGTCACAAGAAGAAGAGTATTTTGAATTTAATAGTGATGAAGGGTACGAGGACAAGGATGTCACTGTTTAGTGTATCCATGTTGAATCTGATGGTAGGTGTTTGGAGGGTGATATATATTATGATGCATATGTAGGTTACGGGGTGTCATTTAGGCTCACAAGAGATGAATGGCAATGTGACTCATGTGCAAGGCAATTGAATTATGTCAAATATGATGTCACCAAACATGAGTGTGTGGTCTAGTTTTTTGTTGATACTCCTCACCTCTTGGGTATCATTATGAATTTATTTCCAATCAGTAAGGATGGAATTTATATGAAGCAAGGTGAAGATTTTATTGTATCTATCCTTTTCACTTCTGACTCTTTGAAATATTTCTCGCCTAGTTTGATGCACAACTATTTTGAAGGTTTCAAATTTGATATGCAGAGTAAATGTGATCAAGAGGAATATGAATTTTTCCTTTTTCCACTTCAACTAGACAAGCTAGAGATTGGTAAGCCAGGAAGTTGTGAGGCTATTGGTATTTATCAAAGTAGTACAAACTGTTGGGAATTTCCTGACATTAGTATTCATTTAGTGGAGGTATGTGAAAGAAGAGCCTTTGATAAGGATATGATTTGGCTCCAAAGCTTGGAGGGACTTCAAGCACTAGGCTTAAAAATTGAGGCCAATGGAATTGGATGAAGTCTCTTCATAAGGTATTTTTGTATAGTATTTTAAATTTTGTATATAGGTGTGGTTTGTTCTTTTCTTGTTGTGTCTTATTGTCTTGTCTAGACAAGTTCCTAGTTTTTGTCTTGTTGTGTTGGTTTGCTTCTAGCTGAGATCTAGATTCTTGCCATACCCACTAGGGGTATGTGTCCCTGAGCTAGAGCCACTAATAGAGCTTTCAAAATTTTACAAATTTTGTCTTGTTCCATGATAAAAAAATTCAAATTCTCACCCTTGTGATTGATGGTCATATGTTAGGGTTTAGGGGTTTGTTACCCTTGTTTAAATTTTTCAAAGTTATTGCACCCTTGTGTTATACTTTCATTTTGACATGTTGTATCAGGTCACCAATCGTCTTAGTTACAACTTATGGAATCATGCCCATTGTCTTTATCGGCCCCATTTTTTAGACCTATTGGTCATCGGGTGCTTGTTTAATTTTAATATTTCATGGTCAGCTCGAAATATTTCATGTTTTAAAGATTTATGTCTTAAGTCTTTCATTATTTGAGGGGTCATTTCCCATCACCTAGCCCATGGACCCTTCCTTATAACAAACAATATGCACATGCATAAATCCAAGCCCTTGTGTGCATGTCGTGCAGTATTCAAAAAAATAATTTTGGCTCAGTCACGTGGTGTGCGTGATTGTGACACATGTCCTTCAAATCAAGTGGGACCCATTTACCATTGTTGGATTGATCTCCCTTTGTAGATGAATGAAAAATTTGATGTATCATTAGATCTTAATCTGAGTCGTTGAGCACATACTACACAAAATATTAAATGGCATGACCTAACGCCTTGTGCGGTCTGTGTGATGGCGATAGGTGGACTTTGCTGGCAGCATAAGGAGGCTGGATGGGGCCCATGGGTGGTACACATATTTTATGAATGGGGGAAGCATCACTGGCAGATGGGCCTACCATGCAATAGCATGGAATTTAAAAAAAAAATTGACTCAATTTGAGTCGTTCAATAAGCCAATGCATTGGTGCATTGATGAATCATATTCAAAATAAATAATTAGACATGTGATGGCTAATGAAGCTCTATAAATGGAAAGAATTAATGGTGCAAGCTCTTCAAAGGATAGCTGCTCGATCTCCATTAATGCGAAGGGCCACTTCCTGGAAATTATGATGAATTGTGCGTTGATTTCCATGTACTTGGGAATTAATGAAGGTGAAACAGATGCTAGTGAATTATCACTCACTCGCTCATGCTTCAATTGGAGCATTAATGATCATTTCATCAATTTTCCCAATAAATATGGATGATAGCTTTTCATTTTCAACCACAACAATTAAGATTCTGAAATTCTCTGTGTTTCTGTAGTAGGTAGTTGTTGCTCCTACAAAGGTTTTGAGTTTAGGTATGAAATGAGAAAGTCGATTGCTTCTCCTTTTCCTATACGTAGGTCTGCAAGGATGAATATATGAAGATATCCTAAAGAGATGCAATGAAACAAGCATAGTACCTATCCAGGTACTCTTATCCTAAAGGAGGAAGACATGAAGTCCATCCCAGGTGCTACTAGGTGCAGCTCTCAGCTCAAAGGCCAAGGTGCAGATTTAGAGGTGGCAGTGCTTGGCAAGGAGAGGAAGTCTATGAAGCATGAGAAGGGATCAAAGGCCAGCTTTAGGTATGTTCATGGCTCGTTGGGTCAACATAAGTCACCCATTGATGTCTTTCATGATTCCAGTGATAGTGATGAAAAGACTGACTCTGACTACAATTATTTCCTCATGAATCTGACTAAGATGGCTGGTGTTAATGAAGAAGTCCTCATAGTTTCTCCAATTACTATGGTGGCACTGTGTAATTTTGTGAAGTGTGATGATGAAGAAGAGGTGGTTTTTGTAGTTTCTCCAATTAATATGGTGGCACTATGTAATGTTGTTGGCATTGATGTTGTGAAGTGTGATGATGAGGAAGAGGTGGTTGTTGCACTTTCTCCAATTACTATGGTGGCACTGCATAATGTTGTTGGTGTTCATGTTGTGAAGTGTGATTATGAAGAAGAGGTGGTTGTTTTACCTTCCACTAAGGTACAAAAAATAACTAGTCATTTGTATCGCGGTCGTGGTACTGCTCCAGGTTTTGGGTGATGGTGTGGTTTTTTGGGTTTTCCATTTTTGTTGTGATGTTGATGCTGGTTCTTTTTGGGTTCGACGTGGATGTGGATAACAAGGCCTTTATGGAATCTTGATATGAGTATGGTGACACTAACTGGTTATGTGGGTTGTTACAATTTTGATTCCCATGTTCGGTAAATGATTACATCCAACCATATGGGAATTTTGAAATGCAGATGAAATTATGTTTTGAAATTAAATTTTGGTGAAATGTAATTGTAATGATCCTAATGGTTTTCACTCTCTTGTGCTATAAAATACATCTCAAGGCTCATTGCAAGGGTCATATTTTTGAGTCCAAAAAGTCCAAGTAGGGTATAGTAAACACACAAAATGCAAAATTCCTGATGAATCTAGCACTAATTTTCTTGAGTAGGTTATATGTATGAAATAGTCTTAAATGGTCTTATGAAACTAATGATATCAAAATAAATCTAAAAAAATAAAGTGTGTGCTCTCCTGTGTGTTGTTATGGAAGACTATGAATGAAAGTATCAAGTGTAGTTTCATTTATCTTTAATGGTTCATTTGAATGTATGATTCTATTGCTTTCCTTGAATCAATGAGTTAATCAAATGCTTGAGAAATAATTGTAGGTCTATGATAATGTACTAAGGATGTTATAAGAAGCGATGCTTTAAGTATTGTGAAGTTTTATGATGTAATGCATTGTAAAAAAATTTCACTCATATTAGGATATAGTATTATGTATGACTAAATATTTCATACTTTACTTCTACCCAATTTGATGAGGCAATGGCTTATCCATTTATAATTCTTATATTTTATTGGAATCAAAAAATACCCATCTATGGATTCAAGATTGGAACACTACTATATTCACATTTTATCCATGTTGAGATGCAAATCTCAAAAATACCCAATTCTCCTAGCAACTTAGAGGTCTTTTTTTAAGGTTGGCCAAGCCTTTGATAAATAATGTCTAATTGCACTCAATAGGGACAAGTTTTTGTATGGAAGTGTTCTTGAGATATGGAATATTATATGAACACAATAAGAAATACCCTCCTTGGTTTCACAGAGCCTAAAGAGTAGGGGTAAGGTCCTAAGAAGCTTTACCTATTAGTTGGCCACTAACTTTGATAATTCTTGAACATAGACAATGGCTACCTCTTAGGGAGTTTCAAGGTTCAGCTAGAAAACAAAACAACCAACAAATCCATAATCTTGCATCCCCTTAATTCATCTCCTAGGATTTATGTCTTAGGGTTAAGGGTTTAGGATCTTCATATCCTAGGGTTCATGAGATGCTTAGAATAAAAAATCAATATGGGTTTTAATGGTTTCAGGTTCATCTCCTAGGATTTAGGTCTTAGAATTTAAGGTTTAGGGTTTCTAGGTTTCATGACATGCTTAGAATGACAAATATATATGGTTTAATGGTTTAGGGTTCATCTCCTAAGCTTTAGGTCCCATGGTTTAGGGTTTAGGGTTTCTAGGGTTCATGAGATTATTAGAATAACAAATCTACATGGGTTAATGGTTTAGGGTTCATCTCGCAGGCTTTAGGTCCTACGGTCTAGGGTTTCTAAGGTTCATGAGATACTTATAATAAAAAATATATATGGGTTAATGGTTTAGGGTTCACCTCCTAAACTTTAGGTCCTATGGTTTAGGGTTTAGGGTTTCTAGGGTTCATGCGGTGCTTGGAATAACAAATCTATATGGGTTAATGGTTTAGGGTTCATCTCCTAGGGTTTAGGTCCTATGTTTTAGGGTTTAGCATTTCTAGGGTTCATAAGATCCTTAGAATAACAAATCTATATGGTTTTTAAGGGTTTAGGGTTCATCTCATAGGATTTAGGTCTTAAGGTTTAAGGTTTACTATTTCTAGGTTTCATGAGATGCTTATAATAACAAATCTATATGGTTTAATGGTTTAGGGTTAAGAGTTTATAGGGTTCATGAGATGCTTAGAATTAAAAATCTATATGGGTTTTAAGGGTTTACTATTCATCTCCTAGGATTGAGGTCTTAGGATTAAGGGTTTAGGATCTTCATGAGATGCTTAGAATAATAAATCTATATGGGTTTTAAGGGTTTTGGGTTACTCTCCTAGGATTTAGGTCTTAGAGTTTAAGGTTTAGAGTTTCTAGGTTTCACAAAATGCTTAGAATAACAAATCTATACAGGTTAATGGTTTAGGGTTCATCTCCTAGGCTTTAGGTCCTATGGTTAAGGTTTTAGGGTTTCTAGGGTTTGTGAGATTCTTATAATAACAAATCTATATGGGTTAATGGTTTAGGGTTCATCTCCTAAGCTTTAGGTCCTATGGTTTAGGGTTTAGGATTTCTAGGGTTCATGAGATGCTTAGAATAACAAATCTATATGGGTTAATGGTTTAGGGTTCATCTCCTAGGCTTTAGGTCCCATGGTTTAGGTTTTAGGGTTTATAGGGTTCATGAGGTGCTTAATCCCTTTAAATCATTCCTTTAAGTCATTCTCTCAAATCCCCTTAATCCACCCTCTTACATCCCCTTAAGTCATTCTATCAACTCCCCTCAATCCACCCTCTTGCATCCCCTTAAATCATCCTCTTAAATGACCATTAAGTCATATCCTCTTACATACCCTTAATCCACCCTCTTGCATCCCTTAATTCACTCTCATAATTCCCCTTAAGACATCTTCTTAGGACCCGTTAATCCATAGCCTAGGGTTCATGACATGCATCCCCTTAATCCACCCTCTTTCATCCCTTTAAGTCATTCTCTTAACTCCCATTTATCCACCCTCTTGCATCCCTTTAAGTCATTCTATTAACTCCACTTAATACACCCTCTTGCATCCCCTTAAATAATTCTCTTAAACCCCCTTAAGGCATTCACTTAGGACCCCTTAACCTATATCCTCTTAGGTCCCCTTAATCCATCCTATGGAAAACATTACTTGAATTTGTAAGGAATTTATAAGATACAATTTTCTAACTTTTACTATATAATGTTCTTTTCTCACATGAAATATTAAGTTAAATGACTCAGAAAAACCATAGTTACTTTACTTACATTATTTATTTTTGCATTTTCTCATCAAGTCAGTCTACAATGTGATTGTCACTATAAAACTTTTTTATCAAGAGACTCTATAAATATCAATTTGTGGTCTTGACCTAAAATTTGACAAGCTTTAATTGTATCTAAATGCACACATATGTTTCATCATGTTATATAGTTGTATTAAACATCAATATAAATTATATATGTTTGTTCGATGTATGAACTTTAATGAACTAATTAGTAAATTTTTAAATATCTTGTTCCAATTTTATCTTATACAAAGCATGTCTTGTGGTTACAAAAATTTATATAATTTTTCAATTGTATAGATCATACATTTATACATACAATGAGATATATTTGTGTTGAGTGATTCAAATCTTTTCTAGAATTGGAAAATAGTTAAAATTACTTGCCCTTAATTTATTATGAATATGATCTAAACTATTTAAGGAATGTTTTAATTTGTCACTTAACCATGTGATAAATTATTTAAATTTAAGAGTAAATCATTTTAAGACGTGTCTAAACTTAATTCAACAATGGCATGTAAATATATATGAAATTTTATTCTAGATAAGAATTTATATAGTGCATATTACTTGAAAATTAGATAAAATGCATATACATACATGAGTGCATATAATCATCAAAATGAACATAACACGATCATAATTAAGTGTGTGTAAAATCATCATATTAAATTAAACTACTATAAATAAACACAAACATGATCATATTAATCGATATAATGTATGTGAAATGGTCCATGAAATCACATGTTCAAAATGTATATGTCAAGTCCAACACATATATTTAAATAAAACCAGAGATCTATAGTCCATAAAATTTAAAGCCATCTTACTATCAAGGTGATCAGTCAAATAAAGTATCCTCTTTGCTCCACATGGAATATATGTACTTGTATCATGTTGTAAAAGAGTACAAGAAACTTGAAATTAGATTTAAAGTTATTTAGAAATTTTGATATAATTTGACATAAAAACTTGATAAAAATAAATTTAATTAAATATCTTGTAAGTACAGTAAAAATAATTTTTAGTATGCATAAATAACCATATGATCATGTGAATCTACTAGCACATTTTTTTCAATGGGTAGCATAACTATCAACCGAGAAGGTTCAAATGCTTGATCTACTATATCGTGCATATTCATATAAAGAAAACAATATGTTAGAGAATCAAATATATATATTTAAAAGGTACTAAAAATTGTATAGGAGATTTATTAAATTTTACAACCTTGAGTGATATGACCTCATGATCTCACACCTGAGATTTCCCAAGCATAAATTCTAATGATGTCTTAGGTGCACTCACCATGGGTATCACATGAAATCCCTACATATAGATACAACAATGTATAGATAATTCACACATGTACATACAAATTCAAATTAAATTAGATCTATCATGTGTATTTAATTTAAAATTAACAAAAATTTAAAAGCACACGTACTTGAGCTGATGATAACTTGGGAGAATTCACCACAACTTGTGGTTGGTTGGTCCTCAATATTGCATGACCTCCATGCATCTAGATACAATATATAATTTCACACATGTGTACAAATTCAAATTAAATTAGATCTATGATGTGTATTTAATTTAAAATTAACATTCTTTTGAAAGCACACACCTGACCTGATGATGACTCAAGAGCACTCACCATAACTTGTGGTTGGTCAGTACTTGATATCACATGAACTCACTACATCTAGATACAATATATAATTTCACACATGTGGAAAAAATAAAATAAAATTAGATATGTCCACATAAATTAAAATATATATTGGTTTATACCTAACCAAAAGGTGAGCCCAATTCTACAACACTTGAAATATAGACATGTTCATATTGATATTTAGGGATCATTTGATCATGCATCTACATAGAACACTTCTTGATGTTATTATTTACATGAATTTTGCACATTTCAAAACAATTATTTAAATGTGCCTAAGTTCAAAAGATGAACATACCTGTGTAGGATGACCCTTAGAATATAGTAAATTCATATACAAATTTGTCCTAGATACATGTGGGTCACCTGAAGTGGATGCCGGAGTATGTGCTAGATATTGTGGTTGTCATTGATGTCAACACTATTAGCATTGATGTTTTGAAGGTTGTATATGTCGAGGATATTCAGAAAATTATAATAAATATGTTCAAGGCTTCTTGTGAAGTTTAGTGTGTTGGAAAACTCAGTATATTGGTATTCAAAAGTTGTGTATTAAAGGATTTTTTGCTAAGCCTATCTATTTTATACTTTGGAAGTTTCAGAGGTAAGCATCAAGATTGGAGCAAGTTGTGTGTTTCTATGTTCCTACAGTTATTTTGTTACTGTAGTTGATGTTTCTAAAAGAAGAGAATGTAATTCTGGTAATTCCAGTTGTTGCATATGCTCTTGCAATGTTTTTTGATGTTTCTAGATCGTGCTCTATCCTTGTTGCACGTCCGCATTGATCGGTGTGATCGTGATCAAATAATTTTTCGTTGTGTGTTTGGGTTTTCATGTTCTTGGCCGACATGATGGTTGTAGCATGTTGTGGATCCCTGTGGATTAATATTTTAATGTTTGGCATGTTCGAGGAAGTTGTTTTAGTTCTTAATTATTTTGTGACTGACTTTGGTTGGTGCACATTGATATTTGTTCATGAATTGGGCTGACAGTTTGTGATTCATTTATTCTTTTATTTTTGGCGGACAAAGTTGTTGATGTAATTCCATGAAGCGGATATATAAGAGTAATTTTTTTCTTCATTTCATACATGTGAGTATGAAGTGTTTATGTGAAATGTGTGAATAAAGATAAGATCATTTGATTGTAGAGAAGAGTGTGAAGAAGATTGAGCGAAGTGTGAAGAAGTGTTTTTGTGCCTAACCAGAACTATAATCAGGCTTTTATAGAAGCTAGTTTATGAGTTCATATTCTTCAGATGGTTTTAATCTGAATGTTTCTATAAGGAAGTGAGCCTTCCTATTTGAGTAGTTAGCTCTAGGTAGTGTGCCTAAATGCATGTGCATTCCCATTATTCAGCTTTATACTTGTAACAGGGTATAATCTTGTGTACTAACATCCAGTGTGGTTTTTCCCCTAACAGGGTTTCCACATATAAAATCTTGGTGTTCTTGTGTTTCTGATGTATTTTTAATTCATGCTTTCACTATTAATTATCAAATCTAAGATTAAAGTTTAATAAGGTTGAATAAGTTTTAAATTATATGACAACTGATTTCCCCCTCTTAGTTTTCTATTCTTTTTTTGCCAACAATTGATATCGAAGAAGGTTCCTCTAAAGAAATTTAATAGCTTGAGGTGATCCAAGATGGAATCATACAAGAAGGATAGTCCTAGATTTGATGGAACAAACTACTCTCGGTGGAAGGATAGAATGGAGTGTCATTTGAAGTGCATTGGTGATCCTTTCTGGAAGATTCCAAAGAACAAATATGTTATTCCTCAAAATGGTCCCTCTACTCCTGATGAGATCAAAGAAGTTGAAACAAATATCAGGGCTATAGAAGCATTATTGAGTGCTCTGATAGATTCAGAGATGAAAAATGTGATGGGTCTGAAAATAACATATGAAATCTAGAAGAAGCTAGAAACATTGTATGAAGGAGATGCACAATTGAAAGTTGCTAAGCTACAAAGTCTGAAAGGCAAGTGAGAAATTTTGAAAATGAGTGAAGATGAAAACATTATTTCTTTCATGTAGAAAGTAAATGATCTAGTCATGGGTATTAGATGTGTCGGTGGAATCTTGGATGAAGAAGAGACTATGGATAAAGTGCTCAGATCATTGCCTACTTCTTACAAAATGAAAGCTCGTGTTATTGAAGAACTTAGGACAGTAACAAATGTGATAAGAGATATGTTGATGGGTAAGCTTGCTGCCTTTGAATTGAGTGAATTTTGTGAATCTAATCCTAAGATAGAATCTGCATTCAAGGCTACTATATCTGGAAGTAACCAACAAAGATATGATATGGGAGAAAATTTTAGAAAGACATTCAAGTATGAAGATGAGATGAAACAGATTGAAGATGAAGAAAGAGAGTTAGAAGAGATGGAAGCATTGACTGTGAAAAGAGAAGCCAAAGGTAAAGGTAAGTACAAAAGAAAGTTTCCTATTAAAATTTTCTCTTGCAATAAGATAGGTCATTTTGCATCAAGGTGTCCTAAAAGAGTTCCTAGGTTCAAACCTCATAATCCTAGATTTCAAAAGAAATGTTATTATGCTGAAGAAGGTGTTACTAATGATGAATCTGATAAAAAAAATGGAATTGAAGATGGATGGGTATTCATTGCTATAAAGGAAAATGGTACAATGTCCACTGAATCTTCCAGTGATAAGAATATTGAGAAAGCTCTTGCAGCCAAACTTGAAGAAACAGATGAATGGGTGATTGAAAGTGGATGTTCACATCATATGACTGGTGAAAAAAAAGTTTCGAATATTGGAGAAATATGACGGTTGTGTTGTCATATTTGGAGATAACAAGGTTGGTGTGATTTGTGGTAGAGGCACTATCTCTCTTGGTGGTAAATATAATACTGATGATGTCCTTTATGTTGAAGGATTGAAGCATAACCTATTGAGTGTTAGACAGATGATCGACAAGGGATACAATATTCAGTTTAAAGATGGTAAGTGCAAGATACTGGGAAGTTCTAGAATGTAATTGCTTTAGGTACTAAGACAAGAGGTAATATTCTTCACTTGAGTGTTGCTAGTGAATTTTTTTAAAATGCTCAAGTTGATGTAAGCTAGTTATGGCATAGGAGGTTGTGTCATGTGAGTTTTGATAACATTGTCAAAGTAAGCTCCACTCAAGCAGTTAGAGATCTTCCTAAGTTAGTGAAGCCTACTAACACTATATGCAAGGAATGTCAGATGGGAAAGAAGACTAGAATTTCATTTCAGAGCAAACATCATCATTCTAATGGAGTACTAGAGTTGGTGCATACTGATCTATGTGGTCCCTACAAAATCAAAAGTCTACAAGGAGAAAGGTAATTTATATTGCTTATTGATTATTACTCTAGGATGATATGGGTTGCTTTCTTAAGAGAAAAACATGAAGAATTAGAAAAGTTCAAAATTTTCAAAGCTATGGCCGAGAATGAGATAGGTTCAAATATTAAATGCTTAAGGTCAGACTGAGGTGATGAATTCACTTCCCAAGAGTTCAATTCTTTATGTGAAGATCATGGAATCAAAAGACAGTTATCTACTCCTTGGACCCCTCAACAAAAAGAAGTTGTTGAGAGAAAGAACAAAACAATTCTAGATGTTGCTAGAACTATGATGTTGGAAGGTAATTTTATTTATATCTATTGGAGAGAAGTTGTAAGCACTATTGTATATACTATCAACCATGTAAATGTCAATGGTAATTTTGGTAAGACTCCTTTTGTGCAATGGTTTGGTTATAAGCCTACTGTTAAATTTTTTAAAATCTTTGGAAGTATATTTTATATTAGGATAGATGAAGATATTGGCAAGTTCGATGCTAGGAGTGATGAAGGAATATTTCTAGGTTACTCTACTAAGAGAAAATCCTATCGGTGCTATAATAGAAGATTGAAGAAAATGGTTGAAAGTGCAAATGTCAGAGTTGATGAGGACACTGATAGATCATCTAGATATTGTGAATATGATTCAAATGACCAACATGATAGTACTGATAATGGATAGAATTCTCAGACACAAAATCAAGTTCAAATTGTTTCGGTGAAACAAGAAAATCAAGAAGGAGAAGCTAGTGGAAGCGTAGAAGAAAGAACAAAAGAACCAAAAGTTTGAGAGAATCCTAAAGTTTTGATGTATGTAAAGCTAAATCATTTTGAAAATCAGATTATATGAGATAAGAAACAAGGTGTGCAGACTAGAAGAAGAATTGCAAAAGAGTATTGTCTGATTTCCAAGACTGAGCCCAACAGTATCAATGAAGCTTGTAAAGATGAATATTGGATGGAAGAAATGAAGGAAGAAATGATGTAGATAGAGAAAAATGATACATGGATTCTTGTTCCCAAACCTCAGGATAAAAATGTGATTGGAACCAAATGGGTCTTTCGAAATAACCGTAATGAACAAGGTGAAGTGGTCAGGAATAAAGAAGGACTGGTATGTAAAGGGTACTCACAGATGGAAGGTATTGATTTTGAAGAAACTTTTTCCCTTGTTGCTAGAATTGAAGCTGTAAGATTATTTCTTGCTTATGCTGCTTTTAAGAACTACAAAGTTTATCAAATGGATGTAAAGGCAACATTTCTAAATGGAGAGATAGAAGAAGAAGTATATGTTGAGCAGCCAGATGGATTTCAACTAACTGACAAAGGAGATATGGTTTTCCGATTGAAGAAAGAACTTTATGGACTCAAACAAGCCCCTAGAGCCTGGTATGCTACACTAGATAAATACATGTTGAAGCTTGGATTCAATAAAGGTACTACTGATAGTAATCTATATTTTAAGAACGAGCAGGATAAAGAGTTGATTATTGAAGTCTTTGTTGATGACATAATTTTTGAAGGTGATGACTTATGTATGAAGTTTTCTGATGAAATGAAAAGTGAGTTTGAAATTTCTATGATTGGAGAACTGAAATTCTTTATGGGACTGCAAATTACTTAGTTAGAGAATGGAATCTTTATATCTCAATCCAAATATGTAAGAGAGTTGTTGGCATTTTTTGGCATGGAGGACTCAAAGCCAGCTGGTACACCCATGGTAACTAGATGCAAGTTAACACAAAATGATGATTTTCCTAAGGAAAATCAAACAAGATACAAGTCAATGATTGGTGGATTACTTTATTTGACTCAGACCAAACTATACATCATGAATGTTGTATGTATGGTTGATAGATATCAAGTTGATCCGAAGGAATCTCATGTGACTATTATAAAGAGAATTTTTAGATACTTGAAAGGGACAGTTGACTTTGGTCTTTGGTATCCTAAAGATGATGATCTTACATTGAGCGCCTTTACTGATAAAGATTGGGCAGGAGATGTGGATGACAAAAAAAGTACTAGTGGTGGTGCCTTCTTCTTGGGGAATAAGTTGGTGTCTTGGTTAAGTAAAAAGCAAAATTCCATTTACCTATCTACTATTGAGGCATAATATATTGCTGCATAAAAAAATTCACTCAAGTAATATGGATGAAGCAGATGTTGAGAGATATCAAAATTGAGTATGATAAGCCTATTGCTATATTTTGTGATAATTCAAGTTCCATAAACATTTCTATGAATCCGGTGCTACATTCCAAGACAAAGCATATATCTATCAAATATCACTTTTTGAGAGACAAAGTGAGTGACAAAGAAGTCAGACTAGAGAATGTGCCTACTAAGGAATAGATTGCAAACATCTTTACTAATCCAATTCCTAAGGATAATTTTGAGTATCTCAGAGGGAAGTTAGGGGTGATTTCCCTTCTTAATCAAAACAAAGATGCAAGTCTTTGCATCAATTCGTGCATTCATAGTCATATCTTGTTCCAGATTGATGTTGTGGTGGCTACTAGTCAGGGGGAGTAGTTAAGTGATTCAGATATGTGGTTCAAATATTGTGTACCTTTTCCATTGGTGTCAAAGGGGGGGAAGAGTAATGCAATTTTTTTTGTAAAAACCTTGGGGGAGAAGAGCAGAACAAAAAGGGGAGAAGAGTAATGTAAGGGGAGAAGAATAGTATGAGAAGAGTTAGTTGTGTTGATGGTATTTTTCACATCATGTGTTTCCATCAATTCCAAAGGGGGAGATTATTGGATTTTGTGGTTGTGTTGCTGATATGTGGTTGTCATTGATGTCAACACTATTAGCATTGATGTTTTGAGGGCTATATATGTCGAGGATATTGAGAAAATTATAATAAATATGTTGAAGGTTTCCTGTGAAGTTGTGAACTTTAGTGTGGTGGAAAACTTAGTATAATGGTATTCAAAATTTGCATATCAAAGGGTTTTTTACTAAGAATATCTAGTTTATAATTCAGAAGTTTCAGAGGTGCACATAAATATTAGAGCAAGTTGTGTGTTTATGTGTTCCTACAATTATTCTATTACTGAAGTTAATGTTTCTAGAAGAAGAGAATGTAATTATAGTAATTCCAGTTGTTGTGTATGCTCCTGTGATGTTTGTTGATGTTTCTAGATCATTCTCTATCCTTGTGCACGTCTACATTGATCGGTGTGATCGTGAAGAAATATTTTTCCGTTGTGTTTTTGGGTTTTCATGTTCTTCGCCAACATGATGGTTGTAGCATGTTGTGGATCCTCGTGGATTAATATTTTGATGTTTGGAATGTTTGAGGAAGTTTTTTTAGGTCTTCATTATGTTGTGACCAACTTCAGTTGGTGTGCAATTAGATTTGTTCATGAATTGGGCCAACAGTTTGTGATTCATTTATTCTTTTATTTTTGGCCGAGAAATGTGTTGATGTAATTCCATGAAGCAGATATATAAGAGAAATTTTTTTCTTCATTTGAGACATACGAGTATGAATTGTGCATGCAAAATGTGTGAATAAATATTAGATCATTCGATTGAAAATAAAAGTGTGAAGAAGATTGAGTGAACTGTGAAGAAGTGTTTTTGTGCCTAACCCAAACCGTAGTCAGGCTTTTGTAGAAGCTAATTTATCAGCTCATATTCTTTAGATGGTTTTAATCTGAATGTTTCTGTAAGGTAGTGACCCTTCCTATTTGAGCAATGAGCTCTAGGTAGTGTGCTTGAATGCATGTGCATTCCCATTATTCATCTTTATACTTTTAACAGGGTATAATCTTGTGGACTAACATCCATTGTGGTTTTTCCCCTAACAGGGTTTCCACATAAAATCTTGATGTTCTTGTGTTTTTGATGTGTTTTTGATTCATTCTTTCACTATTAATTATTAGATCTAAGATTAAAGGTTAATAAGGTTGAATAAGTATTAAATTATATGACAACTGATTCACCCCCCCTCACAGTTTTCTATTATTGTTTTGGCAATAGTATGCCCATATCCTAAGCCTCCATACTCTCTATTTCCCACTTCATCTGCCACATGTATAGTCTAATGAGTGAGATGTCCTAAAAGAGAACTCAATGTTCCTAATGTCAACACCATTGTTTGTTGTTGAAATTCAATTATAACACCAATAGAAGGAGGAGAAACAATAGGAGCAACTATAGCATGTTGTTGAGGATTGACACGTGCTCCTAATCTATGTTCAGGCATGCCACACCCAACTCCCTGAAATGACCTCATATCAAAATAGTTGGGTTTTCAACCCAATAAAAACTCAACCCATAACTTTCTCAAAAAGTATAGGGGTAACTCACAATTTCCATGTGGTGGAATATAAAACACCATCCACCATCTATCCCAAAAATTTATAGCTATCTGCGAGTGCCTACACCATTTAATTGAAATTCATTTTTTGGTGGTTGGAATTGGTTCATTTGTTTGGGGGCTAAAAAAATGTTGGAAAATGGCTTGTTTGGTAATTTTAAGGTCATGAATATCTTTATAGGACAATCTATCTGCATAGAATTGTCTCCTCTCTTATCTCCATTGATGGAACCTATCTAGGTCTGCATCAATAGATCAAATAGAATCGACAAAATTTTGCATCAAAGATGAAAACCATGCAAGATGGGGGGGATATTAGGCTCAATTTTTTATCAAATCTATATTTTCCTTAATCTCATTAAGGTTTTCTCTAATGCTCTCTCTTAATTGAGAATGATATACTAGAGGGAGTGGGGGTTTAGGAGGTGGAGAGTGTGGAGGAGTGGGGTTTTGTTGTGGTGGCAGATCGAGATGTATGGGATCTTCAAGTTGTGCATTAGGTATAAAATATTCTATGTTAAATTAAGGCTCCATGTGAACAATGAAATGACAACTACATGTTAAACAATTAAAAAATATATATCAACAAAATAATTAAATAATGTACACAATTTGAAAGTTAAAATTGAATGGTGTGTGGTTGTTAATTTCAAATTATTGTATCATTATATCTTGGACTAATGAATGACATGCCTTAGTGATTATTTTTAGATGATTCTATGTATGTCCTAGCCTATGCATTGGTTGTCAATGAAAGATGCCTCCTAGGCATCATGTCACTCATCAAAGTGGGAATGAGGGGAAGGCTAAGAACCCACCTATGAATCCTATTGGTGGTCCTCAAGTTATTGATCTGCTTCAAGATATAATAGCAAGGTTCCCTCATCAAGAGGCATCTATGTGTGAGAATTTGTAAATTAATGTAATAAAGAAGGTGGATGTGAATCTATATGTAGATTAAATGCATTTTAAATGTGTAATCGTAGAAATTGAGAGATCCTTAACATGTATTTGTGGGTAACTACAAAGTATTATATTTTCTAGCAAGGAGGTACTATAGGACTGTAGTGCCTATAGCACACATGCCCTATTCTAAATGGAGATCCTCTCTTTTGTTGTTTTTTCACGTCACTTTTATTCTCACCTCATTCTGCATGCCCCCTATTTTTGAGTCCTAAGTGGTCAATAAGTCTTTAAGTTACCATCTTAAGTTGGCCAAGTTTCACCACCCTTGAAATGTCCAAGTCTTCAACCCCCATGAAGTCTGTTTGGCAGCTTTCCTCAAGTCTTTTAAACTATCATCTTTTGCTCCTTATGGGCCACCCCTAGCAGAATTTCCCTTCATTGTTTGCATGATGGCTGAGTAATTCTATCTACCCACCTAGTGGGTCTCATGCCTATCTTGTCCGTTCCCTTTTTCGTATGCCAAATGGTGAGTGTTTTCTTGCTCCCTACCCAATGGGCTCCACTGTTCCTGCCACTATCCATTTCAAAACCTACGCTCACCAACTGCACTTGTCACTATACTAGAATTTAATGTGGGAATTTAATGCATCAAAATCTATAAATAGCATTATCAATAAGTCATTTTCACCGACATTCTCTCTAAATTTATCAGCGCGTTGTCTGCCTTCACCACCTTTGTGCCCGCATGATCTCATTGGCATTCAAGCATTGCCACCTTTGGATTCCTCGTGATTCCTTTTGGGATATTCAGGAAGGTTTTCCGCAAACACCTAGTAGTGAATTTTTCATTAAAATCTATAAAATGGCTAAAATTTTAGGAGCGAAAACTTTGAAACTAGTTAGAGCATGAAGTTTTGTGCAAAACCCATGTTTTTAAATGAGAAAATCCTTTGAAATTAGACTGTTTTGGGCCACATAGAATTTTGAACCTTGTCTGTCATTCTTGACCAGGGTTGTCGAGCCCTTGTGGCCAACAAGTCCTTCATTGTCATTACATCAGCTCTATGATTGAAAAAATTTGAGCCATGACCATCACCTTTGGCAAACTCGCACATGTGGGTGGATGCCACCCCCTTGCTATCACCCTTGAACTTAACAAAATCCTAAGTTGTGGGGATCCTTGAACTTCTACGGATCCGCGAGTGTGGGATTCCACCCATAGATGGCCCATGCCCTTCGCCATTCCCAAATAGTCATTCCACCCTAACCTTCCACCTTGTGTGCCCCACGGAACCCTTCTCCATCACTGAGTGAAATTGAACACTTGGGCCAAAATCGAATCCTGGCTATCAACCTTTGTGGGTCCTCTTTTGTAGGACGGCTCAACACCCATGGCTCTTTTCCTCACCACCATGTTGAATGACCATCATATGTCACCCTCCCACTCTGTGGAACCTACTAAACATTTCACCACCGAACAAACATTTAAACTCTTAGACCTTTAAAAGATGTTTCCCAGGAACCATCATTCGTCATTTGCTGCCATTGACAATGCCCAATCCAAATGGCACAAATTACCCTTCCGCCTGCTTGGTAGGTTCCATGTCCATTCTCACAATCTAGGCCGTTGCCCTCTAAAAATTGGCTAAGTATGGACTCCTCATCTATAGGCTAACCTTTGCTGGCCACCATCTATAGGTTGTCCCATGTTGTTCGCCACTTCAAAACGGTCGACTCTCTTTTCCCATCCACTATGTGGGCCCTACATCATCTGCCTCCCTTCAATCCCTTAACACCAAAAATCACTAAGTAAAGTTTTCTAGTGGACATTCTATTATAAGCGGCCATCTGTGGGCTGTCGACCCTTGACCTTCATTCCCAAGCATCCAAGCCTGAGCTACATCCTGCCTTGTGGAGCTTGATGCCTCTACCGTCGTTCAACTTCCCTCAAATGAATGTTGCACCCCAATGGCTCTTGCGAGCCCAATGGTACAGACAACTCCCTGTGAACCGTCATCGTGCCTTCGTCATTCCAGAATGGCCACCGCTCGACTACTTCCCACGCCTTACTACCCACACCTTTTTGAAGGACATGAGATTTGAAGAGATTCTAATGACCTTCCTTCTTGCTAGTGGATCCCACCATGCGAGACTCTATTTGTGGGTTTCCACCATGCAAGAGAAGTTTCAAATTATAGAGCTCCCAAATGGCCAAGATGCCACCTACCTCTGCAACCCCTAGACCCACACAAAAAAATAGTTGTCTTATCACCCTAAGGCCCTCAAGAACGATGTAGTAGTGCAAAAATATTGATGTGGGTGGCCGGTTGTGGGATTTTGTGCCCTCTTTTCCATCTCCTTGTTGCCTCCTCCAAAATAGCTACTAGCCTAGGGAAACCCACATCCCTGGGCTCACATTGCTCTATCTTCCCCGAACGAAGGGAAAACAATGATTTTGAATGAATGTTATGATCTTTAGAAGATGAATTGCTTGATCTAATGATGATTTTGGGGGATTATGCTAACGCTCTCCTTGTTTCATGTATGAATATGCTTACTACACCTTTGCTTGCAGGATTTATGGAAAAAACTGCAAGGCCATCGAGGGCATCCACAAAGCAAGAAAAGGGAAAGAAATCTACTAAGGCCCCAAGAGGAAAGGAAGACAAAGACCAAATGAAGAATCAATTTCAAGGAGTGGAGGTCACCTCCCCAGTCACCACTGAATGGGACAAAATTATAGACACCAACCTAGGACACATCAACATAGATGAATTTAGGCAAAGGGTCATCACCAACCCCACTACAAAAAATGCAATGAATATCAAAAAAAGTGGTTTGGCTAAGGCAACTCATTTTTTGCCAGCTCTTGTGGCCCTTGAACTAGTGATGGCTTGTAGAGAGGCCTACCAAGAGAATATTAGAAGGATAGTGGATTGGGATGGCAAAGTGTTGGTCAACCTATCTGCTAAGTCCATAGCACGAAACTTCCACATCCCCACCTTTGACCCTATGGAGAAAGCCACAAAATAATATGATGAGAATATGTGGAAAGTTGAGCCCCTTGCATGAAAGAAGTTGATTATCCAATATTGGTTAAAAGATAAGAGGGGTAGTGCAAACAAAGTGCCTTAAGAAATGTTTAGAATTGACTTCTATGAAGACTACCATGATCTAGTGACCTTGTTAAGTAGATTCATGGGCCTCCCAACTGTGGCCTATTTCTATGATTGGATGTTTTATTTCATAGAAGAAATTATTAGAGGAACAACCAAGTTTAACTAGGCTTGGATGATTAGCAAAAACTTGCATGAGCAGTTTCTAGAAATTAAGAAGTCCCACCAATTTTATATGACCTCCTATTTGGTCTAGCTTCTAGCTGACACCATTCCATACAAAGTTATATATGTGGCACATAAAAAAACTTTGAGAAGAGAGCTGAAAGTATATGATAGGAATCTGCAGCTCTAATAATGGAACTTCAAGAAAGATTATTGCAGGTTGAATGATGCATTCATGAAACCAATTATTAGACTTCTTAGAGGGGATTTTGAGAGAAGAATCAAAAACAATACTTGTGCATTCATCTAGAGGTTCAGGTTCTTGTTTATTCAGCTCCCCAATTTCACTTCCATCTGGACTGAAGGATTTAGTGAAAGGTCGTACAAGCTGCCCTAGTACCCAAATGACTTGTTAATATTGTTATAAGTTTCAAGGTAGCTGCAAAATGAACATACTCTCCTTGCTAGAAAATACCGGGTGGTGGTGCCATATCCTCTCACATTCAGGTAGGGAATGTATACTCTCCCACCTGCCCAAAGTGTTGAGTACTCTAAGAAGGAAAATATCAAGTACAACTTGAGTCTCTACACTCCCCGACCAAGGATGGACCCATTAAACAAGTTAAAGAAGCTCATTAGAAAACAGTACGCCCATCTATACAACATTGAAGATTTTTGGGCCAACTGTAGAGATTACAAGGAGGTATGCATGAGGAACTATAATTGTACGACAATATAATTTGTCAAGATATCCAAACTGTTCTGAGTGGCAGATCAAATAGTTGAAGATGAGATCACTATTCTAGATCTGAGGTTTGATGATGTCGCTAGCCTACCCTTGCCCTTCATAGACTGGAATGAGGAGGAGGTCAACGACCTAAATATTTTAACAAAGCCAATAGAGCATAAAATTAGGAAATGGATTGATGCACATGCTACTCAAATTAAGCTTCAAGGGGCTGATCTAACTTACGACGAGCTCAAAGATGACCTTGAGAGTGCAATCAATAGTGGGACCAGTTTTTCCCCAACTAAAGAGGCTCCCAAGTCTCCTCCAACCACTAGGTCATGAAAGAGAAAGGAGGTATCAAAGTTCCAACCAACGCATAAAGTATACTCAAGGAAGGTATGAAAGGTTGAGACCTCATAGAAAGCAAAGAAATCATGTAGATTCTCTGAGATTCCCATGATCCGAGAGGACCCATTACACAAAGGACAAGAAGGAGAAGAGGTCGAGTAACCCAAGCCACCACCTATTTCCTCTATTTATGTTTGCTACCAACATCGCTA
Source organism: Sequoiadendron giganteum (assembly GCA_007115665.2). Classification (NCBI taxonomy): domain Eukaryota; kingdom Viridiplantae; phylum Streptophyta; class Pinopsida; order Cupressales; family Cupressaceae; genus Sequoiadendron; species Sequoiadendron giganteum. The sequence continues at coordinate 447,797,464 of CM021103.1, read as the reverse complement.
CTTCTATTACTCCACCTCCAACATCTCAGGTGCTAGTCGCTTCCTCCCTACCTGTGGTGGAAATTTCGGTTCACCTTGCCTCTACCTCACCTATTACACCTATTATGGTAAGAGATTCCTCCTCTACAATAACCTCCCTGATTTATTCCTCTTCAATGTCTCCATCATCTGTGGTTCTAGTAGACTTAATAATGACAATGCCCACCCTCATTCTTCAAGAGGCCTTTTCCAGACATATGCAAACCATCCATATGGATCTTTCTAGAGTGTTGATGAACCCCATAGTATAAGATGCTTTAGCTCAAGTCATTTCTGGTCTCCATTTCCCTCCTCCAATAGAGCCACCCAAAATGGAGGTGACCATACAAATTTTAGAAGAATTTGAAAGACAAGAGAGGGAGGCAACCTAAAGGGGAGATGATGAGCTTGATGACCCATTCAAGGATGACTACCATGTGTATCTCGAGCATCAACACTTGGTCATTGACAAGGTGGTATATGAAGAAGAGTGGTCACTATCCTTGGAAGAAGATGTTGAGGAACTTGGTGCCAAATATGTGATAGATTCCTTCAACCAAGAAACTTGAAGAGGAGTTTGTTGAACAAATCAAAGATGTTGGAGAGGAAGTCGAGGGGTAGTCATCCAAAGAAGAGAAAGAAACCAATAAGGAAATGGAGTTATCCGGCAAGCCTCTGATAATAGAACAAGACAAAGGTCTCAGCCAATAAGAGGAAGTACCTCCCGAGAGGGAGAAAGAGAATAAATAAGAAGAAAAGAAAGAAGATACGGCTGAAGAAGAGGCTGAAACAAAGAAAAGCCTTGAGATAGAACGACATGCAAAGAAAAAGGTGCTTGAAGGGGAAGATAGCACCAAAGAAAATATTGTTGCTACCAAGTCACAAGGGGAAAAGGCCATTTTTATTAGAGACTTAGATGAAGAAGAAGAGAAAAAAAAAGCTTGAGACCATGAAGAGTGGGAGATCCAACATGCTCAAAGAGAAGAAGGTAACTAGGAATCACCAAAGATGGGATATCAAATGCTCGAATGATTGGAAAGGAAGATACATAAGAATACCCCTTCCCCCATGGATCCTATGGAGAGACTAGAGGATATCTTAGCATGGGCTCAAATACGGGCAAAGAAGGAAAAAAAATCTAAAGGTTAAATCACATATCACAACGGATGCATCGGGATCTCAGACAATGCAAATTGCTACCCCAATGCTAGATAAAGAAGGGGTAAATTATAATATCTCTACTATTGACCTGGGTACAAATATGCGGGAGAAGATAATTGATCAACTCCAAGGGTCTGTTGCCACAATTGTGCACCATATGAACAAGGATCAGTCCTCCAAGGAGGAATTGAAATTGCAGGTGGCAGACCTAACTACCTATATACAACAATGGTATTCTGTGGAAGAATTATCAACAACGTCATTAGCCCCACCACTACTATTTTCTGAGGACCACATAAACAAGCTAGAAAGAAGGAAGAATTGGTCCAAGGATACTAAGGATTTCTTCTGGTGAGTGATCTATAATGGTGATATGGGCATCGATTAGGTCATCTGAATGACAAACAAGTTCTAAGAAATACATAAACAAATAGAGGGCACCACAAATATCTGTCACCACTTCATTGAGCTCTATAGTATTACTTATCCTAAACTTGAAGCTATCCTAAATATGCACAAAAAATCATGGGAGAAGGTGTTGGGTTTGGCAAAGAGTGATCAATGGCTGGTCAAAACATGGAAAATGAGTTTGGACCATAGGAAAGAGGTCTTGTAGTAGGTACTCCATCAAGTAGAGCTTGACTAGGAATGGGTCAAGGAACATCGAGTAGATTGTGAGGAGTATCTAAAGCTCATGATAGACTTTGACATGCTTTCCACCGAGCTAGACACTGAGAAAATAAGGCCATATTTTCATAAGAAGATGGAGACCAGGGCTGCAGATTCACTAACGCCAAATTTTATGGACTTTGCTATCAAGGCTTTCATCCAATTCAAACAAATGGCTAAGGCTACACCCAAGTGCATGAAGAATTGGGAGCTAATTATGTGTCGGTTAGATAAATTATCATTTCATGTACTTCAATCTAATATAATGGAGCGGGACAAGCTCGAGACATTAATAGGAAAATTCATGGAGTATGCCACTATAAAGGAAAATGAGGGAAAGCATGTCATTGATGATGAGTTTTTCACTATATAGCTATAGCAAAAGGGCAATCAGCGAAAGAAAAATTCCTCCAATGCTCGGCACTAGAAGAAAAAATAGGGTAGAGGATGAGAAATGTATTTTAAATTATAAAATATTAAGGGGTAGGTAAAACATTAGTTGGTAGTGAATCTTGGCCACACAATGAGATTAAATCCTAGCCACTCATTTTTCTTTTTGATCACTATAAATAAGGGGTCTCGTCTCATTTTCAAGAGAGAGTTGAGTTGCTATAATTACATGCTACTAAAATTCTAATAGAAATTCATTGATTTTCATGGATTCTTGAGTTTCATTAATGTTTCATGATTCTTCTCCTCATAGTTAATAGATCTGAATAGATTTACCTTTTTGTTCTATGTGTTTTACATGATTTAGTGGATTAGTAGATGATGTTCATTGATGATGAATAATATTGTTGTGTTGATGCCCTTCCTTGTTCATCCTTTTTGTTGTTTGTTGATGATAAATAGAGGTGTAAAGCTAGTCTGAACATGAAACTGATTGTTGCACCTAAACTTCATCATTTATTCATACTCCATTGTGAATGAATGGTTGAAAGTCTGTAGACCTTAGAATATAGCACTAATTTCATGATAATGTTAGTTAATCTAGTTAAGTGGAACTTAGTTTGAGGAAGGTTCTCCACTGTAGTTGTCTCCATTATCACTATTCACTGGTAGTTACAGGTCTAGGAACTTCTTCCTCTCCCTTCCTTTTTGACTTTTCTTTGAAATAGTAATTTAGGAAAAGTTTAGGCATGATTGTAAAATATAATATGATGATAAAATGTGGAGTTTAGACTAATGTTTTGAACTAGAAGAAATGGCACATCCATTCCAACATCTTAAGAATTCCATCCAAAGAACCAATCTCCCTCCAAATTAGCATACATAAGGCTACCCTGTGATTACCATCAAATCACATAAAACAACTGAGACATTCTAAGCAAGTCATGTCCTGACACCCAAGAGACCTTGGGGTAGGATTTCATAAATTGTTTACAGATTTCTACCTTTCAAGAGAGGTGATGCACCTATGCAGTACCTATGTTGAGAAGTGCGAAAAAATCCATCAACAGAACTGGCGCGAGAAGGTGGGTTTCTTTCCATTTTGCTAAGTTGGATTCAATTGGTTCATTCTCCCCTGAAAGATTCCATAGAGTGCTAAGATCCACACCAAAAAAAGGGGAATTCCAAGAGCTACCACCCCCTACCAATGCTAAGAGAGCCAAAAGAAGGGAAGCATCCAACTCTGACACATTTGACCAGCCCACTTCACCTCCATCCTCATCCTCTTCATTCACCCATTCGCCCTCACCTACTCATTCACACTTTGGAGCAGCTTTCTCTTCTCAACCACTTCAAGCTACCTTACAAGCTACCATCTCCCACAACCAACACATTGCCTTCCAACCCAACACACCTCCTTTCCTGGGTGTTGTCCCAATAGTTGTTGTTGCCCCTTTACAACCTCAAATCAATCTGGTGCACCCTCCTCCACCTCTGCCTCCAAGGGCATGGCTGGGTAACAATCCATCTCTTTTGTCCTTCAATGTTTATCATGATATTCCAAAGAACCCAGAGGGATTTTGCACCAAGTTTAATCCTTGAGATCTGTAGAGGACATCAGAGGAACACATCAAGATATTTCAAACAACTTTGAAAGATAGGCAGATTCAACATGAAAATGTGGCATGCAAGCTCTTTCCTTACTCCTTGGGGGAGGAGGCCTTCTATTGGTACATTCACTTGCAAATAGGATCCATAACCATTTGGGATTTATTGAAGAATGCCTTCTTGCAGAAATTTAAAGTCCAAGTCATCCCTTTTGAGTTGTACCAGTAGTTCATGGCCATTCGAAGAGAAATCAACAACTGATCAGTTATTTTGTTGATAGATTTCACTAAGCATCCATGAGACTGTAGATGCCTTATGTGGTTGATGATCCTTCTGCTCGCCTGGTCTAATATGCAGCCTTGGACAATCTCACTTACACCTGGGTGAAAAGAATGAACCCACCGCCAACCCAACTGGTGGAAGCGTATGCGAAAGCAGTTAAAGCTAGTATGGATTTGGGACAACACATTGCTAGTCCACTACCATCTTTGGGGCTAGTTTCCAATCCATATCAGATCCAAGGGATTACCTAGGCCTTAGCTCAACAAACGCCCTTGATGAATCAAATCTTGTAACTCGTGATGGTGCCCCACCTTGGGTAGCCATTGAGTCGAGCACCTCTTGTGCCTCAATAATTGCAGCCACAACAACATCAGGCTTATTCTCAACTTCCCCAAGTTCCAACCTACCTCCAAAGTTTTGAATTTCCACCTGTTCAGTAGAACCAACTAGTAGTATAGTCAGTCTTCCTTTAGAATTTAGCTTCATAACCAAACACAACATAAAAGGATCAGATTGCTAAGCTAACATAAATGATTAAGAAGATGTCAACTAAAATGACCCGCTTATGGAATCAAAACAACCATCTACATGCCTCACAAAGAAGCATCCAAGCCAACCTCAACTGTGATACTGGTGCTTCTTCCAGACAGAGTTACAAAAGAAATCAGAGTTCAGGGCAGAACTTTGCTCAAAGGCCTTCTCAAAGACAAAACAGAATGTGGAACACAAGGCCAAACAATGGAGGCATTCCCATGCCTTTGGACCAGCCTAGTAGCAGTGAAAAGACTATGAGCAGGGTATAATTGGATGAGGCTACCTTATCCGGCTTGTGCTGCATTCATAAGACAAGAAAACATTATGAGTTCGATTGTTGAGAGTTTTAGATGAACGTCGAGGTCTTCCAGATAGAGGTCCAGAAGATCATTGATACGAGATGCAAAGAAATTGTTCCATATGAGCCATATGATTCTTTAGTACTGGTCATCAAGCAAGCTTCTTTCCCAAAGGGCGAGAGCAATGTACCCAAGAAGTAGATTACTGCCCCAAACGATGACAAAAAAGAAGAGGTAAGTGTTGAAAGTCCTTTATCTCAACTCTTTGATTCAGTAGATAATGGTCTAGTAGATGAGGAGGAGTTGAGAGAGGATGAAGTCCAGATGTCTCACCAAAGGGCAACCCCATATGACTTAAGCAAAAGATAAGCCGCTGACCCTTTCACAACCTCTACCCTACCTAATAACTTTAGTAATCCTCCTAACTTGAATGCTAGTAATAACCCAGGCTATCCTCATGTACCTACCTGATATTTCAACAAGAATAGGTAGAAGGGTTAGAATCAAAACTAGCATGTTGGCTCCTCCCAAAGTACCTCTTTTGAAGATGAATGGAACAAATGGGGGAGTACGTAGCGGAATAATACAAGAAGGTCAAGTTGAGTCTGTTTGCCTTTGAGTTGCTCAAAGTCCCAGTTTTTAGGAATGCCTTATTTAGGATGATCAATGGGACTCCTTCATTCAAGTCAGCCCAAGAAGTACTCACCAAGAGGGTCTCCTTTGATGACACATAAAATGAGCCTATCATCCGAAAAATCTTTAACAAGAAAGCAGACCCACCGTCAAATCAACAAACAAACAAACAAACAACCTGTTAAAGAACTGGATCAAGCCCAAACCCAAAACAAGGATAGGGATAAAGATAAAGGTCAGGTAGCCCAAGTTGATAATTCAATAGGGTTGTTTCAAGGGAAGCTGGAGACTCCTCCCTTCTTGACCACCATTAGAATATTTGGAAAAAATCTACATAATTGTTTGCTTGATTCGGGAGCTTCCACCAATGTCATGCCCTTAGTAGTGTGCAAAGCTTTGGGAATATTTCCAACTCCCTCTCGATGCAAGGTGACACAATTAGATAAGATAGAATTCAACATAGTTGGTGAAATTAATAGAATACCTATGTAGATTGATGTTGACCTGAGAGTGCAACAAATGATTGATATTCAAATTGTTGATATTCCTGACACTTATCACATCATTTTAGGAAGGGATTTCACACAGGCATTAAAAAAATATGCTGCCATTGACTATTCTCACCTATGGCTGTCATGGAAGGGGCTGTCAAATTAGATTCATATAGATCGGGAACTACACATGGAATTCATGATCAAAGAGTACAACAACAAAAATGAGTTGTTGTTTATCAAAAATGAGCTAGGGAATTACTGTCCCATGGTGTATCCAGATGAACGCGAGTGCCATGAAGGAGAAGTGGTTGAGGAAGTCCTTCTTATACTATGCAATCCACTTGTGAGCTTGGCCCATCCTCCTCAGACCATAGAGATATTGATTGATTTAGATGATGAATACTCCTATGAGGATGTTAGTCTTGGGCTACTGGATGGCTTCCAAGATTTCATGGAGAAATGTGTGCAAGATCAACTCAGTCTAGGCATAAGAATGGATTTTCAGGAACTCCTGTTGTCTAGTTGGTGTAGGGTACATAATGCTTCCCACTCTAAATTTTAATGTTGCCTCTGCCAAAAAAAAATTGAGCACATCAAAGGACAGGTTACCCCGAAAGGGGAACCTTAAGTGGTATAACTAGATCAAAGCCACGTTGAACCCACGCGACCTCACAATGTCACTGAAGTGAATGCACTACCAACTAAAAAGGTGAAGTTTGCAGGCTCCAAGACAAAGGATCCTCCTAATTTTTGGATGTTGTGCTTTGACGGGTCTAAATCCAAGCAAGGAGCCGAAGCCAGTTTTGAATTGATCAGACCAATGGGTAAGTAATATTTTGTTGCTCATAGAATTTAGTTCTATTGCACAAATAATGTGGCAAAATATGAGGCATTGGTTCTTGGTCTCCTGATGGAATTAAGGAAAGGGTCAAAATGTTACAAGTCTTTGGTGACTCTGAATTAGTCATGAAACAAGTAAGAAATATGTATTCTTGCCATGATAGAAGGCTAACTAATTATAGGCATAGGGTATGGGATCTCTTAGAAATCCTAGATGCATTCAATATTTAGTTGATCCCTCACTCCAAAAATCATACTACTAATGCCTTGGCTCAAACAATCAACCCCCTCTAGCCTCTATCATTGTTTGACCTCAAAAGGTTCATTATTGAGCTCACCTCTACCCCGTCTGTGCTAGACAACATTGCCACATTTTAGGTGTTCAATGATGATAAACATATCTTGGATTTCATCACCAGCTCCGATGTATTTGCAACTTAGATAATTGATGAGACTGAACCCGGACAAGCTGAGTTAGATATAGAAGGGGTCATTAACCTCAAGACCAACACTATTCCTAGAGGTATGGTCCAAATTGAGCAGATATTCAACTTGGATCAGATCAGAGATCAAGATTAGCAGGGAAAGAAGGACTCTATCAGGAATCAATGTGATACCCATAACCTTGGAACAACTAAGGAGGTTAAGAATGTGTTCACTGGTAAAGTGTTCACACCAGAAGAGAGAAGGGGATCGTTGATGCTTTGCAAAAGTATCATGACATAGTTTCTTGGATTTACAAGGATTTGAAGATGTATGACACATCAATCATCGCACACACCATTCCTCTTAAGCCAGACGTAAGACCGTTTTGGCAACAACAACACCCTATCAATGCATTATTGGAACCCATTATTTATAGATAAGTACAAAAATTGTTGTCCGCTCGAATTATATTTTTGGTTAGACACTCCAAGTGGGTGGTGAATTTGGTTCTGATGAGAAAGAAGAATGGTGATATTAGGTTGTTTATAGATTTGCACAACTTGAACAAAGCTTCAGAGAAAGACAATTACCTGGTGCCTTCATTAGATGAGGTACTTCAGATAGTCAATGGTTCTCAAATGATGTATTTCTTAGATGGATATTCAGGATATAACTAGCTGATGATGCAATATGAAGACAGACATAAAACAACATTCACCACAAAATGGGGAATTTTGCATATAGGATAATGTCATTTGAACTAATCAACGCGGGTACCACCTTCTAGCATGCGATGGAAATCGCATTCAAGGAAATAATTGGTAAGTGCATAATTATCTTTATGGATGACCTTATGGTGTTCTCAAAGAATAGGGGAGACCACATCTCCAATTTATGTAAGGTCTTTCAGAGATGTAGAGAGTTTCACATTTCTTTGAATCCAAAGAAGTGCATCTTTGGGGTTACTGAGGGAAAGTTACTGGGGCACATCCTCTCAAAGAAAATGATCTCCATAGACCCCAAGTGTATTCAAGCAATAATAAAGATTCATATGCCAGGTAGAAAGAAAGAACTGAAATATTTCTTCGGAAAGATAAATTTCATCAAGAAGTTCATCACGGGCTTCGTTGAGATAGTTAAGCCAGTTAATGCCATGCTGAAGCAAGATGCCAAAGTCGAGTGGACACCAGAGGTGAAGCAAGCCTTCAAGGAAATCAATAAATCAATTTTTGATGCACCTGTGCTAGTTAGTCTTGATTATCTGAAGTTGTTCTACATTTATTCAATTGCTTCAGACCATTCTTGTTCTATTATTTTGAAACAAAAGGATGATGAAGGAAGTGAGAACCAAATCACCTTCATGAGTGCCCCGTTAAAGGATGCTGAGCTAAGATACTAGAATGTGGAGAAGCAAGCATATGCTTTGGTCAGAGGAGTCAAGAAATTATGACACCACATCTTGTGAAACAAGGTGTTTTCCATAGTACCTAACCCTGCAGTGAAGATGTTACTAATGGAAAATGAGTTGGGAGAAAGGAGAGAAAAATGGATCACCTTGCTACAAGAATATGACATGGAGACTTTGCCAATAAAATTAGTAAGAGGATAGGCCCTCACCCAAAGATAGCTGAGAAGATAATTGAAGCAGGAATTGAGCTTACTGTCCAGCAATATCAATTTGAAGATGTCTCCCCTGGAGAATGGTATGATGACACCATCTACTATTTGTTGCATAACAAGTGCCCACCCCACTTGTAGGGAGTCCAAAAGCATGCCCTTAGGATGAAGAGTAGTAGCTATATGTTGCAAGGTTCTATACTATAAAAGAAAAATTATGAAGGGGTCTATCTTTGATGCTTGGGCAATGAAGAAGAAGTACGAGTAATGAAAGAATTTCATGATAAATTAAGCAATAGCAATAGATCCAGTCCTTCAACCACTCATCAAATCTTGCGGGTTAGGTATTATTGGCCAATGGTGTTCAAGGATGTGCATAATCATGTTTGAACCTATCACGTCTACCAGACCGCTACTATTAGAGAAATAAATGTTGCTCTTCCACTCCAACCAGTCTTGGAGGTAAGACCGTTTGCTTAGTGGGGCCTTGAATTCGTTGCTCCGATAAGCCCACCATCCTCTACAGGCCACAAGTGCATTTTAACCACCTCTGATTATTGTACTAGATGGACTGAAGAAATTTCATGTAGGAAATGTACCACATAGGTAGTTACTAACTTTCTTGAAATTTTTATTCTAAATTGTTTTGGTTGCCCATATTCCCTTGTTTGTGATAACAAACCTATCTTTTCCTTGCTAAGATTTTATAGCTGGGCCTTTGAATATGGAATTGCTCTCAAATTTTCATCCAATTACTGCCCTCAAGGAAATGGCCTAGCTGAATCCATGAACAAGAACCTGATCACTGTGATTAAGAAGCTGCTTGATAAGAACCCCAAAGATTCGCATACCCAGTTGTCTTTTTCCCTCTAGGAAGATTGCACACGCCACAAGGCTTCCCCGAATGATTCCCCCTTCCAACTGGTCTACAGACTAGAACCCATCTTTCTCATCCACCTAAATATTCCCACCCTCCAATTTATCAACACTTATTATGAGGAGGAAGACCGCCGAGAAACCCGCCTAGCTGAATTGTTACATTTGGAAGAAGTCTATGATAAAGCCATTGAAAATTTTGCCAAACATTAGGGCATAGTCAAAATATGGTTTGACCATCAAGCTAAAGTTAACAAATTTAGAATCTCTGATTTGGTCTGATGTTGGGACAAGTCCCATGGAAAGAAAGGGGGACATGACAAATCCGACAAGCTCTAGTTTGGCCCCTTTTAGATTTTAGAGATCTTAGGAGATAATGCCTTTCGCCTTAGGACACTAACTAGAGAGGATGTCTCATTTCTGGTCAATGGGAAACATATCAAGCATTATTTCTTTGTGTAAGCTTTTAAGAATCATCTTTATAAATAATTGTATATAGGTTGGCTTTGGTTTCCTTTTTTGCTTTGTTGCTTCACCTTGATTTTGCTCGTTTCTTGACCATTTTGTCTTGCTAAGAGTGTCCTTTTCTTATTATGGCTGTCATGCTCAATTTGATCAATGGTCCACTTTTCTGCCCACTTTAATGTTCTATGCATATATATTCATTCCCAACAATTTGTTTTTGATTGCCTCCATGAAATTGGTTTCTTTACTTGAAATCTGAAGTGATTGGGGTAAGAACCCTTATTTAAATCCTTTTGCACTTATCTTGGATCATACACAAAATACACTTTAATTGTTTCCAAGGATTTGTGTAGTAGTTGTTAGGAGGGTTGGCCAAGTGAAATTTTTTAAGTTTTCTCTAGTGACCGCTACAATTCCAAACCCATCATGAGCTTCAATGCTTACGTAGTTGAGCAAGAAAAGAGGAAAAGTATCAAAAGGAAAATATTGAGAAAAGAAAAGAGAAAGGTCAAAATATGCAACTGAATGGGTGTGTGAATAACTCTATCAAGGCTATGGACACCCGAATAGAAATAGAGAAATGTTCATGGGGTCACAACAATAAATCCGTTGGGGCTATGGATGCTTGACTGGCAGCAGAGCAATGTCCAGGTTACTTTTGGAGTTAGACAAATTATGTAGCATGCCTTTTTCTGATGGGTAGCTTTTTGTATGGTCTTTGAGGAAAGGGAATGAATCCACCATGCAAACAATTCTGAGATATTGTTGCACATTGATTCAACTGAGGATCATGTCCTCCCTCGAGCTCCTAGTTCACCTATGGAAACTAACTTTTGGTTCGTGAAGCCAAAGATTCTGGGTTCTAAATAAGTCTTTATCCTTAGAACGCTTGGGATAATTTCCCAGTGGAGTTTCCATTTGTTGTGCCTATAGCACACATGCCCTATTCCAAATGGGGACCCTCTCTTTTTCAATTTTTTTGGGTTGCTTTTATTGTCACCTCATTCTACGTGCCACATATTTTTGAGTCCTAATTGGTCAATAAGTTTTGAAGTTACCATTTTAAGTTGGCCAAGTTACACCACCCTTAAAATGTCCAAGTCTTCAACCTCCGCAAAGTCCCTTTTGAAGTTTTCTTCAAGTCTTTTAAACTGTCATCTTTTGCTCCTTGTGGGTCCACCCTTGCGGGCTGCCCCTAGTAGAATTCTATCATCCCTTTGTTGGTTGCATGAGAGTCGAGTCATTCTGTCCGCCCACCTAGCGAGTTGTGTGCTTGTCTTCTTCGTTCCCTTTGTCATTTTCCAAACAACGAGCAGTTTCCTGCCACCCACCTAGTGGGATTTGTTGTTCCCCTCGCCAGCCATTTTGAAACCCGCGCTCACCAACCATGCTTGTCATTGTATTGGAATTTAATACATCAAAATCTATAAATAACATCACTCACAATTCATTTTCATCAACATTCTCTCTAAATTTTTTAGTGTGCTGCCTATCTTTGCCACCTGCATGCCTGTGTGATCTCGTTGTCGTTCAAGCATTGCCACCTTTTGATTCCTCATGATTCCTTATGGGATATTCAGGTAGGTTTTTCATGACTGCCTAGTAGTGTGTTTTTCATTAAAATCTGTAAAATGGCTAAAATTTTAGGAGGAAAAAATTTGAAACTAGTTAGAGCATGAAGTTTCACGCAAAACCCATGTTTTAAATGAGAAAATCCATTGAAATTTAGTCATTTTGGGCCATGCAAAATTTTGAACATTAGCCATCGTTCTTGACCAGTGTTGTCGAGCCCTTGCGGCCTGCAAGTCCTTCACTATTGTTGCATCAAATCTGTGATCGACAAACTTTGAGCCACAAACATCACCTTTGACAGACTTGCACATGTGGGTGGATGCCACCCCCTTGCTGTCACTCTTGAACTTAACAAAAATCCTAAGTTGTAGGGATCCTTGAACTTCTATGGATCCGCGAGAGTGGGATTCCACCTGTCGATGGCTCTTGCCCTTCACCATTCCAAAATGACCTTTCCACCCTGACTTTCCACCTTGCAAGCCTCATGGAACCCTTCTCCATCATTGAGCGAAATTGAAAACTTGGCCCAAAATCAAATCTCGATTGTCAACCTTTGAGGATCTGCTTTCGCAGTCTGCTCAGCACCCATGGCTCTTTGTCTCACCACCTTTTTGATTGACCATAATATGCCATCCTCCCACTATGTGGACCCAACTGAACATTTCATCATCGAACAAACATTTACACTGTTAGATCTTTGTGGGATGTTTCTCATGGACCATTGTTCATCATTCGCTGTCGTTGAAAACACCCAATCCAAATGGCACAACTTACCCTTTCACCCGCTTGGTGGGTTCTACACCTGTTCTCACCGTCCAGGTCGTTGGCCTCTAAAAATTGGCTAAGTATGGACTCCCCATCTGCACGCCGCCATCTGCAAGTTGTCCCATGTTGTTCACCGCTTCAAAATGACCAACGCCCTTCGCTCTTCTACTATGTTAGCCCCACACCATCTGCCTCCCTTCGGTCCCTTAATTCAAAAATCACTAAGTAAAGTTTTCCAATGGACATTCTACTATGGGCTGCTGTCTACGGGCCACCGAGCCTCGACCATTGTTCCCAAGAATCCAAGCTTGAGCTACCTCTTTCCTTGTAGAGCCTGATGCCTCTAGCGTTGTTCAACTTCCCTCAAATGAATGTTGCACCCTAATGGATCTTGTGGGCCTGACAGTGTGCACCACTCTATGCAGACCATCATCCTACCTTCGTCATTCCAAAATGGCCATCACTCGGCTACTTCCCGTGCCTTCCTACCCACACCTTTTTGAAGGAAATGAGCTTTCAAGAGATTTTGATGACCATCCTTCTTGCCAATGGATCCCACCATGCGAGACTCTATCTGCAGGTTTCTACCATTCCAGGGTCATTTGAAATAGCAGAGCTCCCAAATGGCTAAGATGCCACTTGCCTGTGCAACCCATAGACCTACATGCTAGAACAATTGTGCTATCACCCTGAGGCCCTCAAGAATGATCATATCCACTTGCCCTAATGACTTAGCACCTCGATGGACCCCACTAGGAGTGCATAAATATTCATGTGGGTGTTCGACTACAGGTCATCATGCCCTTTTGTTTTCTACCTATTGCCTCCTCCAAAAAGATTGCCAGCCTAGAGAAACCCGCATCCATGGGCCTGCATTGCTCTATCTTCCTCGAACAAAGGGAAAAAAATGATTTTGAATGAATGTTATGATCTTTAGAAGATGAATTGCTTGATCTAACAATGATTTTGGGGGATTCTTCTAACACTCCTTGTTTCATGTATGAATATGCTTACTACGCCTTTTCTTGCAAGATTTATGGAATCAACTGCAGAGCCATCGGGGGCGTCTACAGAGCAAGAAAAGGGAAAGAAATATACTAGGGCCCCAAGAGGAAAGGAAGACAAAGACCAAATGAAGTATCATATTTAGGGAGTGGAGGTCATCTCCAAGATCACCAGTGAGTTGGAAAAAATTACCAACACCAACCTTAGACACATCAACATAGATGAATTTAGGAAAAGGTTCATCACCAACCCCACTATAAAAAATGAAAGAAAAATCAGAAAAAGTGGTTTGGATAAGGCAGCTAGTTTTTCACTATCTCTTGTGGCCCCTGAACTAATGATGGCTTATAGAGAGTCCTACCAAGATAAGAGCAGAATGATAGTGGACCGAGATGGCAAAGTGTTGGTTGACCTGTTTGCTAAGTCCATAGCATGAACCTTCCACATTCCCACCTTTGAACCTATGGAGCAAGCCACAAAATAATATGTTGAGAATATGTGGAAATTTGAGCCCCTTGCATGCAAGAAGTTGATTAACCAATATTGGTTAAAAGATAAGAGGGTTAGTGCAAACATAGTGCCTCAAGAATTGTTTAGAAGTGACTTCTACGAAGACTACCATGATCTAGTGACCTTGTTAGGTAGAGTCATGGGCCTCCCAACTAAAACCTAGTTCTATGATTGGATATTTTATTTTATAGTAGAAATTATCAGAGGAACAACCGAGTTTGACTAGGCTTGGATGATTAGAAAAAACTTGCATTAGCAGTTTTTGGTGGTTAAGATGTCCCGCCAATTTTATATGACCTCCTATTTGATCTTTCTTTTGGGAAAAACCATTCCATATAGAGGTCTATTTGTGGCACAAAACATGACTCCGAAAAGAGAGCTGAAATTATATGATAGGCATCTACAACTCCAATACTGAAACTTCAAGAAAGATTACTGTAGGGTGAATGATGCATTCATTAGACCAATTATCAAACTTCTCAGAAGGGATTTAGAGAGAACAATGACACAAAAATCATGCATTCATGCAAAGGTTTAGGTTCTTTTTTATTCAGTTCCCCAAGTTCACTTACATCTAGACTGAAGGCTTCAGTGAAAGGCCATAAAAGTTGCCCCGATACCCAACTGACTGATTAATATTGTTTGAAGTTTCAAGGCAGCTGCAAAATGCACATAATCTCCTTGTTGGAAAACACTGGGCGATGGTGCCATATCCTCTCACATTCAAGAAAGGAATGTATGCTCTCCCAGCTGCCCAAAGTATTTACTCTGAGAAAGAAATCATCGAGTACAACCTAAGTCTCTACACTCCCCGACCAAGGATGGACTCATACAACAAGTTAAAGAAGATCATCAAAAAAGAGTATGCCCATCTACACAACATTGAAGATTTTTGGGCCAACTACAAAGATGACAAGGAGGTACGCATGAGGCAATATATATGTATGACGATATAATTTGTCAAGATAGTCAAACTATTCCTAGTGCTCGATCAGATAGTTGAAGATGAGAGCAATGTTATAGATTTGAGGTTTGATATTGTTGCTAACTTGCCCTTGCCCCTCATAGACTGGAATGAGGAAGAGGTAAACAACCTTGATATTTTAACAAATCTAATAGAGCACATAACCAGGAAATTGATTGATGGATATGTTTCTCAATTGAAGCATCAAGGGGCTGATCTAACTTATGACAAGCTCAAAGATGAGCTCGAGAGCAAAACCGATAGTGGGACCGTTGCTTCCCCAATTGAAGAGGCTCCCAAGTCTCCTCCAACCACCAGGTCATGAAAGAGAAAGGAGGTATTAGAGCACCAACCAAATCATAAAGTATATTCAAGGAAGGCATGAAGGGTTGATACCTCAAAGAATGCAAAGAAATCAAGTAGATTCTCTGAGATTCCCATGATCCAAGAGGACCCATTACACAGAGGAGAAGAAGGAGAAGAGGCCAAGAAACCCAAGTCACCACTTTCCACCTCTATTCCTGCTTCTACCACCATCGCCACTGCTATTAATCCTCCTCTGGCATCTCAGGCACTAGCCACTTCCTCCCTGCCTATGGTGGACATTTCGATTCACCTTGCCTCTACCTCACCTGTTGCACCTATTATGATAAGAGATTCCCCCTCTGCAACAACCTCCCCACTTTCTTCCTCTTCAATGTCTCCATCATTTGTGGTTCTTCTATCCTCAACAATGATAATACCCACCCTCACTCTTCTAGAGGCCTTTCCCAGACATATGGAAAACATCCCTATGGAGATTTCTGAAATGTTGATGAACCCCACAGTACAAGATGATTTAGCTCAAGCTAGTTTTGGTCTCCATGTCCCTCCTCCAACAGAGCCACCCAAAATGGAGGTGACCATGAAAATTTTAGAAGAATTGGAAAGACAAGAGAGGAAGGCATCCCAAAGGGGGGATGATGAGCTTGATGACCCATTTAAGGATGAATACCATGTGCATCCTAAGCATCAACACTTGGTCATTGACAAGGTGGTATATGAAGAAGAGGGGTCACAATCCTCGAAAGAAGATGTCAAGGACCCTGATGCCAAATATGGATAGAGTCCTCAAACCAAGAACTTGAAGAGGAGTTTTCTAAACAACTCAAATATGTTGGACAGGAAGTCGAGGGGTAGTCTTTTGAAGAAGATAAAGAAACTGATAAGGACATGGAGGTATCCATCGAGCCTCTAATAATAGAACAAGACAAAGGCCTCAACCAAAAAGAGGAAGTATCTCCTGAGAGGGGAAAAGAGAAGAAAGAAGATAAGCCTAAAGAAGAGGCTGAAACAAAGAAAATCCCTGAGATAGAATGACATGCATAGAAAAAGGCGCCCAAAGGGGAAGATATCCCCACATAAAATATTACTGCTACCGAGTCACAAGGGGAATATGCAATTTTTATCAAAGACTCAGATAAAGAAGGAGAAGAGAAAACAAAAGCTTCAGACTATGAAGAGAGGGAGATTCAACATACTCAAAGAGAAGAAGGTGACCAGGAATCACCAAAGATGAGATCTTAAATTCTTGAATGGTTGGAAAGGCATATACAGAAGAATACCCCCACCCCCATGGATCCTAAGGAGAGACTAGAGGCTATCTTAGCATGGGCTCAAAGAGCGGAAAAGAAGGAAAAAAGATGAAGGTCAGATCACATATCATGATGGATGCATTGCGATCCTAGAAAATGCAAATTGCTACCCCGATGCTAGATAAAGAAGAAGGGGTAACTTATAATATCTCTATTATTGACCTAGGTACAACTATGAGGAGAAAAATATTGATCAATTACAAGGGTCCATCAACAAAATTGTGCACCATATGGACAAGGATCAGTCCTCCAAGGAGGAATTGAAAGTGCAAGTGCCAGACCTCACTTCCTATATACAACAATGGTCCTCTATGAAAGAATTACCAACAACGTCATCAACCCCACCACTATTGTTGTCCAAGGACCACATAAACAAGTTGGAAAGAAGGAATAATTGGTCCAAGGATACTGAGGATTGGTTCCGGTGAGTGATCTATAAAGGTGATATAGGCATCGGTCAGACCATCCGGATGACAAAAAAGTTTTGAGAAATACAAAAAAAACTAGAGGGCACTAATAAAAAATTTCACCACTTCACTGAGCTCTATAAGATTACTTATCCTAATCTTGAAGCTATCCTAAAGATGCCTGAAAAATCATGAGAGAAGGAGTTGGGTTTGGCAAAGAGTGATCAATTGTTGGTCGAAACATGGAAAATGAGTTTGGACCACAGGGAAGAGGTCTTGGAGCAGGTACTCCATGAAGTAAAGCTTGACATGGAATGGGTCAAGGAATGTTAGGAAAATTTTGAGGAGTATCTAAAGCTCATGATAGACTTTGACATGTCTATTGCTGAGTTGGAACTCGAGAAAATAAGGGCATATTTTCATAAGAAGATGGAGAATAAGGTTGCAGATTCATTAACATTGGATTTTATGGACATTGCTACTAGGGATTTTGTCTAGTCTAAAAAAATGGCTAAGGTTACACCCAAGTGCATGAAGAATTGGGAGCTAATTACAGGCCGATCAAAGAAATTATCATTTCAGGTACTTCAATCTTATATAATGGAGTGGGACAAGCTTTAGACATTGATAGGAAAATTCATGGAGTATGCCACTATAAAGAAAAATGAGGGAAATTCTATCATTGATGATGAGTTCCTCAATGTGTAGCTACAACAAAAAGGCAATCAACAAAAGACAAAGTGCTACAGTGCTATGCACTAGAAGACAAAATAGGCTAGAGGACAAGAAATGTATTTTAAATTATAAAATATTAAGGGGTAGGTGAAACCCTAGTTTGTAGTGAATCTTGGCCACACAATGAGATTAAATCCTAGCCACTCATTTTTCTGTTTGAGAACTATAAATAGGGGGTGTCATCTCATTTTCAAGAGAGAGTTGAGTTGTTGTAAAGACATGCTGTTGAAATTCTAATAGAAATTCATTGATTTTGGTGGATTCTTGAGTTTCATTCATGTTTCATGATTCTTCTCCTCATAGTTAATAGATTAAATAGATTCACTTTGTTGTTCTATGTGTTTTACATGATTTAATGGATTAGTAGATGTCATTCATTGGTGATGATGAATATTGTTGTGTTGATTCCCTTCTTTGTTCATGTTTTTTGTTGTTTGTTAATGATAAATAGCAGCATAAAGCTAGTCTAAACATGAAACTGATTGTTGCACCTAAACTTCATTTTTTATTCATACTCCATTGTGAATGAATGGTTGAAAATCTGCAAACCTTATAAGATATCACTAGTTTCATGATACTGTTAGTTAATCTGGTTAAGTGGAACTTAGTTTCAGGAAGGTTTTCCACTGTAGTGTTCTCCATTATCACTACTCATTGGTAGTTGCAGGTCTAGGAACTTCTTCCTCTCCCTTCTCTTTTGACCTTTTTTTGAAATAGTAATTTAGGAAAAGTTCAAACATCATTGTAAAGGAAAATATGATGATAAAAGGTGGATTTTAGACTGTTGTTTTGAACTGGCAGCAATTGCACATCTGTTCCAGCATCTTAGGAACTCTATCCAAAGAACCAATCTCCATCCAACTTAACATACGTAAGGCTGCCCTGTGATTACAAGAAAATCACATAAACCAACTGAGACATTCCAAGCAAGTCATGACCTGACACCCGAGAGACTTTGGGGTAGGATTTCGTAACTTGTTTGTAGATTTCTACCTTTCAAGAGAGGTGATGCACATATGCATTACCTATGTTGAGAAGTGCAAAAAAACCCATCAATAAGGACACTTACAATAAATTGGAAGTATTACTACAAATCACTTGCAATGCAAAGGCAACAATTTCTTGTAAAAAAGGGGCAATGGTACAACGGGTGAGGGTATGTGTAGGATCATGATGGGCCAAAAAGTGGTGATATGTAAGTGATATGATGGCCCATGTGGCTGACGACTTTATTTTTACCCAAAATTGATGAAATGAAAAAGGGTTTTTAAAAGATATTCTCAACTTTCCTCCAATATTAATTATGCGTTACTTTGAATTTAATAAATAATTATTATTAATTTTCTATTTGAATTATGACTAAATTCCTGATTGATAGGCTGATTGAAAAATATCTATAGCTTTCAAATGGTATCACATTTTTTGAATCTGAAACGTGGGTCAAATTCTATGCTTCACATATTATAGGATTAAAAAAAATTGAATTTCATGAAGTTTTGACCAAGTTAACATGGTCAGACATACAAGTTTTTATATTTTTTAAAAGTTGTGATAAAAAAATTATAATTAATTATTTACATGGAAAAAATTTACAAAACAATATGCATCACATCGAGACATGAGTCCTCTACTTATATCTAAAACCTTATAAAAAATTATTATCATTTTATTGTGGTTAGGGTGGTTAGACAAGCACCCACTGCTTATTTTTTCCCTGAAATTTAAGTACTACTGCATTGAAATTTCAAATTTTCACCAAATAGATTTTTTTAAAAAAAAAAAACCTAGTAGTTTAGAAACTAAATTCAATTTTCTATAGATTCTATTCTTACATATTTTTGAAATAATATAGATAACTTATTAAATTTTTTACGTCAAGTTTCCTAACTCTAATTTTCTGAATTTTCATCACCACTTAAGGGTCTATTTGTTCCATGATGATCTTGCACATACCCGTGACATATATATCATAGAAAGGTTAGAGGCACTTGCAATTTTATTTGAGATTTAGATATTTATTAACTTAGATTTATTATGAGATGTAGATAGTAGGAGTTCAACTAGTGTTTGTGTTTAGTTTGTTTAGTGGTACAATAAATTGGATGAGTGAGTAGCACATTATGGTTTCTATATCTACTATAATGACAAAGTATGTTGTAGCTACTCTTTTCTTTAAGGATTTTTGTTATATTTATAGCTTTCATTTAGATGTTGGGCTGGTTCCTATTGTAGTTAGAAATTAATACAATATTTAGTGTGACATTAGCTTGGCAAAGAACCTAAACTTTTATATATAAATGAAGCACATGTTGATGTAAAGTATCATTTTTTATGATATGGTGGGGATGGGAGAGCGATGCTAGATAAATTTGATAATATGAAGAATGTTTCAAGTATGTTAAAAAATCTAATAAAAATAAATAGGTCTAGATAGTGCGATGAAAATATTAGTCTCACATCCCCTACTAAATAGTTCACAAAAATGATTGTCAATAAGAATAAGAAAGATAAGTATAATACACAACTTACAATCCTAATGTTTGGTTATCTAATTTTTTTTTTGTGCACCTAAGCATGAATAGAACTATCTAGAGATTATAATTTTATGACATTATAAATAGATATATCTAGGGATTATGTGTGATTTCAGGGCTAGTAAAAAGACAAAAAATCTAGACATTATAAATCTAATTAGGTTTAGGTCCTATGATTAAGGGTTTTAGTTTTTAGGTCTATGTTTTTTAGGAACCTAGGGTTTAGTTTTTTGATTTCTAAGTTAAATGTATCCAATTTAGGTTAAATTCAAGTTAATTTAGGTATGGAGTTTATGGTTTTCAATTGACAATTTAACATTTCTGGTGTGTTGATGTTTTTGGTTTTAAATATAATTTAAAAACTATTAAATATTCAATGTAAAAAAAATAAAACAAAAAAAACTAAATAACAATTACAAAACAAAAATTCAAGATATAAAGCAAAAAACAAAATAATTCAACCAATCTAGAGGTCGCTAAGGTCAATTGTGTCGATGGGAGGAGGTGGCAGTGAAAATTCCATTGAACTGGGCCCTTCGAAATGTGTACGTGAATTAATATCTCCCTCACACGCATGAAAAATATGTAGTGAGAAAAGGGATAACACAATCATTAATTTAAAAAATATATATATCTTTAAGAAACATGTACATGTTATAAAATGCATATGCTTTATTAATATGTACACATTTTGTAAAGCGTATGTGTTTTAGGGTGTGTACCTGAATCTAATTGCATATGCTTTTAGATTTAGGCTTGGGTACCCAATCCAAAGCACGTACACATTTTTAAAAAATGTGTATGCGTTTTCTGCAATTTTTTTGTTTTGGCCGAAACTTCCCCTCTTCATGGACCCAACTTCCAACTTTTACCCCTTTACCCTGTTGTTTATTTTTCTTGCAACCTTCAATCCTAAGGAGAAACACAGTGCCTAAACTAGGGGATTACAGATTTAAAAAAATGAATCAACACTATCAATGGATTGAAGACAAGAAAAGCCAATGAACAAGGCTATGAAAGCCTTCCACACTTTGAGCTCCATGGGACTCAGAAAGGTGCTCCTAATTGTAGGCCTGAATGTATGATAAACTTGTGTCAAACAATAAATAACAGACCTATGAAAGTGGATAGTTCTCAGATATATGAGTAATGGGTATTTTATATTCTACCAGGTTCAAGCGTAATCCCATTTGCATTGAACATTACTGAGAACAAATAACTTAAATATCTCCATCTCAAACATATAGAGGGTTACTAGGTAAACTTCCGTCAAATTCAACCTCTATACTCTTTCAAACACCATGAAGATATAGGAAACTATAATAACTTAAACATGAAATCAAAAGGACCAAAGTAACAGAGCTTTAATATGATTAGATTGTTTTTGAAAATGATCTGGGTACTATCACATATCAATGCCTAATCCTAAGGCATGAAGTCAAATCTAAGATCAGGAATGCAAGTTTAAACAACAACGTATTTCAAATTAGTGGCCCTTTAACAATTAATATCTTATATTAATTGGAACCTCTCATATTACTACATAATCATACTTGAAAATCCATTTCATTTCTTGTAACCCACAGTAATTTGCATACAAAATTTAATTCTTTGTTTCAAGAAAACCATAAATAAATTACACAACTACAAGAAGATTGCAATGAAAAATCAACATATCTTTGATATATTTAATCCATATGCAATTTGAAAATACAAAATAGAGATAATTTCTACAATATTTTTCATCAATTTGTTCAAACTAATTGACACTGATGTAGAAAACTGTACATTCATTCACTGTAAATTAAAATTTCAGCTCAACTAAGCATTCTTTATTTCCTTCCCCTAAACCAGAAGTTCAGAACCTATACAAATGAGAAAAAGAAGAAGATATAGAAGAAGGATAAACCCTAAAACTACATCTTCAATTGGAACCTAGATCCATTTTTCTTCATTGATCTATAACTGCCTTTGCTTGTTGAAGAAGTTTCAATCTTCTCCCAAAGTCATGCATCTTGCATTTGCCCTCTTGTCATTTAACATAAAATATTCCCTTCATGATGAACTTCTCATGCGCTTGCTATTGAAAATATCCTTGCAACTAAAAAATATCTCCGTGAAAGTCTTTCACTTCTTCTCAATTACCCCTGTGGTGAAAAATAATCAACTTTATTGTGAAAAACTTAATTCTCCATTTTTACCTAGCAACCAAGAATGCCTTGTTTTGTAAAAGCATTACTCCCATAAAATACATTGCGTAGTGAATATATTATTCACTTCACAAAACTATTTACCTGTGCCCTTTTCACTTTCATTTTATATTTTATTTTAGCATTTGAAGGCTTTAAAATCATTTATCTCATAATAAAATATTTCACCCATGGGTTGCTAGCAAATAATTTTATTTTCCTCATGCTTTACACTTTTCACCATACATTTAAAATATTTTCATTTAAAAAATGAAAGCCTTAAATTTTATGAGTCAATAATTTTTAACTCCTCATTTAAACAATGCATTTTAAATCTTTATAGGCCCACCTTAGCTTCCACCAATGCCCACTTCCCCTCTGATCTCATCTAATGGTAGCAACAAAATGCCCAAGCTGACGGGGAGACCTCAAAACAACAAAGGGAAAGATTTTAAAGATTTAAAAAAAAAAATGCATGGAGAGGCCAATCCCCGTGCCCTCACTTCAAATTGTTGTCATTAGCATTCACAAACACGAGATGATGGGGAAAACTCATTTCATAGTGCATTCTCCAAAACATGGACAACAAGAAAATGTTTACAGTGGGCAACATGAAACTCTATATTCCTCTCCATCAAAGCCATGCTTATGAAGCTTTCTATTCATTTTGCCCAAATCATTCATTGTTGGGTCGTTTTTGACAGTGCAAGATCAATTTAATGTTTGCAGACACTAGAAATTCATTTCAAATACACGTAAAAGCTCTGCCTAGGCAATAGAATAGGTTAGGGGACGAATTTCAAACATGGAACAACAAATTTGAGCTCTGAAACACCCCCAAAATCTCATAGGAAAATTAAAAACGTGATTGCATTTTGATTTCTACCCACAATTCTTGCTGAAAATCATCATAGACACCTTAATGGAGAAATAAATGCCTTTATGTTGCCTGCAATAAAAATAGAAGATCAAAATTTGCACCAAACATTGCCTCCAACAATTTCCCCATGACCTACAACTGCCATGAGCTTTCACTGCCACAGAGAAATGGGCAAGCATTTTAAAATACTTAAAATGTTTTCAAACGGTGCAAAATTGTTTTCAAAGACAACAAACATGATTTTGGACTATTTCAAATCACCACCCAAATAGGGAAAATTTTAATTTCGGCTACGACCCAAATAGGAAATATTTATTGTGGGCAAACCAGGACACCTGAAGCCACAAAAATTTGCACATGGACTATTTAATTTATTTAGAGAAAAATCATTTCCTCAAAACTCACATTGCCAAAATATTTCAGGTACCTCCTTTCTAAATTGGCCCTTGGAACGCCTTTTTCGCAACTAAAATGCATTAAAATAGTGCATCAGCTGATCTTTGATTTTGACGAGAATGGAGCTAGAGATGTTTCAAGGCAAAAAAAAAATGGGTTGTCCTTAGATTTGGAAAATTTGACACTTTCTAGAACACCATTTTTGACCAGGTTGCAATAAAAAAAAAAGAATAAATAACCCATCGAAACTTATCTCAAGACCCTGAAACTGAGCAAGTATGTAGACATTTGACCCAATAATAGAGTGCAATAATCAAATCAGAAAAAAAAAGTCACAAGGTGAGAGATATTTAACATCAAAGTTGCCTACTCAGAGTTTTCTGCAAATATTCTTGTTTAAAACCAATTAAAGCTCACCAAGTTGTCACTTAAAAAAAATACCAAATCATCTTTTGGGGAACTACCACCATACACAATAAGTCATTTGGGCACACTCAATATGTGTGCAAGAGGGATTTCCTTGAATCATCATTCATCAAAATATATTGAAGGTGAAAGTTGACTACCTTGAAAAGTTCTGAAAATGCAGGTGTGAAAACAAAGCAAACTGGATTTACTTTTGGCCTGGTAAAAAAATAAAATTTGATCATGAGGCTTTGAAACTGAACCAAGAAGTACGTTAATGTGGGGAGAATGGAGAGCAATAATCCATTTGGAATGAAAATCAATTGGCTCTGAATGGTGACCCTCCAAAGTAGGTCACCTAGACAGATTTTTCAGGGGCACTTCTCAATGTGTACGGACAAAATTTTCAATATGGCACTTCAAATTTGCAAAATTTGAGGTGTCATAAGTGGCTGCAATTGGGGATGTATGTCCCTTGTGGGCATAGCAATAATTTAGATCCTCTAGAGAAGTAGACTAGGTACCAAAAACATTCGGTGATAAAGTCTTTATTCAATTTTAAACCTCATTTTGTGGCCCCAAGCCACCAAATGGAAAAGGGAAACTAAATCTTACCTCTGTCAAACACTAATTTGTTAAATGATTTGATCCCCTTTAATCCATACTTTCTTCTGCCACACCACAACAACATGAGTCACTTCATTTTTGCAAAAACAAGTGTCAGAATGCCTTTGTATTTAGCTTTACTGTCACACGACAACCAAATGAAATAAGCCATATCATTGCCACTCATTGCATTTTATGACCTTGTGTTAAATGAAAAAACATGAGGATGATGACCAAGACTATGTGAAGACATAGTGTCATCACATTCACTAACCTCCTCATAATGGTTACAGTCAGAAAAGAGACCATCCTTCAGAAATAGAGTATAATCCTTATGTGTGTCAAGCAAAGAGTGATCACACATTTGAATCTCTTTAAGTGAATTGCATCACAGTTAAGTGTATCATCATCCTAACAACACAACTTAGTCACATTATCATATGCCTCAATGTTATGAAAACAAGACTCATTAGCACCCACAAATCCACTGTACACATTCAAATCATAAAATTCAAAAAAGAGATCAACATCCCAAACAATCTTTTCCAATTTAAGCTCATAGACAAGATTGTTAGCATTAGTAATGCTATCATACATAAAAGTTTCAAGAGAAAGCTTAGATGACTCAAAATTCACTTTTGTAACAAATTCCTCATAATGACTATTTAAAACACATTCATTGCTACAAGAAATATCACACTCAACATTCCCTTCTGCTGCATCAACATGGCAATCTGAAGCATACTGGTTATGAGGAAGACTATGAGTTGCAAATCCCAAAAAAAGATTCTCATATGCATCTATGCGATTGACGCAATCACATTCTTCAAGTGAAAACTCATCATAAGAAGTTTCATTAGTTGTACTAGTATTTGTCACTATATTTTAACTTTCATGTACAACTACATCAATGCTATCCTCATGCAGATATTCAATAATAATTTCAGAATCAACAAGAGAAGTAGAAGAAAGTAAAGCATTGAACAAAACAAGAGTTTATTGTTTATCATTATCAACATATGCATGCTCCTCATAATCAACCATTTGAGATGATTCATCCAATGAACCTCTGACATACATATCTCCTTCTTTGTTCATACTATTGTAGCAACCAATAGAGCTACCTTCTTCACTATCAAACTGAAAACCATTATGTGTCTCTTCATTGTAGCTACTTGTGAATGATTGCTTCAACTGAAATTCATTACATACCTTGTCAATTGCATCATAACACTATTGATCACACACTTTCTCTTCAAATAATATTTTCAATACATATCCTTATCTTGTTCATGTGAGCCTTAAAAAGTATTGTCATCATCTTCATTGGAATACTATTTACTTAAGGAGATCAATTATACCTTCTCCTTGGGAGAGGAACCACCATCATAAAGGTTGATAATAGACTCACACTCATCTTGATAATCTAGACAAGAATGTGCTTCAAATGGTTTCACATTTACATCTACAACATCATTGTTCTCATCATGAAGACATGAAACATCAAAATCAGAATACCCTTCAACTGTATATTCAAAATCCTTAGAAGAAAAAATACTTTCATTATCATCTATATCATTGCAGCGTTCATCTAATACAAAAAATATGCTCTCTATTTTTGTATTTTCAAAGAAAATAGAAGAAAATTCAGATGTTTCATCTATCTTTTCATATTCTTCTTGGGTATGCAGATTTCTTTATTCAAAAAAACATTCATCATTCACGTCACCAAACTCATCCATGAATAGTTTCTCAAGCTCTTTCCATGAACATATGGAATGCATTGGTAAACTAGAAAATCAATATTCAGGAATATCTTCTAAAGTTATTACAAAAATATTCATGATAGCATCCTCTTCTACTATTTGAAAATCATCCATTACATCAAAAAAACCTTGTACATGTTGTGATGTTGATTCTTCAAACCCTCCTCTAAACTTAGGAAAATATTCATTAATTCTTCTTGAGACAGAATGTGGGTAACCTTGGATATTACTGAAATCCAGAGGGTCATATCTCTCACTAGTGAACACCTTTCTTTGCGGACATCACTATGTTCTAGGCATGATATTATAGCTTGTAGAGGGAGAATTAGGAGAACAATACATATTTGCAAATAAAATTTATGTTCCCTTTACAACTAGTTTCTTCTCAACATATCTCTTCAGAATATCTAACTTTCTCATTATCCTTTTTACTAGTATCTTAAAATATTGAATAAGGGATAGTATGAACTAGAAATTTTTGTTGAAAAACCTTCATACATGAATATTACAATAGAAAAATACCTAAGAACTACTGCAACCAACTCTTCTGATGATGTTAAAATTTATGTAGAGTCACCACCTCTTTGAAAGAGGAAAAGATCTTCAAGCAACATAAAGCTTCTTCCAAGATCTATGTATTTCTGAGTTCTCTCAGCCAAAAAAGAACCACACCTCAAGAATACATCAGAAAAATTGTAGCAATCCCCTCCAAGTATGCAGGTTCTTGGATAATCTGACCCAAAACTACAAATTAGCGAATAATATGACTCTATGATAAGACATTCTGCAACTGGAGATTCAAAGTTCTCCCTGATGACATTACCAATCTATTGGTTATTTTTCTTGCAACATTCAATCCTAAGGAGAAACACAGTGTCTAAACCAAGGCATTACAGATTTAAGACAAGGAATCAACACTATCAATAGATTGAAGACAAGAAAATCCAATGAACAAGGCTATGGAAGCCTTCCACAGGACTCAGGAGGGTGCTCCTAATTATAGGCCTGAATGTATGATAAACTTGTGTCAAACAACAAATAATAGACCTATGAAAGTGGATAGTTCTTAGATATATGAGTAATGGGTATTTTATATTATACCAGGTTCAAACATAATCCCATTTGCATTGAACATTGGTGAGAACAAATAACTTAAATATCTCCATCTCAAACGCATAGAGGGTTACTAGGTAAACTTATATCAAATTCATCCTTTATACTCTTTCAAACACCATGAAGATATAGGAAACTATAATAAAATAAACATGAAATCAAAAGGACCAAAGCAGTAGAGTTTTAATATGATTAGATTGTTTCTGAAAATGATCTGGGTACTATCACATATCAATGCCTAATCCTAAGGAATGAAGTCAAATCTAAGATCATGAATGCAAGTTTAAACAACAACTTATTTCAAATTAGTGGCCCTTTAACAATTACTTTCTTATATTAATTGGAACCTCTCATATTACTACATAATCATACTTGAAAATCTATTTCGTTTCCTCAAACCCATAGTAATTTTCACATAAAATTTAATTATTTTCTTGAAGAAACCCATAAACAAATTACACAACTGCAAGAAGATTACAATGAAAAATCAACATGTTCTTGATATATTTAATCCATATGAAATTTGAGAATACAAAATAGAGACAAATTCTGCAATATTTTTCATCAATCTATTCAAACTAATTGACACTGACGTAGAAAATTATACATTCATTCACTGTAAAATAAAATTCCAGCCTAGCTAAGCATTCTCTATTTCATTCACCTAAACCAGAAGTTCAGAACTTATACAAATGAGAAAAAGAAAGAAGATATAGAAGAAGGAAAAATCTTAACACTACATCTTCAATTGACACCTGGATTAATTCTCCTTCGTTGATCTATAACTGTCTTTGCTTGTTGAAGATGTTTCAATCTTCTCCTAGATTCATGCATCTTGCATTTTCCCTCTTGCCATTTAACAAAAAATATTCCCTTCATGATGACCTTGTCATGCCCTTGCTGTTGAAAATATCCTTGCAGCTAAAAAATATCTCCGTGAAAGTCTTTCACTTCTTCTCAATTACCCCTGTGGTGAAAAATAATCAACTTTATTGTGAAAAATATCGTTCTCCATTTTTACCCAACAACCAAGAATGCCCTATTCTGTAAAAATATTACTCCCAACAAATACATTGCATAGTGAAATTATATTATTCACTTCATAAAACTATTTACCCGTCCCCTTTTCACTTTCATTTTATGTTTTATTTTAACATTTGAAGGCTTTAAAATCATTTACCCCGTAATAAAATATTTCACCTATGGGCTGCCAACAAATAATTTTATTTTCCTCATGCTATACACTTTTCACCATGCATTAAAATCTTTTTCTTTAAAAAATGAAAGCCTTAAATTTTATCACACAATATTTTTTAACTCGCCATTTAAATAATTCATTTTATATCTTTATGGGCCTACCTCAGCTTCGACCAATGTCCGCTTTCCCTCTGCTCTCATCTGATAGTAGAAACAAAATGCTCAAGCCAACGAGGAGACCTCAAAACAGAAAAGGGAAAGATTTTAAAGTTTTTTTTTAAACATTGCTTGGAGAGGCCAATCCCCATGCACCCGCTTCAAACTACTACTATCAGCATTCACAGAGAAAACTATTGTCGTCAGCATTCAGAGGCATGGGATGACGGAGAAAACTCATTTCATAGTGAATTCTCAAAAGCATCGACAACAAGAAAATGTTTACAGCAGGCAACATGAAACTCTATATTCCTCTCCATCAAAGCCATACTTATGAAGCTTTCTATTCATTTTTGCCCAAATCATTCATTATTGGGTCGTTTTTGACAGTGTAGGATCAATTTTATGGTTGTAGGCATGGAAAATTCATTTCAAATAAACTTAAAAGCTCTGCCCGAGAAATAGGATAGGTTAGGGGACAAATTTAAAGTATGGAACAACAAATTTGAGCTCCAAAACACCCCCAAAATCTCACAAGAAAACCAAACATGTGATTGCATTTCGATTTCTACCCAAAATTCTTGGTGAAAATCATCACAGACACCTTAATGGAGAAAGAAATTCCTTTGTGTTACTTGCAATAAAAGTAGAAAATCAAAATATGCACCAAATATTGCCTCCAACAATTTCCCCATGCCCCCATGACCTTCAGCTCCCTGAGCTTTCACTACTGCGGGCGAATGGGCAAGCATTTTAAAATACTTAAAATGTTTTCAAATGCTGCAAAATTATTTTCAAAGACAACAAAAATGATTTTTGGACTATTTGAAATCACCACCCACAAGCTGCATCCTCACTCCCCGCTTCCCGTAAGTTTTCAGTGTGTGAGCAAACGTTTCCATGGGCTCACCGGAGTGACTTCCATGCACAGGAAAATGCATTTTATAAAGTTTAACTTTATAAAACTTTGAAATATTCAATATGCCCTAATTCATCCTTTTTTTGATGCATTTTTTCCTTTATTAATACTGAAAACACATAAAATATTTTAAATATAATATATCAAAACATTAGAGAATAGGGAAAATTTTAATTTTGGCTATGACCCAAATAGAATTTTTTTATTGTGGGCTAAAGCCACAAAAAATTGCACATGGACTCTATAATTTATTTAGAGAAAACCCATTTCTTCAAAACTCGCATTGCCAAAATATTTCAGGTACCTTCTTTGTAAATTGGCGCTCGGAACGCCTTTACTACAACTAAAATGTATTAAAATAATACATCAGATGATCTTTGATTTTGACAATAATGGATCTGGAGATGTTTCAAGATAAAAAAAGAAATGGGTTGCCCTTATATTTGCAAAATTTGACACTTTCTGTAACACCATTTTTCACCAAGTTGCAATCAGAAAATGAATAAATAACCCATCAGAACTTATCCTGAGACCCTGAAACTGAGAAAGCATGTAGAAATTTGACCCAAGAACATAGTAGAATAATCAGCTCAAAAAGAAATGAGAGATATTCAACATCAAAGTGGCCTACTCAGACTTTTCTGCAACTGTTCCTATTTAAAACCAATTAAAGCTCACCAAGTTGCCAATTCGAAAAAATACCAAATCATCTTCTGGGGAACTGCCACCAGACACACTAAGTCACTTGGGCACACTAAGTATGTGTGCAAGATGGATTTTTCCTTGAATCATCATTCATCAAAAAATATTGAAAGTCAAAGTTAACTACGTTGAAAATTTCTAAAAAATGCAGGTGTGAAAACAGAGCAAACTACATTTGCTTTTGGCCTGGTAAAAATAACAAATCTGATCATGAGGCTTTGAAATCGGACTAGGGAGTACATTAATGTAGGGATAATGGAGAGAAATAATCCATTTGGCATGAAAATCAACTAGCACCGAATGGTGACCCTCCAAAGTAGGTCACCTAGGCAGATTTTTCAAGGGCACTTCTAAATGTGCAAAGGGAAAATTTTCAATATGAGAATTTCAAATTTACAAAATTTGAAGGTGCCAACATACCCAATTTGAAACTATTCACCATAGGAGTACTTATCGGTTTGGAACCATCCATCCCAAACTTCTTCAACATCTCTCTCACATTCTTAGACTATGAAATGAAAATTCCTTACACTATTTGATTAACCTATAGCCCAAGGAAGAAGTTCATCTCCCCAAACATAGACCTTTCAAATTCCTTCTTCATCTCTTCCTAAAACATATTGCACATATTTTCATTTCCTCAAAAGATAATATCATCAACATACACAAATACAATCAAGGTTTTGTCATTTTCAATCTTAAATTATAAGTTAATATCTATCGTGCCTTTGTTAAATCCTTATTGAATCAAGCACTTATCTAACCTTACATACCAAGCTCTAGGAGCTTGCTTCAACCCATATAAATCTTTCTTCATTCTACACACCATATCCGATTGATCTGTCAAATAAAATCCTTTTGGTTATTCCATATAGACTTCTTCTAGCTCACCATTCAAATTTTTTGACTTGACATCCATCTGATAGGCCTTAAAGTCTTTATGAACATCAAGTGCCAAGAACATCCTTATAGCTTTCATTCTTTCTATTAGGGAAAAATTTTCCTAAAAATCTATGCTTTCTACTTGTGAGTAACCTTTACACACAAACCTCAATTTGTTTCTAACAACTTCTCCATTCTCATTCACTTATTTCTAAATACCAATTCCGATCTAATGATATTTTTATCTACCATTCTTGGGACCCATTCCCAAGTCTGATTCTTCTCAATTTTCAAAAGTTCTTCTTTTGTTGCTTCCTTCCAATGTTCATCTTTACAAGCTTCACTTACTGTTTTCGGTTCTCTTAGAAAGTAAACAAAAATTCTCTTCAACAACTTTGCTTCCAATTAACACACCTTTTGTCTTATCTACAATAATCTGACTTTCTAAATGATTCTATTGTACATATCTAGGTGTCCTAGGGTACATCACTAGAGCATCTTCTTCTCTTTCATTTTGTTCATCCTCCTTCTCTTGCTCATCTTTTTCCTGTTCCTCCACAATTTCTTATATTCTTGCACAATCATGTTCATCAGATACATATCCATTAGTGTCAATATAATTCTTCATTATCTCATCAACCTTCACGTTTGAGCTTTCTATAATCTCTCATTCTTTTCTTGAAACATCTGTATGCCTTTCTTTTAGTAGAATATCCAAGAAAAATGCCTTCATCACTTCTTGCATCAAAATTTCCCAAATTTTTTTCATCTCTTCTGATATAGAATTTGCTTCCGAATACTTTAAAATATTTAACTATAGGAATTATTCAATGACATAGATCATAGGGAGTCTTTTTACTATTTTCTCTTACTTGAACTCGATTGAACACATAAACATCAACATGAATAAATTGTTTCCAGTAAACTTCTGGTAAATGAGCCTTAGTAATCATTGACCTAGCAACTTATTGAACTATTTTATTTTTCATTTCAACAACTCCATTTTGCTAAGGAGTTCTTAGAGCAGATAACTACCTCTTTATTTCACACACTTCAAAAAAAATATTAAACTCATGGGAGGTGAATTCTCCACCTCTATCATATCTTAAGAATTTTATCTTCAAATTCACTTCATTTTCAACCATTACTTTGAATGCCTCGAATCTATCTAATGCATCTGATTTCTCTATAAGAAATGTAACCTATGTATATCTAGAATAATCATCAATTAAAAGCATAAAGTAGAATAATCATCAATTAAAAGCATAAAGTACCTTTCACCAAGTAGACTTCTTATGCTTGTAGGACCATAGAGATCTGTATGAATTAAATTCAGTATTCTGGTAGTACACTATACCTTTGATCTATAATGATTTCTTTCTTGCTTTCCAAAACTGACAATTCCTATAAATAGCATTAACACGCTTTGTAATTCTTGGTAAATCTCTCACGGCCTAAAATGCACTAATCCTTTATAAGTTATCAAAATTCATGTGACACATTCTCCTATGCCATAATCGACTATCATTTATCTGAGTCATCAAGCATTGTCCATCAACACCCTTAAGTTGATATATATTCCCTTCAAATTTCTTTCCTATAGCAATCAATGTTTCAGACCCTTTTCGGATCTCACATTTCTCATCCTTAAAAAAAATATCCTATCCTTTTCTACACATCTAACCAACACTCAATAGATTATGCCTTAAACCCTTAACATAGTAAACATCGTCAGTCTGATGCTTGCCATCAAAACTTACTGAACCTATCCCACATATTTTAGCACCAGTATCATCTCCAAACATAACTGAGCCTCCATCATATTTTTCAAGATTAATAAACTTACTTTTATCACCAGTAATGTGATGTGAACAACCACCATCAACTACCCAATAATTTTTCTCTTGTTTAGCATGTAGGGAAAAGATAACCGTACCTTTATTTTTCTCCTTCTCCGGAGGGCTTTCCTTTACCTATTTTTTCAGAATTAGCAAAAGTAGGTTCATCCTTAATCACCAAGAACAAGAATTCATTGTCATCAAGATCTTCATATTTTGAATACTCATAAAATATGCTAGAATTCAAATTCACATAGTAAGCTATGTTAATCTTCTTTCCTATCTTTTCCTTCTCATATCTTAGTTTATTCCTTATAGCTCTTTCTAGACACTTTGCAGCATAGTGACCTATTTCTACACAACTAAAGCATTTAAAGGGCAACTTACCTTCATACTTACTAGATACTTTCCTCATTCTTCTTAAAAATTTAGCTTCTATTTCATCAAAGTTCTATTCATCTAGATCTTCAACATTTTTAGCTTTAAATGAAGTCTCTAATTGGCTTCCATTCCTTAGACTCGACTTCCTCATCTCATAAAATATCAAAATCCTAACAATAGATCCTTAGTACAAGACATAATCTATAGTCTTCTCAATAGCACTCACCTTCTCACTATAAGCATCAGGAAGAGTTCTAAGAATCTTCTTTACAATCCATGTTTCATCAATAGTCACACCAAGTCCTCGCATTCTAGCCACTATCTCATCTAATCTCCATACATAATCTTTAACATTTTCATATTTGGACATATGTGGAAGATCAAATCGTTTCTCCAAATTCTCTAGTTTTGCCTCTTTAGCTCTTTCATCATCATCGTGTGCTATTTCTAAACCATCCTAGACTTCCCTAGTTGTCTTCAAATTTTGAACCTTGATCAAATATTCTTCAAAATGCATTTTGCATTATTTTTCACTTCACATGCTTTGATTTCTTTAGGTGTACTCAAACGATTAGTAGGAGAAGTGTAAGGATTTTTGTAAGCTTTCTCCACATCATATCCACAATACTCAATATATTCTTCCATCAATACTTTCTAGATACCATAATTAGTTCCATCAAACCTCAAATAATCATAAACCATTTTGCCAGCCATCCCAGACCTTCGTCAAGCAGTTAATCTCTTCACCAAGGAACCAATCTCTAATACCAATTTTTGAATAGGACAAATGAGAGGGGGGTGTTGAATCAGTTGTCACAAAATTAGTCCTTTATTTCAATCACTAAAACTAATCCTTAATACTTCTTAAATGATTAATCATCAAATGCCAATGTAAACACTTAAATCCAAAACATAAACACAATAACACCAGATTTACATGGAAAACCCAATAAGGGAAAAACCACGGTGAGGATTAAATCACAACATAGAGAATATCAAAACTGATTACAAAAGGCTCAATACCTGGAACAAGGCTTATTTCCTGAAATAAGGCTCACTGCCTAAAATAAGGACTCACTATCCAAAACAAGGACTTGTTTTCCAAGAGGGATACAACCCAGAGGGCTCACTGCCACAGAGATACAAAGAAGAAAAAGAAGAGTTGCTACAGAGAGACTAAAATCCCAATGCAACAAAGGATTCCACCACAATTATTCACACACATGCATGAATGATAGAGTTCTCCTTCTACTTACTGCATCTGGAAAATTAACATTAAGATTCCATTGATCTTCCACATGTTGGGACTATAAAATTTTGCAAAATTTTAACTTCCCATAATGTGAAACTTGCTTTGCACACTCAAAAATGCACCTGAAAAATCTACCCCAATGACCTACTTTGGAGGGTCATAATTCAGAGCCCAATTTATTTCATGCAAAATCCCTTGGTGAGTGTATTCATTTGACATATGTGAACATGTATGTTTTATTTCAGCTTCTTGTGATGAGTTTTGATAGGGCTTTGAAAAAAAAAGTTGGAGGGTTTTGGAACTGTTTTGTTGTTTGCAAATTCTCAGGCCTATGAAGTGGCCTCCTGTTCAAACTGATATTTCACAGCTAGATGATCATCATGGAAAATGAATTGGTGCTTTGCATTCTCCTCATATTCATATTCTTCCTGGTCCAGTTTCAAAGTCTTAGGATTAGATTTGATATTTTTACCAAGACAAAAGCAAAGATAGTTTGTTATGTTTTATATCTACATTTCTAGAATGTTTCTAGTAGGTCAAATTTGACCCATAATATCTTGTGAAGAATGTGCATTGAAGGAAAAACCTCTTGCACACATACTCAATGGACCTAAATTATTTAGTGTTTCCAGTGGAAGTTTCCTAGGAGAAGATTTGGTATTTTTTCAAAGTGGTGACTTGGTGAGCCCTAATTGGTTTTGGGTAGGTGCAATTGTAGAAGAGTTTAGCTGATCCACTTTCAATGTTAATATATTGCACCTCAGGATGAATTATGTCAAGCCATTTGTTGCAATGATTTTTTGGTTCAAATTTCTACATTCTTATGTATTTTCATGACTTTAGGAGGTCGTTTGACTAGTTTTCTAGGGTGATTCCAGAGGCCACTTGAACTACTTTGACTATTGTACAAAATGCAAGAAAGTGGATTATGATGGTTTCCCACTTCAAATTTTTCATGCCAGATTCATATGGAATAATTTTTAGGTCAATTGAGGATGAAATTTGTTTCAAAAATATATTTTTTTAGCTAGGCCCATAAGGGGACCTGACATGCTTTACATAGTTATGAAGTTGTAAGTATTTCAAT
Source organism: Sequoiadendron giganteum (assembly GCA_007115665.2). Taxonomy (NCBI): domain Eukaryota; kingdom Viridiplantae; phylum Streptophyta; class Pinopsida; order Cupressales; family Cupressaceae; genus Sequoiadendron; species Sequoiadendron giganteum. The sequence goes on along the minus strand of CM021103.1, from coordinate 447,761,257 downwards.
GTTGCTAAAGGAGACACTGCACTTGAATGAAGTAAATATGTTTAAAGTTGAGAGTATACTTAATAGGCCTCTGAAAAATGCATATGAGAAGCCAAGAAGCATGCATTTTTTTGAAAAAAATATCTTAAGTGAGTTCCAGTTTGCTGTCCATAATCATGTATCAACATATGAAACATGTCAGATTGAGTCTCAAGTCTCTTATCAACAAGTGACATATTCCATTGCTACACAAGTTGCTCCCAAATTGGCAAACTTAACCTATTTGGATATTAGTTGTTGTGAGAAGATGACATCTTCGTCCTTGGATTCCTTAAGGAAACACTACAAGTTCCTCACACATCTAAGAAGGAATATGCATTCGCAAGGCACAGTTGGTCAAGATCCCAAGGATGACAAAGCATTTTCTATTTGTAACCACATGTCTCACTTAAAGAATTTGGAGTTAGCTTATGATCTGCTCACCGATGCGGGTATGGATTCCCTTTTAAGCATGTGTAAGGAGTTGGAACACTTGGATATCCAGGGTTGTTGGAATATAGCTATGTAGGGCTCCCTTGCTAATATGTGTCATAAATTGAAGGTTTTTCTAGGCCCTATGGTGAATGATTTATATTGTTATGACCTAGTGTAAGAGAGGGGGACCAACCACTGCAAGGCCCTAGCTCATGAAAGTCCAAGAACGGCATGGCTGCCCTAACTTACCTCAATTTAAACGAAGGTTAGGATAGGTGGGATGAGAATGATGAGGACTATATGACCTTTGATCACTCTACAAACTCGAGAGGTGAAAGGAGATTGGGTTAGTCGATCTTTAGAGTCAACTCTATATCTCAAGTAGCTCTTTGTCTGAGGACAAAATCGCGGTTCTGGGACAACAATGTGATGTGCTGGCATCTCACAAGTGCACTGACGTCTGTACGGCTAGAAAACCAGAGAGACAAGGTTATACTCTAAAATAAGGACTAACAATATAGTTTAGGAGTTTCTAGAATGACAGAATAAGATAAAGAAGTATGAAGTTTGTAGATGAACATGATAAAGAAAGTATATTACAAGGGTGACAAAGATGATTTCACGCAATAATCTTCTCGCCAACTTTGCTCCAAGATTTCTCCACCTGCACACAAAAAAGAGGGAAAATTTTGGGGGGTTGTTTAGGGGTCTACCTCAGTCATACCCCCATTTTGGTGTTCCCACCTCCACGGATAGCCAAGTTTGCAACGATAGGAGTAAAATGATAAAGAAGAGAAAACAAGATATGAAAACAAAAGACACTACAAAACAATATGTACTTACTCAACCAAAATGATAGAGAAGATAAGAGGAGCTTACCACCTTCGTCCAAAGCACTCAAGGCTAGTGGAGGAGAAAATGAGAGGAACTCAAGCCTCTACTGTAATGGTTTTTGTATTGCGCTTGCACTATCGAAGTGATAAAGTGGTAGGTTTCTTCTATGGAGTGTGAAGTGTTGCTACAAAGCTTGTGGATGCATGAAAGAGTGGATAAAATGTGAAGAGATGGACTCAAGATCTTGCCAAACTCTGCCAAAACTTGAGAATGGATGAGAGAGTGAAGAATATGAAGGAAGGAGATGAAAAATGATCATATTCGGGTCGGCCAACTAAAGGCAGGAATTACACTTTGACTTCCAATAGGAAGTGTAATGTCTCTGTAGACTCCAGTCACAGGAATCTTCAAGGGACCTAAGCAAGTCACACATACATCTGCGCATCGCACATGCATCCCTGATAGAGACACCTCCATCGACACTCATAATGGGTGTCAAGTGTGATGTGAAAGATAGGCTTAAGTGGAATTAAGCCTTTGCCTTAGGTTTTCTAAAGTGCAAAGGGGTAAAGGGGAATTTGTGTTTAGGGGTGCAAATTCACACCTATACATTTTTCCCCCACTTTAACGATCATAAGTATTGATGAGTGCTTCAGTGAAGTAGAGTAGTAAGAAGTAACAATGTAAGAGATGTATAACTAAACTTGACAAGGAAGTAGAGTATGGTCTGGGAAAATTGGAAATGTAGGAAAAGGACTTCATAATTATGCAGAACTATAAAGCTGAAGAAAAAAAGCTCCTTACAGGCTCACAGTCCTATAAGGGAAGTACCCTTCAATAACTCCCACATGAAAGAGACTGAGCGAAGGGGACTCTGAAGAGTCAGATATGGTGACATGTTTACTTGTAGATAGAACACGTTAGGAAGTGGCCATGCAGGCCAGTGAAAAGATAGTCATGCAGACCATCACTAAGTTGTGATTCTTTCAAATGGGTCCCTCAGAAACCCTTCAAAAGGAAGGAGGGTCCACTCAAGGGATGCGTTGTTTGAAAAGTAAGGCCTAGTCGAACTACCCCTAAGCTAGACATAAGGTCGTAAAGTAGGTGTAGTCGGGCTACCCCCAGACTAGATGTGAAGAACTGAAACCAGTCTAGTCAAGTTGTCCCTGATCTAAAGGCCACAAAACTCAATGAAATTTTTTGAAGGGGCCCCTTGGGAACCCAACGTGAAAAGGAGGGTTCCACTCAAGGGACACACTACCCAAAAGCTAATTTTTTTTTCTTGAATCGATTCATCATCAAGGAATTCGAAAGGAAGGATATGCCCCCATGTGAGGGGAAGATCATGGTTCTTCTTGCTTTGGAGGAAGGTTCCCAAGTCCTTTCTTTATAAACCCATGATCAAGGAAAGATGTTCTGTTAGGGTTTCAAGCCAAGAATACAATTCTAGTAAAGAAATGTATGAAGGTTCTTCGAGAAAAGATTCATTTTTCAATGAATGCATTTTCTAAAGACCAAGTGGTATAGAAGTGGAATTGTCACACATGAGAGAGACAACTCAAGCAAAGAAGAGAGAAAGATAAAGAGCGAGTAGGAGAACACAAACAAAGGGCATGGGGGGATCTAGTTTCATGGGGTCAGATCTGCCTTTATTTATAAATAATAGGTAACCACTGTGTGAGGTGAAAGATCATCAATCACCAACCAAATCAGGAAAAATGCATCTAAGACAAAGTAAAAATAAAAAATTGGGTCAACATGGAAGGAGGCTTAAATGCTCTTGATGCTTTGCATCGTCCCTAATTTTCTGAAAGTCAATCACAAACATGGAAGAATAATGATACATATAGAGAAAGGTTTACAACACAAAATTCACGCTTGTATCCAAGCACCAATAGGGGTGACAAGGGTCATATAGGAACATATAGCACGATCACGAGGGAATCACATCACAACACACGCACACATCTAATCTAAAGATTAAGAAGTGGGTCTCCCCCTAATAGTGGTCGACCAAGAGGTCATCAACTTCCCACTCTATATCATCATAGGGGGAAGGATCATGGGCCTGCAATGTTGTAATGTTAAGGGGGGGAGCTTTTGATCCTCCTGTAATAAGGGCTAAGGCAAAGGGACCTATGAGGTCTCTGCCACTCAACTCTTGTGGATCTAAGGTCAATGACCTCATGAAAATCATTGACAAGGTTGGAACTTCATCCACTAGGTTGAACATGCACTTGACAAGAGTGCCATGTTTCACCTCGGTGGATGAAGGATATTGCACCCGAGATTCACCGCTAGACTCACCGAGAGACTCAGGAGTGGTGACAAACTCAAGGGAAATTGGGACTGGTTCTATCACTAGGATAGAACAGGACAACATGGGGACACCCTTTGGAGAAGGTGGACTCCTCTTACACCCTCCATTGCTAGAGGGACCACACTCTACCTTATTCTTCATCGGAGGAGGTGAAATTCTTACAAACGAAGCAAGGAGGGTTGAGGGAGAGGAGGAAAGAACCATAGTGGATACAACTAAAGTATTAACCATATCTATGGGATTTGCTAAAGGTGAGACATCCAAAATATAATTCAACAAAGGTGGCTCTATAGAAGGAGCAATAAACACATGCACCTCTCCAGGTGTGTGTGTGCTCACAATGGAAGCCAAAAGAGATTTAGAGCTAGTTTGGATAGAGGTAGAAGTGGGGAGAGAGGAGGACACAATAGGAGGTACTTTCATCTCCTCCTTCTTTTGTAAGGAGGATTTATTAGCTAGGAGAGCCTTTTTCCAGCACTTATGCTCACACACAAGGTGGTTTATATGACTCTTTGAGCTAGAAGCCAAAGCTTGTGAAGGGACATAAGGCTCTTGCTCAACCATGGGAGTGTCCTCCATAGTTTTTTCCAGCAAAAGGATAGACTCTTGGATGAGAGTAGGAGGAATAGGCTTAGAAACGATAGGAGGAATTTAATCTAGTGCTTCGACAATGGGCCTCTTCTCGTTCACTATTTTAGGATCAGGAATAGTGGGAGGCTACGGAGGCCAAGATAGAGAGGACTCTCCATATGGGGCTTTCTATCTTCCATACCGAATGGGCCTAGGCTCCATGGGTAAGACAGGAAGTTCAAACACAGGATGCTTGGCCTTTCATCAAGTGGGCACCATGGGATTCTCTCACAAGCGTGAGACAAAAGAAGACGGTACCAAAACATAGCAAGAGGAAGCATCAGGCTGAACAACGAAAGAGGAAGAAGGAGGATCTCAAGACCACTTCTCTTCTCCCCTTCTACACACCTTGGTGGCATCACTATTAGCTTTCAAGAAATCCTTATGCAAAATAGCATACAATGAAGAAGGATATCTCACTTTTGGCCTAGCATGCCCTTTCTTATAGTTTTGATATGTGTGATACAAGAGGTCTTTCCTAGGAGGGAGAGGACCAAGGGGTGTAGGACAAAATTAATATAGCATATAGCTACCATGCGCAACTAGTGGTTTATAATCGGTGTCATGGGAAATGTGTACCAAACCTCCATGAATTTTTTTTAACACATGTGTACAACCGAGGGGACTACATTCATAGCTACCATCCAGGGGATGCCTAGCTTCACTCTGAAGAGTTCAAACCTCAGGATGATGTCAAATTTAAGGTTCACAAATTTAGGTCCAATGAGGACCAATAGGACAATACTCCATATAGGAGGTACAAAAATTATGTCGTGTGTCTAGACAATACTTGCAGGTGCATCATACCCATCCTTATGCAGGAAATTAATTAACATGATCTCCTCAGTTATGATATTCACTTGAGATGCTAAATCAATGGGAACGCCTGATAGAGTATTCCCATTTATCCTCATAGGAATGTAGAGAGGAGATGGTTCCCTATTAAATCCCATCGATAGGTCCTATGAAGTGAAGGTTATGGTAATACCATTTCTCATAGACTGTGTAGAGGGAATATGTTGGTTCAAGAAAGAGGCCATCACACACACTAACAATACTTCTACAAAGCCTCCTAAGGTTTATGGGATAGGCTAGTGACCCGATTAAGGTTTCGTTACACAACACCGTCGAACCCTTTTATCTATGCCTACTAGGGGTTGTAGGTTGGATTGCAAGGCGAAAGCCTCACAACACTCATGCCTACAAAACTCCTAGAACATGAGGAAAGGGATGTTCAGTATCAAAAAATGGAACCAAAACGGTTCACGTCAGGTTCACCAAAAAAATAAGAGAGGGGGACCAACCACTGCAAGGCCCAACGTCATGAAAGGCCAAGAGTGGTATGGCTTCCCTAACTTACCTCAATTTAAAGGAAGGTTAGGATAGGCGGGATGAGAATGATGAGGACTATATGCCCTTTGATCACTCTACAAACCTACAAGGTGAACGGAGACTAGGCGAGTTGATCTATAGAGTCAACCCTATATCTCAGGTAGCTCTCTGTCTAAGGACAAAAGCATGATTCTAGGACTACAGTGTGGCACGGTGGTGTCTCACAGGTGCACTAGCATCTGTATGGCCAGAAAACTAGAGAGATAAGGGTATACCCTAAAATAAGGACTAGTAATCTAGTTTAGGAGTTTCTAGAATGAAAAAGTAAGATCAAGAAGTATGAAGTGTGTAGACGAACGCGATAAAGAAAGTAGATTACCGCAAGGGTGATAAATATGATTTTGCACAACAATATTCTCACCAACTTTGCTCCAAGATTTCTCTACCTACACACAGAAAAGAGAGAAAATTTTGGGGTGCTTTTTAGGGGTCTACCTTAGTCAGACCCCTGTTTTGGTCTTCCCACCTCCACAGACAACCAGGTTTACAATGATAGGAATAATATGATAAAGAAGAGAAAACAAGCTACGTAAACAAAAGACACTACAAAACAATACGTGCTTACTCACACAAAATGATAGAGAAGATAAGAGGAGCTTACCACCTCTGTCCAAAGCACTCAAGGCTAGTGGAGGAGAAAATGAGAGGAACTCAAGCCTCTATTGTAATGGTGTTTGTCCTACGCTCACACTATTGAAGTGATAGAGTGGTAGATTGTTGCTATGGAGTGTGAAATGCTGCTAAAAATCTTGTGGATGCATGAAAGAGTGGAGAAAATGTGAAGAATGTGAAGGAAGGAGATGAAAAATGATCATATTCCGGTCAACTAGCTGAAGGGAGGTGTTACACTTCAACTTCCAATAGGAAGTGCAACATCTTGGAAGACTCTAGCCATAGGAATCTGCTAGGGACGTAAGCGTGTTGTGTGGATGTCTGCATGCCATGTATGCATCCCTAATAGAAATGCCTCCATTGAAACTCAGAATGTGTGCCAAGTGTGATGCGAATGGTGGGCTTAAGTGGAATTAAGACTCTGCCCTAGGTTTTCTAAAGTGCAAGGGGGTAAAGGGGAATTTACGTTTAGGGGTGAAAATTCATGGCTATACACCTAGAAGATTATCACTGATATGATGATGAATATGATTATGATTACTATATGAGGGACTATGAAGGAGAATTCTATGAAAGTGATGATTTATGCGATGAAGAACTTGATGGGATACAACTGAGAGTATATGATGGAACTATCTCAAATGATAGTGATGATAGTAGTGATTGCCCAATGTCTCCATGGTATTAATTTCCTAGCATGGAATGCAAGTCTCTCCAGATCCGTTCTTGTGTTGTGGATTCTATCTTGATTTAATGTTTGCTAAATTTTCCATCTATTCAAAGATTTTCTTTAAGTGATTTGAAAATTTTAATGTTGCATTTGTGATCACCATCATGCTTGCTAGGAGAAGAACAATGATGTGGCAAGTTTGAATGTAGAGAAGTGACAAGATTGTAATGAACATTATTGAATATCGGTGCATCTGACACCCTTAAATTTCATGCGCGACTTCGATTATGAATATGGCATTGCATGTTGATTAATATAAAATTTTGCTAAGTGCGGGAATGGTTTGAATGTGAGGACTAGCAAAATGCAACGCAACTGGAGGCTAGAATCAACAACTGGAGAATGAGAGACATGGATAAATATATGTCATCCCCCACTAGCACCATAAGAATGGATGATTATGTAAGATCCAAAAAACTCACTTATGAAATATATCCTTTAATTTCCAAAATTAATTTTTGTAGAAGAAATTAATTATAAAATGGTGTGGAAAAAGAGGAATAATTATATTACTTCATTATCATTTCAAACTGAATTTCATACATCAACAATTCATTAAGAATATCAACACAAGGTCATGTCATTACATAACCTATCCATGAAGGCTTTCACAATGATACACAATACACATACATTCAAATATTGTAATACAAATAATAGAAACAAAAAGATCATAAATGCATCCACACAAGAGCCATAACACAAATAATTTCATGAGTGGAAAACCCTTGTAGGGGTAAAAAAACCACTCATAAAAATTCCCCACTAGCTTAAGGAAATGCCTCTCTGGCAAAGCCGCACTAGCTAAAAATTCACACTGGTTGCAAGATGCCTCACTGGCAATAATCATACTGTTGCATTGACATGACCATTCATTACATATTCCTGGTTATCATGAATATCACTCTCAACAAGGAGCATAATGAAGTTCTTTTACAATTCCCATAAGTCATCAAGCAACATTTACAAGTTACACCAATGTTTCATCCTTACATATTAAATTATAGTAATGCCAACACTAGCATAAATTTCTCCCAAGTATTTGTAAGTAAGGACATTCTACTTCCAATGACTTCCCAAATATCACAAAAGTATACTGAAAGCCATAAACCAATCATATAAAGCTTCATGAAAGTAATCCTAAGCCCGCTAGAATGCACACATGCCTATGCAATTATAACAATAATGCTTACTTCCAAACTCATTAATTCATGGAGGTTTCAACAATTATAGAAATAAATCTATAAAAGAGTTAAGAAGGTATAGCTTATGTATGTATGGGAGTAAATATGTAAGATAATGAATATATATATATATATATATATATATATATGAGTATACATTCTTATGCAATTAAATCTCAAGATCAACTAAATGAAAAATTACAGTAAATAAACAAGATTCCTTAATTATCATACAAGGGATGCACTATAAAATATGAACTTTTGTATTCTTTCAGAACAAGCACAAGGTCTATTTGACAAGAAAAGTAAATATAGACTCAAATCTCTTTCCTTCATGCCTCTAATTATTAATCACGTAAGTTGATCTCTAGGATATTTATAACTTCATGCTTCTAAATATAGGTCATTCTTCTTAGATCTAAACAAACATTCCATGCTTACATATTTAAGTGTGAATGAATAAATTTAACATTCCACATGTGCTACAAAGAAATTAGAGCATACCAATAAATACATCATCTTGCTTTATTTATGACATTTCATTAAAAATATTAAATCATGTGATTGATATACAAGAGAATCAAGTATGAAGAGATTTACAATTCCTAGTTCAAGTATTTAGACCTATCAAGATAATTGCTTCACGAGATCAATGATTTATAATAACCTTATAGTAAGGAATTTGGGAATTTAAATAGGAAATAACATAGCAAGGTATCTGCAGGATATACCTAATACTAAAGGGATTTGTAACATCTCCATTCATTAACTTGAAACAATATTCTTTAATATGACAAAATTAGGAATTAAACCATATTTATTACCTGCTCAATCTAAAAGAAAAGTAAATGATTTGATTTGATACAAGAAGATATTTTCCACAACTATTTTTTCAGTTTGCTGCATTGTTTTTCTCTATTCAATCTACTTTCAATTCATTGGCTATCAGTGATCAAATTCAAATGCTTGATTTTTAACTTGTTTTCACAACATCATATAAACCACTGCTAAATTCCAATGGTTTTAAGATAACAAGTTTGCAACAATAAAGAATTACATCCACATAGAAGTACATCTAATAAAAAGGATAAATAAGAAATTTCATAGTTATCCAAATTTTAGAAATAAACAAATGGATACAAAGATATACCATTTTAAAATAGAAAGTTAACTTCACTAAAAACTGATCTCTAACATCTATTCCATTCGTATTATATATATATATTTAAATATAAATGTGTGTGTATTTATATATGTATATATATCCATGTGTTTATATTTCCATTTTATTATAAAATGCATTAACAACCAAATTAGTATATATACATCGACAATGTATATATTTTGTATAAATATATATACCCAAAAATATATATGCATAAGTATGAATTCATTATATACATATATACATATATATATATGTTTATGTATATATATGTAATTTAATTCTGCATATTCAAAAACTTATTAAAAATAAAAATAATAAAATAACAGATTGGAGAAATTATTTTCCTCATGAAAAAGTATATATACACACAAAGTCATTTACTCATATTTATATATAAATATATATATATATTTATACATAAATGCATATATATATTTATTATTTTACTAAAAATCCAAAATCCAAAATCGAAGGTCATAGACTAAAGACATGCTTCCATCAAAGGTTTATGAGTTATGCAAAGGTTGGCCTAAGGCAAGCGACCCCTATGAAGGGGACGCTGCCTATGGAGAGAAACACCCTCTTTGTAGGTTACAGCATGTGGAGGGTGCTACCTCCAAAGCGTAGCCTCCAACCAATGGGGAGGGGGCTGTACATGCCTCCCCCCTCCTTAATTAATTTCAAAGTTACTCCCCATTAACAAGGGTTTCAAGGGCTCAGGGAAAATTGATTCAAAATTCATGTTTGGTACTATTTGTATATAAGAAAAATAATAATATATATATATATATACATTTATGTTTGTACAGTTCAACATGTATGTAATTGTATAATATTAATAGCTACAAATTCCAAATTCAATCTAAAATTTATAGTAATAGGTGTAATTTCACACCAATATTATACATATATTTATATAAATATATATATATATATATAGTTTTAATATAGTATAAAATACATATTTACAAAAATTAAGAGGTTGATTCGTGTACAAAAGTTTAAATTTTGCTACAGTAATGCACACTTTATAAATGATTTCTATTTTAAAAGGGTTTACAAAAGAGAAGAAATTCTTTCCACAAGCAAACACCGAGCTTTCACTTTGAAACCAAAAATACATTGGAAAGAGAATTCAAAAACCTGGAAAACGCTTTCCATTTGGATTTCCTCTTCCTTGATCCCTACTTTCACATTCTCAATTGCTGGGAACCTCTTGCCGAGGGTTTTTCTCTTTTCTCCTGTATTAATTCTCTTCTTCTTTCCACTATTTCTAATTTAGTTGAGCTACTAAAACCCTCTCCCCCGAAAACCATTTTCAGTTATTGTTTGCAGAGTAATCCATAAAGTTTTTGAAAACCATTGTATGCCTTCCATTATTCATTTTCCTCTTTTAAAGATTTCTTTTTAGTTTTCCAAAACCTAATCTTGAAATTGAAAAATAATAATGTTTATTTTCAATGCACAATATTTATCTCCCAAAATATTAAAAGGTAATTCAAGTTTTAATTACAAATGAGCATTTTTCCTCATAAATAATTAAATAAGCCATTATAATTTGCAATTAAATATTTATTCCAATAAACAATAACAATCATTATCAGTAAATGGAGAAATGCATTTTCTAAAATATACTTTATTTATTTATTCCTTTGCACTTTTACTTCCTTATGAATTAATGTAATAAGAAATTTTAAAATGCCAATCATAAAAATAGGGGTCATGACATCCTTCCACCCTTAAAGAATCATTGTTCCAATGATCAACTTAACTAAAGATAAAATATCATACCTCTTTAGTTATGTTTTACCTTAATGTCAGAAACACCCCTCCTTACGATGATACCATTTACTTCAAACACCTATTTATTCATAATGATAAAATTCATGTGGCTAGAATCCATACACTTGCACACCTCATTAGTACATCATGGCTTCATCAAATCACTCTATTTATCTGATCTAATAAAAGCATACAAATAATTCCTTTATGTCATACAATTTTCTATTTCTTATTCAATTATTTTTCATACTTCAAGTTATTTACCGATAGATAGAAAGTAATTATGTTCATTTTTCAATATGCCCGCTCATATGAGATGTTAGAATAATTGCCTCTATGATGAAAAACAAGCATCCCATATTACTTGTTATCACCATTAGCAAATAAAAAAACTAAAGAAAAAGAAAAATCTTATTAAGCAGAAAATGGAAACCAATTACAATAAGGTCTTCCTTTTGATTGAAAATATAAAAGATAAGAAGATCAACAAGGTACCGAATATCATCAACATGATTAGAAACATCCAGGATAAGAAGGTCACTTACTAAGAAATTTTTTTAGGTCGATTACCATGGAAATCCCACAATACCAGATGTCAAAACGATCATCAAGAGCTCAATACTAATTCAACTAGTTACTAAATTTCACAACAAAAGGTAAATCTCACTCTATAATTGGAAAAAGTAAATTTATATTAACAAGGATATCTGTAAACATGTGAGATGCATAATCCTTTACCTTTTACAAATGCAACATGAGTGCATCCAAAAGAATTGCATTACATTAATTGACTAACAAGCCATACAATGATCGATGCAATGATACATATCCAATTTCTGAGTTACAGAAAGAAAATAAACCACTTAATCAATCTTCAGCTACCATAACCTAGTGGTCTTCCGCAAGTTGAAGTTCAAAAGAATGGTTAAGGTGCTTTCCCAACCCACCATGAAGCATATCACTTCCCCAGGATTCTTCCTAACTCGAAGAACACCCGACCCTGCATAAGGTTCCTAGAAACCAATAATAATAGGGCAAGAGGGAAACTTTCGATGCATGTCTGATGCCTTATATGCATTCTTATACTAGAATGAACATATTTATTGCATATAGGATGTGGCAGAGAAACATATAAAAATTCTTGGCTTTCCTTATCCATCTATTTCAATGGTACAACTCGCTTTGGCCAAAGTATATATATATATATAAACTAGTTGATCTTGGGAAAGAAGATCACCTTCTCTGTTAATCCATATTCGACATCTTGTCTCAGAAGGTAAGCTTAAAATTTATCACATACAACACTTTCAACAAGAAAAATTGAATTGCATAGAATAAGAACCAGATGATATAATAGTGCATACCATGCCCAAGTGTACATAGAATGAATACCAAACAAGAATAAATAACCCCTGGTGCCTAGCTTGTACAAGGTACAAATACATAATTTACCTGTAGTGCCTCTCTCACACAAATATGGATCATGTCTCATATACAATGTGCATTACTCATTCAAGTTTTCATACAATGAATATGGTAAGTGCATCTCTCGCAAAAGTGCATTGCTCACACAAAAAGTCAAATATGCATAAATTGTAGTAGTGCGATTTTAGTGTTCATTACTCCATCCAATAAACACAATGAGTATCAAAAGTATCACACACAAATAAGGAATGTAATATTTTCTAAAGTGCTTTATCCCCACAAAGGAATCAATAACTTACTCTAGTGCATCACTCTCACAAGAACAACAATGATATGAAAATATTCTTCATTCACATTAGTACAAGTGTAGTGAACCTTTCTTGTTCAAGTAAAGATATAAGTACAATTAAGGCAAAAAAAATCTATAATATGCATAAAATCATTCATACAGATATGTCATTCGCATGGAGCATGAGAAGTGCATTATTATACTGGTATCATTCTCATATAGTACATATGTATACATATTTTCACTAATAACAATCAAGCCTACATGCTTCATCACATCAAACACTTTTTCCTTTTCTTAAGAGATAGATCAAGTTATTTAACAAATCAACTTCTATCATGAATTACCAATGAAGATTCTCAAGACATCAAAACCTTGCATTCTCGAAAGATCCCCATGGATTCAACTAGATCCCAAATTCAGTAAAAATAAGATGGTGCTCAACAATTCAACTTGCTCGAAGCCCTGTATTATTACAAACATTTTTTCCTTTAAAATATCCTTCTTAGATGGGTAAAAGCACAAAGTTGTGTCACACTTTCAGCCAACATATCAACACAACTGAATTTAAGTGTTTCTAACTAAAAATCAATTTTGGTCAAACATATGACCTAATAAGATTCATTCTAGCTAAGTTAGATACTTCCAAAATTTATTCAACCAAAATTGCTGGCTAAAAATATATGGAGCACCACTTTGAGTCCAATTTACCAAAAAAAAAAAATTATTTGAAAAAATTGAAGTTTTAATAACTCCTCCTCATGTAAATAACACTTTTTTTAAAATGTAAAAATACCCTTTTGTAGATCCATAAGTGTAGTTTTCAAAAATATATTTATTTTAATAGTTTAATTATTATTATTTTTATTTTTATTTTTATTTATACTAAAAGTAGGTTATCAACAAATAATATTAGGTTGATTACCATGCCAAAGAAAAATACTAAAACTTATTAAAAAAAATTGAAAAAAATATGATGCACTAGATAAAAGAATCTATTTCAAGATGGTATATTTTTTTTTCCATTTTAGATAAATATTTAATATGAATGTTGACGTCCGATGGAAACAGTTGTTTTTTATTCATGCACATTTTAATACTTATATACAAATATATATTTATCAACATTGGAAAAAAATATATCCATGCACTAAAGTTTCAAGTTATAAAAACACAAAAAATTTGAAAGAAAAAAAATAAAATTTACTATAAAAAGTTTGACGTCCCATGCAACTTTATTTTTCAGCATTTTATGAGCAACTAAATTATAGTGTTAATTTATGAAAAACTAGTTTAAAATAATATTTTAATTTCTTATAAAAAATACAAACATAAAATATACTAAAAAATACATATTATACTAGTTTACATCATTTAAAAATTCAAAACATATATGCTAATTTTTAGTGATTCAAGTTTAAAAGTTGGATCAACATTGGTCATTTCCTTTATAAAATGTGATGCAACTTTGTGTTTTTACCTAGATTTCCTACCTTCGAGAAGGCTCAACCAATAATTATCCATTATTATCAGATTTATTTACTTCATAGGTGTTTTTCCTTCTCCTTCTTATCAAAATTTCATCTTTTCTCCTTTCCTTGTATCTTTTGACTCATTCATCATTTATGTCATCAGAGAGATCTCTCTTCACAATATATTTCTTTTATTAATTCACTTTTATTTCCACTTCATCATTCATGGGTCATCACCATATTTATCCATTTTGGCTTATTTCAAATACACTATATATTATCCATCGTGGCTTATTTGAAATAGTCACCAATACTCTTACTATAAATTCATATGAAAACATGACAAAGGTGAAGGGGACTCACACCTCTAGAGTTCTCGAATAATCAAACTACATCTAAACTTCTAGTTGGTTCCAAACTAACCATCAAAGAATCACCAACTCATCAAAGGAATCTTGACCCATAACTAGGGTTCTCCATTCAATACAATAGGTTCACATACCATAATGCAACCTAAACATAGAAGACATAAGGTCCGAGTGTTCAACCTGAGTTCTCTGATACAAAATGTAAGATCCGGAAAACCCACTTATGAAATATATCCTTTAATTTCCAAAATTGATTTTAATAAAATAAACTAATTATAAAATGGTGTGGAAAAAGAGGAATAATTATATTACTTCATTATCATTTCAAAAGGAATTTCATACATCAACAAGTCATTAAGAATATACACACAAGGTCATGCCATTACATAACCTATCCATGAAGGCTTTCACAATGATACACAATACACATAAATTCAAATACTACAATGCAAATAATAGAAACAACAATATCATCAATGCATCCACAGAAGAGCCATAGAACAAATAATTTCATGAGTGGAAAACTCTTGTAGGGGTGAAAAACGACCCGTAAAAATGCCCCACAGGCTCAAGGAAATTCCTCTCTGGCAGAGCCACACTAGCTACAAATTCACAGTGGTTACAAGATGCCTCACTAGCAATAAAAATATTGTCTCATTAAAATGACCATTCATTTCATATTCAAACTAGTTATCATGAATATCACTCTCAACAAGGAGCATAATGAAGTTCTTTTACAATTCCCATAAGTCATCAAGTAACATTTACAAGTTACACCAATGTTTCATCCTTACATATGAAATTACAGTTTTGCCAACACTAGCATAAATTTCTCCCAATTATTTGTAAGTAAGGCCATTCTATTTCCAACGACTTCTCAAATATCACACAAGTATACTGAAATCCATAAGAAAATCATATAAAGCTTCATGAAAGTAATCCTAAGCCTTCTAGAATGCACACATACCTATGCAATTATAACAAGAATGCTTACTTCAAAACTCATTAGTTCATGGAGGTTTCAACAATTATAGAAATAAAACTATAAAAGAGTTAAGAGGTATAGCTCATGTATGTATGGGAATACATATATAAGATAATGAATATATATATATATATATGAGTATACATTCTTATCCAATTACAACTCAAGATCAACTAAATGAGCAATTACAATAAATAAACAAGATTCCTTAATTATCATACAAGGGATGTACTGTAAAATCTGAACTTCTGTATTCTTTTAGAACAAGCACAAAGTCCATTTGACAAGAAAAGTAAATATAGACTCACATCTCTTTCCTTTATGCCTCTAATTATTAATCACGTAAGTTGATCTCTAGGATATTTATAACTTCGTGATTTTAAATATAGGTCATTCTTCTTAGATCTAAACAAACATTCCATGCTTACATATTTAAGAGTGAATGACTAAGTTTAACATTCCACATGTGCTACAAAGAAATTAGAGCATAACAATAAATACATCATCTTGCTTTATTTATGACATTTTATTAAAAAGATTAAATCATGTTATTGATACACAAGAGAATCAAGTATGAAGAGATTTCCAATTCCTAGCTTAAGTATTTAGACCTATCAAGATAATTGATTCATGAGATCAAGGATTTATAATAACCTTACAGTAAGGAATTTGGGCATTTAAAAGGGAAATAACATAGCAAGGTATCTCTAGGATATACCTAATACTAAAGATGCATTTGTAACATATCCATTCAGTAACTTGAAACAATATTATTTAATATGATCAAATTAGGAATTAAAACATATTTATTACCTACTCAATCTAAAAGAAAAGTACACGATTTGATTTGATACAAGCAGATCTTTTCCACATCTAGTTTTTCAGTTTGAATTGTTTTGTTCTATTAAATCTACTTTCAATTCATTGGCTATCAGTGATCAAATTCAAATGCTTGAATTTTTACTTATTTTCACAACATCACATAAACCAATCCTAGATTCCAATGGTTTTAAGATAATAAGTTTGCAACAACAAAGAATTACATCCACATAGAAGTACATCTAATAAAAAGGAGAAATAAGCAATTGCATAGTTATCTATATTTTAGAAATAAATAAATGGGTACAAAGATATATCATTTTAAAATGGAAAGTTAACTTCACTAAAAAATGATCACTAACATCTATTCCATCCGTAGTATATATATATATATATTTAAATATAATCATGTGTGTATATATATATCCATGTGTTTGTATTTCCATTTTATTATAAAATGCATTTACAACCAAATTAGTATATATACATCGACAACATATATTTTGTATAAATATATATACCCATAAATATATATGAATAAGTATGAATTTATTATATACATATATACATATATATCTATATATGTTTATATATATATATGTATATATAATTTAATTCTGCATATTCAAAAACATTTTTAACAACAAAAATAATAAAATAACAGATTGAAGAACTTATTTTCCTCATGCAAAAGTATATATACACAAAGAGGCATTTAATCATATATTTATACATAAACTAAAAATCAAAAATAAAAAATCGAAGTTCATAGACTAAATACATGCTTCCATCAAAGGTTTAAGAGTTATGCAAGGGTTGGCCTAAGGCCAACGAGCCCTATGAAGGGGACACAACCCATGGAGGGCGCTGCCTCCACATGAAAACCTTTCCCCAATGGGGGGGGGTTGCCTGTACAGGCCTCCCCTCTCCTTAATTAATTTGAAAGTTACTGCCCATTAACAAGGGTTTCAAAGATTTAGGGAAAACTGATTCAAAATTCTTGTTTGGTAATATTTATATATAAGAAAAAAAAATATATATATTATATATACATATATGTCGGTACAGTTCAACATGTATGTAATTGTATAATATTAATAGTTACAGATTCTAAATTCAATCTAAAATTTACAGTAAAAGGTGTAATTTCACACCAATATTATACACATATTTATATAAAACTATATATGTATATATAGTTTTAATACAATATAAAATACAGATTTGGAAAAATCAAAAGGCTGAATCGTGTACAAAAATTTAAACTTTGCTATAGTAATGCACACTTTATAAATGATTTCTATTTTAAAAGGGTTTTCAAAAAAGAATAAATTATTTCCACAAGCAAACATTGAGTTTTAGCTTTGAAACCAAAAATACATTGGAAAGAGGATTTGAAAACTTGGAAAACACTTTCCAATTGGATTTCCTCTTCCTTGATCCCTACTTTCACATTCTCAATTGCTAGGAACCTCCTGCCAAGGGTTTTTCTCTTTTCTCATGTATTAATTCTCTTCTTCTTTCCACCATTTCTAATTTAGTTGAGCTACTGAAACCCTCTCCCCTGACAACCATTTTTCAGTTATTGTTTGTAGAGTAATCCAAAAAGTTTTTGAAAACCATTGTATGCCTTCCATTATTCATTTTCCTCTTTTAAAGATTTCTTTTTAGTTTTCCAAAACCTAATCTTGAAATTTAAAAATAATAATGTTTATTTTCAATGCACAATATTTATCTCCCAAAATATTAAAAGGTAATTCCTATTTTAATTACAAATGAGCATTTTTCCTCATAAATAATTAAATAAGCCATTATAATTTGCAATTAAATAATTATTCCAATAAACAATAACAAGCATTATCAATAAATGGATAAATTCATTTTCTAAAATATACTTAATTTATTTATTCCTTTACACTTTTACTTCCTTATGAATTAATTTAATAAGACATTGTAAAATGCAAACCATAAAAATAGGGGTCATGATAGATTACGTCACAAAAAAGTAGTAGGGTGTGTGGGGAAGGCTTGTGGTGGGCCCATGGAGGAAGTTTTGAAGGCATTAGCTAAAGTTTCATTTTGATGGTAAAATGAAATGATTAAAGGAAACTAGCAGATGCTTTTATATAGATCGATAGAAATTTAAAAACCCTGCACTTGTAAAAAGAAAAAACCATTTGTTGGGCATGAAAATATTAAAAGTGAAGTGCCCGATGGAAAATATTTGGGGCTTCCACCTTTTAATAAGCAATGGTTAAAAATATAAAGTGGTAAAGATAGCTTGGTGCGGGTATGAATTTTTATATTACCTGATAAAGTGTTTTAAAATCTTCACCATTTTAAATGGTTTGAGTGAAAAAATGTTAAATGGTAAAGATGAGGGCATGGGCGAAAGTTTTGTGCAGCATGGTGGAAATTAAAAAATTAAAAGGCTCCATTGTTAATGCAAGAAAACTTTATCTGCTCAGAGGTGAAAGTGTAAAGTGCAGCTAGGAAAATTGAGAAGAATAAAAGGGTTTTCATGAGGAAACAAAATCATTTTCAAGTGCAGGGTAAAATGAGGAGAGAAGAGAGAAGAATATTCATGTTTCTTGTTGCAAATCAGATGGAGATCAAGCTACTAGATGTCAACTGCAGATTCATTTTAGGGTTGTTTCTTCTTATATATCTTTTCTTTCTTTCTCATTTGTAAGGGTTCCAATTTCTGGAGTCCTGCAAGGCAGACATAAACTTTGTATAAATTATAAAGTGTTTATTTGGGGTGAAGTTTATAATTGTTAGCCATTAGTTTGAGATGTTTTTGTGTTTTGAATTGTGCTTCATGAATATATTCTATCTTGTGACTGTCTCCATGGTTGAGATGTAATACTTTTTAAAATTCAATAATCAAGGATTACTTTGGTTTCTTCATGCATATTTGTTGCATTTGAATTGCATTTGTTATTGCCTTACGTTCAAAGAGTAGTGTAATTTATTTAATGAATGTAATGGGAGTATTATGTTTTTGGGTGGATTTCTAAGAATGTTCATTTGATAAGCTTCAGTGGTCTTGTTATCATAATGTGATAACATTTTTAAGATCTTCAAAAAAAATTTAACATGATAAGATAAAATGATTGTTATATGAATTTGTGGCCCTCTTCTTGGCATTGGTTAGTCTTGTGCATCTTTTGTTTTCAATTTGGTTCCAAATCTTAAAATCTAAAAGCCCTTTTACTTTGATGTCTATTTTCATTGATGTTTAATTTATCTCAGATCCATGTATCTTCATGGTTTTTTAAAGAGTATAGAGGCTAAATTTGAGATAATTTCATCTATTAACCCTCTATGTGTTTGTAATAAAGATATCTAAGTTATGTGTTCTCAAAAATATTTAATGTAGATGGGATTATTCTTGAATCTGGTGGAATATAAAATACCCATCACTCATATATACAAGAACTATCCACTTTCATAGGTCTATAATTTGTTTCTTGGCATAAGTTTATCATACATTCAGGCCTACAACTAGGAAGAACCTCTTGAGTCATGTGGAGCTCAAAGTGAAGAATACTTTCATAACCTTGGTCATTGGCTTTTCTTGTCTTCAATATATTGATAGTACAGATTCCTTGTCCTAAATATTTAATCCATTGGTTTAGGTATTGTGTTTCTCCTTAGGACTGAACATTGCAAGAAAAACAACCAAAACCACACTCTCAACACACACACTTACTGAATAGAATCAATGTCACATAAAACTATTTTCTCTTTTCTCTTATCGCTCCACTTCTTCGCTCTTGCATCACCTCTTCACCATTAACTCATCTTGGATTTATACCATCTTCAACTTTGAAACATATCCAAATTTGGCCATCCAAATTCAAATTCAAATTAGGTTGACACCAAAACATTCTGGGGTTGAATTAGAACTAGGGTGACCCAAAATGATCCAACACATTTCATCATCCTCAAAAGTAGTATTTCACACAAGGTCGGCCAAACCAGTATAAAATGCATAGAACCATTCAACACAAATCTTCTAAATGTTGAAACTATATTCAATAGAACAAGGGAAACACAACTCTAGAACTACAAGTCATAAGAATTCATCAAAGAGAAATTTGTACCAACAACATTTCTCTCGGACCTCAACCAGAAACATAGAAAATAATAGTTCACAACTAGTGAACACAACCTGCATTGTACAACGAATCAACAACCAAAAATCTGGACATGATTGAAATGAAGAATGTGTGTTCTTGGTCACTAGGGTTTA
This sequence comes from Sequoiadendron giganteum, assembly GCA_007115665.2. Taxonomy (NCBI): domain Eukaryota; kingdom Viridiplantae; phylum Streptophyta; class Pinopsida; order Cupressales; family Cupressaceae; genus Sequoiadendron; species Sequoiadendron giganteum. Next base: position 447,740,536 of record CM021103.1, on the reverse strand, counting down.
GGACCTAGGGCAACAAATTCCAACCTTTACATTCAAGAAAAAACCCTTGAGATTCCAATGCAAATATGATTGAAAGCTGGAAAAGGGTGTGTTCTAGGGGATGGAATGATGTAAATAAGGGGTTCACCACCAAGTTTGGACTTGGAAAAGAAGATATTGGAAAACATATGCTAAATGACCTAGAAATGAAAATGAAACAAAATAGAAAGTTGTGAAACCAGAGATGTGCACCTAGAAAATTGGAGAAGGCGGAATGAAGGTCTGACACCCTAGAAAATTCACTATTGAAACCAGCTAGGACTCATTTTCCAAGTTGGGAGAATTAGTCCAGTGTCGAGAAATCTATGTCGGAACAAGTTTCAAACAAATGGGTACTCAGATCTACAAAAATATCTAACAGACAGCAGTAGTGGGACTCATTCACCACTAGTGGCAAATTAGTCCACTTCTAGATTTCTAGAAATTCAAAGTTGTATTTTGTATCCATTAGTTTTCTCTATTACTCCCAATTTAGATCTAGGTCCAAAGCTGCCAAATTCAACTTGTAAGTCTTCTCCAAGCTCCTCCAAGGTTTGTTCATAATATTGAAAACTTTAGTTTTCTTTGACAACATAATGACATCTTTTATAATCTTGCTCTTTGAGATATATGCAACCTAGACCTATAAATCACATGGAAAGAGAGGGAAAAATGGTTATGGGGTTAGAGAATGGGGATTTTCCTCAAGGTCAAAACCCTTGTTGGTAATTAAACCTTGAAATAGAAAGTAAATAAAAAGGAGATTGATGAATGAACAAAAGGTGATGTTGCAGCTCACCAAACCCTCATAATAAAGTGTTGAAAATCTGCTTGAGATGGCCACAATGGATATGGTTCTTGATTATTTCTTGTAGGAGATAGATCTTGAATGCTAAGCTTGCTTGGATCATGAACTCTACACCATAATTGTAAGAAAAATTATAAACATAATGAAGAATATGATCTATTACATGATGATTCATCTTGAAGAATGCTCTTGAAAGATTGATAATTTTCCCTTGAAAACCTTGAATGCTCTTGCTCAAATTTCTCTTGTGAACTCAATTTGGTATTAGGATGAGTACTTGAATGCTTGGGGGGTTAAATGAGAGAATGAACCTTGTATTTATACCCAATTATGCAAGAATTCCCAAAATTAGAACACTACAAGCTGACATTGGATCTTGGAGAATAAAATCCCCCCAAAAATTTAAATTAAATTTGGATTTTGTGTTAAGGGGGACTCATTCACCACCTTGGGTGAATGGGTCCCACCTAAGGGGACTCATTCGCCTGGAATGGCTAATGAGTCTCACCTTAAGAATTTGAGGTGGTTTTTTGGGGATTTGATGTTTTAAATGCCATTTGTCAGGATTATCATAGAAAATACACCAAAAAAGGCATGTGGATGCAAAAAGGGGCCGATTAAAGCATAAGAGAGCCTAATTATTGATGAAAATCCTAGAGGAATGTTAAAGTGTGTTACAAAATTTTACAACACACCAAATAAGGCAAAGCTAAAAGAAATTATGAAGTTAATTATGCTTAGAAATCCTAGAAAAGCGTGAAAGTGTGTCACAACACCTTACAACACCTTTACAAGGAATCATCAAAGTACACCAGTTCACAAGGGCCCAAGACCTAATGTGAATGTGTTATCCACATTACAAGGCTAAATTAAGGCCAAACTAAGCCAAAATCTACAAGAAGGAGCTAAACAAGCATAGAAAAGGCTAAGGACCCTTTTTTTGATGTTAAATTTAGCCCCAAGTTTAGTGAGAGGATGAAATTGCTTCAAACTTACACTAAAGTAGCCAAACATGCATCAAGGGAGGGTTCCAATGTAATCATGCTAATAAGATAAGATAGAAACAATAAAGAGGGATGATCAAGCCCCCAGGATCAAGATCTCATGACAAAACAAAATAAACGCAAGGGAACACACACATGAAAATTATATAAAGAATAGTGACAAGGCCAATCATACAATGCTAAAGACAAGAAATAAAAATTAAGGAGAAAGCTAGAACAAGCTTTGATCACTTGTCCAACACGATGTGGATCAGATCTAGGCTATTCATCTAAGAAAAATGCATACTCACTCTGAGGCGACAAAACTCATGGATGTTCACTGAGTGAGAAGTCCAAAAAGGGTGAGAAACATACACTAATGGTTGGTATGTACTCACACACACACACAAGTGGCTATGGGGAAAGTCATGCCACTGGTTTGGCTTCCCACTCAGACCATACAAAATTTATGTCTCCTGATAAATTTGATAAGGCACCACACAAAAAGAAGTGATTTGGTTTTTGAGCTTCATGAGACAAGAAAAACTTTGTATGCTTCGAGCTCATGAACAAACATGATGTGTCCATAGGAATGCAAGTTGTGTTATGCAATTTTTTCATAAATCTAACATAGGAAATGTTTAAAGGAGTCTTTATTATTTCATGTGAGGTCTTTAACTTAGGGAACATTGTGTATAATGTCTCCAAGAGAGGAACAATCAAAGAATAGAAAATTCATGACTTAGGGGATGTAGTGTGTCACATCAAGCAACTAAGAGTAATTTAATATGCTAAGAGAGATCATGCTCATGAAGGAAATCACACCCAATGTCATCCACAAAGTGAAAAACACATTGTATGAAGCAAGAAGGCTACACTAAGAACCATGAAAAGAGAAAACTGCAAAAAAAAATAATGCCAATGTATGCCCCCACTTTAAAGAAATTGCAAAACACCATGCTGTGAGCAATTACTTTAAAGTAGTAAATGAAAAATGCTAACAAGAAGGAGGAAATAAGATCCAACTTGGAAAGCCCTATGCCAATTCATATGTTTCTGTGTAAGGATATGGCATGCGAGAGAAAATAGAGAGGGGTTTCCCCCAAAATGAAAACACCAAAAAAATAAGGGATCTATAGATTTGGGGTCAGTATGTTCTTTGCTTCAATGTTTTGTAAGGAGCTCGAAACAATCATCATCCTCCAAATACACATAGAATTGGAATAATGACATAAAGAGAGTGAAAACAAAGGAAAAGTCTTGTGGGTCAACATAGAAGAGATATAGGGTGTCTTGACACCTTGCATCATCCCCAAAAGGAAAAAACAAGAAAAAGAAAGATAAAGATGAAATGGAAAAAGGAAAAAGAAAAGAAATCCTTTTGGGTCAACATGAAGGAGACATGAATGTCTCAATGCCTTGCATCATCCCCAAAAGGAAAACACAAGAAAAATAAGATAAAGATGAAAAAGAGAAAGAGATTCACGACATAGAGAAGAATGAAGGTACAAATAGAGGAATACCACAAAGAGAGAAAATATAAAATTATAGGGGATCACATTATGCACATGCAATCACACAAAAAAAAAAATGAAAAATAAATAATGCCACAAGACTAGTAAGGAAGATGCAATTCAACCCATGAGCAATTCATCTGTGTCCCAATCATGTTTCATGTATAGCGAAGGCAGGCAACTAGACAAATGAACAAGAGCAAGTGCCAAACTAGGAGAAGCTCCAGGTTTAGAAGACTTGTCATTTAGGCTCATGGAAGAGGAAAAAATGTGTTTAGTTCATTATACACATCTTCATCAATTTTGGCATCCTCGTTATCATCATCTATGTTAATCACAATAGGAGGTGAAAGGATAATATCCATAGAAGAGTTCAACTCTTGTTGTGGAGGATGTGTGGAAGTTTCTTGTTGTGACTAGGCAGGGAGAAGTCATGTGTTGCTTCAGTCAATTTTGCATCTTGATTTTATTTTAACTCATCATGGAACTTATGAGAAAGGGCATGAGGTCTTCATCTACGTTCCCAAGAACCTCTATTTTGTTTAGTTTTTTTTTCAAGTTGTATAGGAGTAGGTTGATCAACCATAGGTTTTTTTCTTCCCTAGGGGGAGGAAAAAAATGAACCATGGGGGGTTGTTCAACCTCTTTCTCTTTGAATTTGTAAGCTTGTTTTATTCTTGGAGGTGTGTCAGGGTTGGTTTCAATGTTTCTTGGTCGCTTGTAAGAGGTAGGTAAGGTTTTTGTTTTAGGTTGGTCTTGGTTGTTTTGGTCTTGCTTAGGTTCAAGCATGGTTTCATCAAGGATGGTAGGCTTGGAGGTGGATGGGGACATGATTCAAAGAGATGATCTTCTTTTCCTTGAACTTGTTGTAGGAAAATAAAAATAAGTCTTCTCTTGACTTGATAGGTTCCATGGGCTCAGGCCAAAAGGAATCTAGGGAAGATTTTCCATTATATGACAAGTGATTAAAGCCACTATTGTAAACAATAAATATCTCATTGTCAAATAGGAACTTCAAAAATTTATGCACAATCAAAAGGATGAATTTCATGGAGCATAGCTATTGGTGGCCAAGCTTTACATGAAATTGGTCTGACTATAGGATGATGGAGAATGTAACGTCTAATTTTTTTGGTCCTATTTGTAATGGTAGGGTGATAAATCCAATTGTGGGGCACACAAAACCATTATCTGTCTTGATCCATGCTCTCAGTTTGTCATAATTATCTTGATAGAGCTCATGCAAGAGTAGGAATTCCTCAGTGATCAAGTTCTCTCCACAGGTGGGATTTATTAATATCCCATTAGTGGGCTTACCATAGATACAACCAGCTATGTAAAGAGGACCATTGGGAAAAAAAATAAGTATGTATTTAGAGGAGAAAGAAATATCAAGAGGACGCTTAGTTCGGCACTTACGAGGGATGACGTCTATCACCCCTATCATTTCATCAATAGGATTGACATTAATAGAATTACTTGGAATATAATCAATGTGTTCTTCATTTGTATCAACATTCATCACATCATTCTTAGGTGTGTCGCTAGATTTAACAAATGAGATAGTATGTTTTGGCATGGGATTGGTAGAGATTTGTAAGTTTTGGTTCAGAGGGAAAACAAAATTATCGCCTTGATCATTAGTACCCGCAATGGATAGACAACTAGAATCAATGAGGTCTTGCATAAGATGTTTAAGATGCTCACACTGTTTCGTGTCATGTTCATTTTGTCAATGAAAATGGCAATAAGAATTTTCTTTAAAGTTCGGAGGAAAAGGTTTATTAGGGTCAAGTTGTCTAACGAGAGGTAAGGTAATCATTTATTGTTTCAAGAGTTGGGACATGGTATTATGAAGGGTGTCAGTAGGGGAGTGAATTGTCTTTTGGGATCTCCATAAATAAAGGCATTGTGGCTTTGACAACAACTTTGTTATGGAAATTTTGATTTTTTGTTGAGGGTTGAACTAAAGGAACCCTTTATTTGGTTTTCTAAATGGATGGGAAGTGTTTTGGTGTATAGTCTCTGATCTTTCAACTCGGATAGAAGTGGACTTTGCATCGCGACTAGAAACCAATTTTTGGTAATCACGAAGAGCAGTACAAAAGCGCATGAAGCATGGGAATTTCATCATGGTCAACTTGTCTTGGATTTTTGTTTGTAATTTTTCTATAAACATATTTTGAAGGTGTGGGTTGAGGATCTCGACATCAACTTGGGAATAAAGTGATTGATAGTGGGAGATAAAATCAGTTATCTTTTCTTCCTCTTTTTGCTTCCATCTCACCAAGTCGGCTAAGGTCAGCTTAGGAGTCATCTGCACTTGGAAATGATTTATAATTTCCTCAACAAGTTCATCGAATGAATGTATTGAGTTATTCGGTAAAGAAGAGAACCACTTCAAGGAAGTGTCTTTCAAGGTCCTAGGAAATATTTTTGCCAAAATTTTATCATCAAGGACAAATTCATTACATAGGGTAGTGTATGCATTCACATGGTTAGAAGGATCTCCCTTCGCTTCATATTTATCAAATCTACACATCTCTACACCTTGTGGCATTGGTGTGTGCAGTATCTCCAAGGATAATGAATTAATCTTGATGTAATATGTGGGTGGACCATTTTGATTTTGATTGATGGTGGAGACTTGTTTTTGAAGGGATGCCATGGTTTGAAAAAAATGATGTATGAGAGGGTCATTGCTTGTGTTATTATTTGGAAATGAAAGTGGTGGAGTGCATGTGTTTTTGGAACAAGTGAATGGAATGCTTATAGGTGGTAAAGTAGTAGGAGCTATAACATGCAATGACACATAGGAACTAGGGATGCTAGCTGGAATACCCAAGGAATGAATCACATTACTAACTTGTTGCATTGTCATGACTTGAGGAGGGGTGTATGTAGGAATTGAGGGTATTGTTACGGGAGGAGGAATTTGAGTTCCTCCTTGGCTTGAAGCATTATTTGTGGGAAGCGGGTAGCTAGTAGTTGATGGAAGATGTTTTTCAAAGATTTGCACTATATTTTTCACAAGATCAAGACCATCTTCAATGCCAAGGATGTGGTGAATGTTTTCAATTGTAGGAATTTCAATGGTTGAAATTTTTTCAAGGCTAGTTTGATGTAGTAAGTTCACTAGGTCCTTATGAATATGGATTAGGTTTTCTTGTGGAATGCTATCATTATTTGGTTCAGCTTGCATGCTACTTGAAGGAAAAGAGTTTGATGGAACTCTCAAATTTTGCAAATTTGAGATGCCCATTTCAAAATTTTGCCTCTGCACTTTTAAAAAGTGCACTTGAGATATCTGCCTGAGTGACCTACTTTGGAGGATCGTAATTTGAAGCCAGATGATATTCATGAAAAACCCCTTGGTAGAAATATTTAATTGACATATGTGAACATTCATGTCAATTTTCAGCTTCCCACGATAACTTTTGATAGGGTTTCAAAAAGTGAAGCTCGAGGGTTTTCACACTTTTTCGTTGTTTGCAAACTTTCAGTTTTGCAAAGTAGCTTCCCATTTGATATTTAATTTTGAAATTGGTTGATATTCATGCCAAAATGATTTTTGTTCTGCATTATACATACCTAAATGAGCTCGTATGTCAGTTTTTAGAGTCTCATGATATGATTTGCTATTTTTAACAAATCAAACCAAATGCAATTTCTCCTGTTTTGCACCTGCATTTTTAGAAACCTTTCTGGGTGGTCAACTTTGACACCTAATATATTTTGATGGGATTTTTCATGAGAGAAGAATTTTTTTTCCCGTAACTAGGTAAAATGGAGTGAATTTCTCCACATGGGCAAGTTTTCAACAACTTGAGGCAAAGGCAAATTCGAGAGGCAAAATAAGTTTGTTTGATGAAAGATGAGAGAGGCTTTGCTTGTTGCAAATCAATGGTGAATGAAGATTCTAGATGGCCTCTTCAGATTGATTTTTTGGCTTCTTCTATTCCTTCTTATTCTCTTCTTCTCTCAAATTTTAAGGGTTCTGAAACTTTGTATTGCGTTGGGTAGATAGAGAATTGTAAATTCTGAGTTATTTCTTGAGTCTATAAGCTGTAATCTCTGATTTCATGAGCAAATACAACTAGTTTATGCAAATTAAAACATGAAGGTGTTTTCACATTCATGAATATCTTCAAATTGTCTCCATACTTGTGCAGTTAAATCATATGAATTCAATAATACCAAGTGTTTTTGGGTTTTTCATTTCAAATTTGGTGAGATTGTGTTATATGTTTGTGGGTCTATTTCAAAGAAATGGTTAAATAATTTAAGCAGATAACAATGATTTCAAGTGTGCAGGTTGGATTTGATAAGGAGAATTTGATTGATAATAAGAGAGGGATTGTTGGTGCAAGATACTAAGACTTGATGCAAAGCATTGGCAATTTAAATCCACTGGTTGAAGTTTGTTTTCTGATGAATTCATTTTATGTGTTTGACTCGATGGCCTAGAATTGGCACTGATCTATTATTTAGTTTTATACATCTCATAAACGTTTTATAAATGCAAAATCATTCTTATTCTTACTGTTTTGTTTGTTGTATGTCCTGCTTCCCAATGGATGAGTGAGTACTAGTCTACTGAGAGTTTAGCCAGGTTTGAAGTTTTCAATGCTCTCTGTGGTTTAATTGAATTGGGAATTATCTGTTGTAAAAATCAATGTCAGTGTATGGTTGAATTAAATTTTAGGCATTGTGTAGGTTGACCCACCTTGGTCCTATAGAGCTAGAAGTGTAGGAGATTTTAGTCTTTGACTAAATCTTGTCAGTTGGCCACTAACTTTGAGAATTCTTAAACATAGAGGTTGGCTACCTCTTAGAGAGTTTCAAAGCTTAGCTGGAAAAATAAAACACCAACAAAATGGTGACTCTACTAGGAAAACTCTGAATCTTTAGTTGTAGAATGATAACTCATAGAGTCATCATATTATTTTCCATTTTGAATTTAGTTTAAATGTTGAAGGATTTAAAACCTGGAAGAAGATTTTTTGCAATGAACCTGAAAAGTTTTCATGATCTGTGGTGCTCTACTGGTGGAAGGAACTCACAAAGAAGTTTACATGTGAAAGAGCTTCATATTGCTTGAAGTTCAGTCCTCTAAAAATAGAGGTGGCGACTCAGTCATAAGAACTTGTTGAAGATTTGAAGAGAAATTTCCAGATCTACAATATTTCCAATCAAGAACAATTTACAGTAGCTACAATGTTTCCAGGTACTCTTCAATTTTGGTTTTCAATAAAATATTGTATGAAAACCATATTTAAATATTCTAGAAGAAAATTTGGTTCCATATTTAGTGAATGAGCACTAACGGAGGGAAAGAATAGTAAAATGGAACGTTTCCAGGTATTCTTCACTTTTGGTTTTCAATAAAATCTTGTATGAAAACCATATTTAAATATTCTAGAATAGAATTTGGTTCCATATTTAGTGAATGAGCACTAACGGAGGGAACGAATAGTAAAATTGAATTTGCACACTCCCATTTGCTGGACCTGTTGAAAATAATTGTAGTTCCATTGAAATAATTTTGTCTAGTGCTCAAATATTTGCTAGTGTGGATGGTTAGAATGAATTTGTGTATCTTAGGGGTTTCCATCCATTTGCATTGTCATATGATTTGATCCAAAGTTGTCATTATGTCAGTAATTGTTGTAGTTTTCCATCATTTTGTCATGTTGGTGATTATGCACAATTAGTTGAGCCTTAATTTGCAAATACTCATGGATCATCAAGGTAAAGTAGCTATACTAATGAACACTTTGATTTAGCTTGTCAAGAAGTGTGAAAAGTATAATAATCTTCAAGCATCTCATACCCCAGAGTGTAAGAACCCAAGAATTAATAAGCCTAGGTTCAGTCTTGAATGGAATGATATATTTGAAAGAAGGCTTAAAGAGATGGATGAAAGACACCAGCTATTTCAACAAGCCCAATTAAGAGACCATCAAACTATGTCTACTTGTCAAGTTCATGCACCTTTTGTGAATTCCCTTGATCCATTATATGCTCAATTAGATTTTCCATGGGTTGATTACAAAACTAAAAGTATGCTAGCTCAAGTCTACAAGGAGATGCCTAGATTTGATGGGTATACGGTATGTGAAGGATATGCACATGTTCAAAGTTTTTCCAGCTTTATGGAGAAACATTCATTCATAGATCAAGATATGTGGATGAGATTTTTTATCATATCCCTTGAAGCAAGAGCTTGGGATTGATATTTAAGTTTTCCTGAGAAGTCATTTCTTTGCTGGGATAAATTAGTGGCTGCTTATAGAAAAGAGTTTGCATGAAAGCCATCTGACCTTTTCATGAGGTTAAAGCAGATCAAGAAGCAAGATGAAGATTCAAGTGTTGATTTCAGTCATAGATTTGGTGTTGCCTTGTCACTAATCCCAGAGAATTTCAGACCTAATACATCATACTATATCCATATGTATTTTGAAACTTTTGAAGAAGGATCTGGTGCATTAATAAAATATTTTGAAATACTAAGCATGCAAATGGCCTACACAGTTTTGGAAAATTTGGAGAAACAAAGGAATGAATATGTGCAAAAAAAATTGTCTTCAGGGTATGTGCAGGATCATCATGGAAAAAAAAGGCCCTTAAGTGGCAATAAAATTCAGAAAATCAGAGTTAGGCAACTTGACGTACAAATTTGAATAAGTTATCTATATTATTTCAAAAATATGTAAGAATAGAATCTGTAGAAAATTGAATTTAGTTTCTAAACTACTAGGGTTCTTTTAAAAAAAAAAAATCTATTTGGTGAAAATTTGAAATTTCAATGCAGTAGTACTTAAATTTCACGGAAAAAATAAGAAGTAGGTGTCTGTCTGACCACCCTAACCACAATAAAATGATAATATTTTTTTATAATATTTTAGATATAAGTAGGGGACTCATGTCCCGATGTGATGCATATTTTTTTGTATTTTTTTTCCAAGTAAATAATTAATTATGAAGTTTTTATTACAAATTTTAAAAAATATAAAAACTCGTATGTCTAACTACCTTAACCTAGTCAAAACTTCATGAAATTCATTTTTTTTTTTAATCCTATAGTGTGCGAAGCATAGAATGTGAAACATGTTTCGGATTCAAAAAATGTGATACTATTTGAAAACTATAGATGTTTTTCAATCAACCTATCAATCAAGACTTTAGTCATAATTCAAATAGAAAATGAATAATAATTATTTATTTTATTCAAAGTAAAGCATAATTTATATTGGTGGAAAGTTGAGAATCTCCTTTAAAAACCAAGTCGTCAGCCACATGGCCCATCATATCACTTAAATATCGCCACTTTTTTGCCCATTATGATCCAACACATACCCTTCAATTATGGGCAAACATGTTGATGGAATTAGTAGTTGTGTGAATGCAAATTAACAAATGTTTTTAGACAAGTGCACACTTGAAAAGGTAGAAGATGAGAAGGATGCATCATCAAGTAATGAGAAAGTTTTCTTTGAACAACTTACAAAAGCGATGTACCCAAATAAAAATCAGCAGCTGAGTCTTTTGAGCCAAGAACTTGAAGAAGAATATCATTTGGATTTACTCTTTGAAGAAGAGATATGTGATCAGCAATGTTGTGATACAATTGATCAAGTCAAGCCTACATGTGTTGAGTGTAGCTTTGATGCAAGTCTTCATAGTGAGACAAGGGAGTTTTCTAATTTAGGAAATGCTCTTGAGAACATCAGTGTATCAACTACAAATGAAGAGGTATGTGATGAATTTAAGTTTGAAAGATAAGCCACAAGCATCTGCAATGAGGAAACCATTGATGGTTTTTAGTCTGACAGTGAAGATATTTTTGTTTATCCTCAAGAGGATGCAAGTGACAAGCTCAGTGAAGACACCCAACCTAATGTTGAAATGCAAAGTGATGTGGATTGCTATTATGAAAGCCCAAAAGCGAGTAAGAATGAACAAATGGATGATCTATTCTCTATGATGGATTGTGACCATGTTTTTGACAATTTTGTTGGAAATCCAATTTCTTATGATTGGGGAGCTCCTATTTCTGATCAACCCATTGAATTCTCAGACTTTGATGATGATGATATCATGGGATATCCTGATTCACAACTTGATAATGCATCCAATTCAAGTGAAGGTCAAAAAGAGGAAGTGTTTGAAAGAATATATCAGAACAATGATCTATTGAGTTGTGAACAAATTTCAAATCTATTGACCACAGAATATCAGAAATCTGCACATGAGGACAACTCTCAGTTGTTGTGTGCAGCCCCTATTGACTTTGACAATGATGATGATCTTAAAGATGAAAAGTGTGATTCATGTGTATTTGATATTCCTTCTAATGATGAACCAACTGATCATGATGTTGATAAAGTTGATGAAGACAAGTAGCCATTTGATGGTAACAAGGTAATGTACAATGAGTATGATAGTGTGAATGTTGATGTAAACTCATAAATCTGTTTTGATGAGTTTGAAGTAGCAGATGACCATGAGGATTGCACATTTAATGAACCAAGCTTTGAAGATTCTAATGCAGATTTAGACAAGTCTTTGTTTACTGACTTGAATGAGCCTAGTCATGAGTCTTTGAGTGAGAATGAAGATGTTGATTTCAATGAAAAATCATATTATGCTTCTGAACCAAAATTGCTCATTGCTGAGAAAACTTGTGATATTGAAGAGGTTGATACCTTATGTTCAGAGGATGACTATATGATTACAGATGATGATGAGTCAAAAATCTCTGATGAATCTCAATACCAACATGATGAAGAATAGTTACAAAGTGTGCTAATGCATGAGTGTATTTATTTGCACACACTTGGAGACGGTTTGCATGATGAGCAAGATCTCTGGTAAGTTCTTGTGATACTTTTAATTTTGATATGCAAACTAGTAATCAGATTGAGCCCAATAGTTCCAACCATGTAGTAGATTGTGTGTTATTTTTGTCAGCTAAAAGGAGTTTTTATAGAATGTGGTTATGTGCAAGATATTGAAGAAAGTTGTCTTCATCTTGAGAAGGGTTTATATGATGAATGTGATCAGTTGTTGTCACATGATAATCAACATTTTCAAAGTATGCCTGAATTTTTGATGCACAATGATTATGAACATGTTGATGATGTTGTATATGATTTCCTATTAGGAGGTACCAACATGTTTAATTAGGTGGAGGGTTGTGATTAGGTTATGGTTTCATGTGGTCTTGATCCCCATTTTCAAATGTTGCCACTTAATACTAGATCAGAGAATGAAGGGAGTGGTAGTGATGTGACTTATTTGATTTGGTTGCCACTCGATAACAAAGTTGAACAGAAAGCAAGTTGTCACTTGTATGAAAGTAGCTTGATGCTTGTGTTTGTAGGGGTGAAGTCGCCTATGTTATTGTGGTATGACAGAGGAAAGCATGAGTTGAGAGAGATCAAATCTTTCTACAGAATTGTGTTTGATAGAGGTAGAATTTTTTTCCTTTTTTTCATTTGGTGACATAGGGTCACCAAGTGAAGTTGAAAAAGAAGAATGAATAAAGGAGCAGTTTTGAGAACACCTAATGGACTCAAATTTTGGTCTACTTCCCCAAAGACCTGGATTCTTTCTATTCCCATAGGGGGCATACATCCCCAATCAGAGCCACTAATGGAACTCTCAAATTTTACAAATTTGAGATGTCCATTTCAAAAAAATTCCTTTGCATTTTTAGAAGTGCACTTGAGAAATCTGCCCGAGTGACCCACTTTGAAGGGTCGTAATTTGGAGCCAGATGATTTTCATTTAAAACCCCTTGGTAGAAATATTTAATTGAAATATGTTAACATGAATGTAAATTTTAAGCTTCCCACAATAAGTTTTGACGGGGTTTCAAAAAGTGAAGCTGGAGGGTTTTGGCACTTTTCCGTTGTTTGCAAACTTTCAGTTTTGCAAAGTAGCTTCCCGTTTGAGCTTGCATTTTGAAATTGGTTGATCATCACACCAAAATGATTTTTGTTCTACATTCTAAATACCTAAATGAGCTCGTATGTCAGTTTTCAAAGTCTCATGATTTGATTTGCTATTTTTAACAAATCAAACCAAATCCAATTTCTCATGTTTTGCACTTGCATTTTTAGAAACCTTTCTGGGTGGTCAACTTTGACACCTACTATATTTGATGGGAGTTTTCACAGGAGCATAATTTTGTTTCCAGCAACTGGGTAAAATAGATTGAATTTCTCCACATGGGCAAGTTTTCAACAACTTGAGGCAAAGGCAGATTCGAGAGGCATAATAAGTTTGTTGGATGAAAGGTGAGAGAGGCTTTCCTTGCTGCAAATCAATGGTGAATGAAGATTCCAGATGGTCTCTTTAGATTGATTTTTTGGATTCTTCTATTCCTTCTTATTCTCTTCTTCTCTCAATTTTTAAGGGTTTTGAAGCTTTGTATTGGGTTGGGTAGATAAAGAATTGTAAATTATGAGTTATTTCTTAAGTCTCTAAGCTATAATTTTTGATTTCATGAGAAAATACGACCAGTCTATTCAAATAAAATCATGAAGTTGTTTGCAAATTCATGAATATCTTCAAATTGTCTCCATACTTGTGTAGTTAAATCATATGAATTCAATAATACCAAGTGTTTTTGGGTTTGTCATCTAAAATTTCATGAGATTGTGTTATTTGTTTGTGGGTCTATTTCAAAGAAATGGTTAAATACTTTAAGCAGAAAATAGTGATTTCAAGTGTGCAAGTTGGATTTGATAAGGAGAATTTGATTGATAATAAGAGAGGGATTGTTGGTGCAAGATACTAAGACTTGATGAAAAGCATTATCAATTTAAATCCACTGGTTGAAGTCTATTTTTTGATGAATTCATTTTATGTGTTTGACTCGATGACCTAGAATTGGCACTGATCTATTATTCAGTTTTATACATCTCATAAACATTTTATAAATGCAAAATCATTCTTATTCTTATTGTTTGGTTTTTTGTATGTCCTGCTTCCTAATGGATGAGTGAGTATTGATCTACTGAGAGTTTAGCCAGGTTTAAAGTTTCCAGTGCTCTTTGTGGTTTAATTGAATTGGGAATTATCTGTTGTAAAAATCAATGTCATTGTGTAGGTGGACCCACCTTGGTCCTGTAGAGCCAGAAGTGTAGGAGATATCAATCTTTGACTGAATCTTGTCAGTTAGCCACTAACTTTGAGAATTCTTAAACATAGAGGTTGACTACCTCTTAGAGAGTTTCAAAACTTAGCTGGAAAAATAAAACACCAACAGAGTTACCAAGGGTGTTATCCATGCCTAGTGTACTAGTGTCAATACTAGGAGTGGAAGCTCTAGATAACCCAAGATCCACAATGATTGTACTATCGTGGGATGACAAGAGTCTCAAACTTATTCCACTATGGTATTAGCAATAGGACACCAAAAACTAATGCCAAAGCTACTAAATGTATGGTAGGTGCAAATGCAATGTAGACTAATAAGAATGAAATGCTTATAACTAAAATTATGGAAAGTAAAATTGAAATGCAGAAACAACAAACAAGAACTAAAAAAATGAACTGCAAATGATAGAAAATGCAATGCAAAATATGCAAAGGGATTGATTCTCCCAAGGTGGCGACTGACTCTAGGTATGGATTTTTTTTGAAAATTTTCTAAATTTTTGAATTGAATTTTATGATTTTTATGTTTTCTGATGCAAATATAAGATGCACATGCAAAATTTTATTAATTTTTAATGAAATTAAGTGCAATAATGAAAGCTAAATGAGCTTTTCACTAATGCAAAAATGGAAACCCTAGAATGCAAATTAACCAAGGCAAAAACTTAATGCAATGTTAATTCAATTAAAGATATCAAGTTTCCACAATCCATAATGTTCTTTGCAATGATTTCTGGGTTTGATTGTGTGAGAATTTTTGCATAAAAATTCTCACACAATCAAAGCCATAAATCATTGCAAATAATGTTAATTCAAGCTAAATCTAGGATGTAAATGCACTACAAATCAGAATTGAGATGTTCTAAATGCAAGTTCACCAAAATAAAAAGAAGAATTTTTTGTGCTTGGTCACTAGGGTTTAGGACCTAGGGCAACAAAATCCAACCTTTACATTTAAGAACAAACCCTTGAGATTCCAATGCAAATATGATTGAAATCTAGCAAAGGGTGTGTTCTAGGGGATGAAATGATGTAAATAAGGGGTTCACCACCAAGTTTGGACTTGGAAAAGAAGATGTTGGAAAACACAATGTGATATGCAAACATATGCTAAATGAAATAAAACAAAAAGCTGTGAAACTAGAGATGTGCTCCTGGGAAACTAGAGAAGGCAGAACGAAGGTCTAAAACCCTGGAAAATTCATTGTTGAAGCCAACTAGGACTCATTCGCCAAGATGAGAGAATTAGTCCAGTGTCAGGAAATCTATGTTGGAAGAGGTTTCCGACAAATGGATACTCAGATCTACAAAAATCTTAAACAGACAACAGTAGTGGGACTCATTCATCAATACTGGTGAATTAGTCCACTTTTGGATTTCTAGAAATTCAAAGTTGTATTCTATAGACCTTGGCTTACTCTGCTGCTCCCAATTCAGATCTTGGTCCGAAGCTACCAAATTCAACTTGTAGGTCTTCTCCAAGATCCTCCAAGGTTTGTTCACAATATTGACAACTTGATGATGACTTCTGCAATCTTTCTCTTTGATACATCTGCAACCTAGACCTATAAATCACATGCAAAGAGAGGGAAAAATGGTTTTGGGGTTATAGAATGGGGCTTTACCTTGGTGAAACCCCTTGTTGGTATTTAAACCTTGAAATAGAAAGTAAATGGAAAGGAGATTGATGAATGAACAAAAGGTGATGTTGCAACTCACCAAACCCTTGCAATAAAGTGCTACAAATCTGCTTGAGATGGACATAATGGATATGGTTCTTGATTCTTGCTTGTAGGAGATAGATCTTGAATTCTAAGCTTGCTTGGATCATGAACTCTACACCATAATTGTAAGCACAATGAAAAACATAATGCAGCATATGATATGACATGATGATTGATCTTGAAGAATTCTCTTGAAAGCTTGATAATCTACCCTTGAAAACCTTGAAAGCTCTTGCTCAAATTCTCCTGTGAACTCAATTTTCTATTAGCATGAGTACTTAAATGCTTGGGGGGTGAAATGAGAGAAATAACCTTGTATTTATACCCAATTATGCAATAATTCCTGAAATTACAACACTACAAGCTGACATTAGATCTTGGAGAATAAAATCCCGCCAAAGATTTAAATTAAATTTGATTTTTGAGTTAAGGGAGACCCATTCACCCAAAATGGTGAATGAGTCCCACCTTAGGAATTTGAGGTGGGTTTTCAAGGATTTGATGTTTTAAATGCCATTTGTCGGGATTATCCTCAAAAATACAAGAAAATAAGGCTTGTGGGTGCAAAAAGGGGCCAATTAAAGCATAAAAGAGCCTAATTATTGATGAAAAACCTAGAGGAATGTCAAAGTGTGCTACAACACTTTACAACACACCAAATAAGGCAAGGCTAAGAGAAATTACAAAGTTAATTATGCTTAGAAATACTAGAAAAGTGTGAAAGTGTGTCACAACACTTTACAACACCTTTAAAAGGCATCATCAAAGTACACCAGTTCACAAGGGCCCAAGACCTAATGTGAATGTGTTATCCACATTACAACACTAAATCAAGGCCAAACTAAGCCAAAATCCACAAGAAGGAGATAAACAAGCACAAAAAATGCTAAGGACCCTTTTTTCGATGTTAAAATAATATCTAGTAACAACCATGAACAAACATATTTGAATTACATAACCAAAAGAGAAAATTTAGACCAAAAACCAAAGCAACCATAGAACACATGCAACATATCTTTATTACAATTTTCTTAATATCATCGACATATACAACCAAAAACAACTAGTAGATAACCATTTGATCGGTTCACATCAATGACAACACCTACAAACTTTCCTCAACACCTTCAGTCTTTTCATTCTTGCAACAAGCTATTTGTCCAAAAATGCACACTCACTCTGAGGAAATGAAAATCTAGGTTGTTTGTTGGGTGAGTATCCAAAGAGGTGAAACACATACACACATGACTGATATGCACTCACATACACAAGAAAGTGCTTATGGGAAATTCATGCCTAATTTCGGCTTCCCGTTCAACCAGACCAAAGCTATACCTCCTGATAACTTTGATAAGGTACTACACAATAATGAACTTCGAGCTTCATGAGGAAAGAAAATCTTCGTATGCTTGAAACTCATGAACAAAAAAGATGGCTCCACATGCATGCAAAGTGTATTATGCAAGGTGGTCATATAACCAAAATTGAAAATGCAATGTAGGGAATGTTCAAAGGAGTTTTTCTTAATTCATGTGTAAGGTCTTTAAGTTAGGGAAAATTGTGCCTAATGTCTACAAGAGATGACTTATCAAAGAATTGAAGATTCACATCTTAGGGGATAAAATATATGGCATCAAGCCACTAAGAGGAATATAATATGGTAAGAGAGATCATGCTCTTGAAATAGGTCACACCCAATGTCACCAAAAAGAGAAATACGCATCACATGAAGTAAGAAGACTACACAATGAAACATGAAAAATGCTAAAAGAATAATGGAAATGTATGTCCCCACTTTAAATAAATTGCTAAACACCATGCTGTGAGAAATTAATTTAAAGTAGAAATGATAAATTCTAACAATAAAAAGGACATGAGAGCTAACTTGGAAAGCCCTATGCCAAGTCATATGTTTCCAAATAAAGATACATCATGCAAATGGAAAGAAGGGGTTTCCCCCAAAATGAAACTCTAAACACATGAGTGATCCATGGATTTGGGGTTAGAAAGTTCTTGCTATAATGCTTTTATAGAGAGTTCGGAATTGTGATAATTCCCCAAATAATCATAGAACAAGAAGAATGACACAAAGAGAGTGAAAACAAAGAAAAATCCTTTTTGGGTCAACATGGAAGAGAGATGGATGTCTTGATGCCTTGCATAATCCCCAAAAGGAAAAAACAAGAAAAATGAAAGGATAAAGGAAAATGTTTTGGGTCAACATGGAAGAGATATAAATATCTTGATGCCTTGTGTCATCCCCAAAAGGAAAACACAATACAAATGAAAAGATAAATGAAAAGCTAAAAGATTTATGACATAAATATTAATGTAGGTACAAATAGAGGAATGCCACAAAGAGAGAGAAATACCAAATAGAATAGTATGAGGGATCACACAACGCACATACAATTACACACACAAAAAATGAAAAAGAGAAGACTAGTAAGGAACATGTGAGTCTACCTATTAGCAGGTCATTTGCATCCCAATCTTGTTCATCATATATAGAAGGTGGAAAACTAGCCAAAGTGACAACAACAAATGCACTACTAGGACAAGGCTATCCAATTCCTACCCCCACTTAGTGCAAGACAAGAATGAGCCAAGGTAGGTGATGGGAAATAGCTCCTTGTATTTTGAAATGATTTGCAATAAGTGTAAAGCATGTAATAGTGAGAATATGATGATTCTACAATGATTACATGACAAGGAGTGAAAGGGTCTCTCTTTAAGGAACTATTTCTATGATATCAAACCTTTTAAATATTTTTTGTAAATCATGAAACTCATTGGTATTGTGTCCAAGAACTCTATCATATCGACAATGTGATGTGTTTGTATTCTTAGGATTTGGAGATTAGCCTTTTCTTATGGGTGGTAATGTAATCAATCCTTGGTTAAAAGTATTTGTAAAGTTATTTCAGTGGAAGTTGGTTGAAAATGGAATTTTAGTTTCTTTAGCTTGTAAGGCCTTCATCATTTTCTAGATTCATCAACTTCTCTAGTTGAATGTGGAGGAGGACCTAAAACGATCCTATCACCCTTATCATCATTACAAAGCATTGGTTGTTCTTTAGGAAGAAGGATACTCGTGTCAAGAGGGGGAAATTGATATCCTAACCCTTTAGTATCTTTGGTGGGAATTTTCTCTAAGAATCGATGAATTTTATGTTCACTTGTTGTATCACATCATTGTTTCCTTAAGATTGTGAATATTTTACATATGTCTCTTGTAGATTGATGCGAGTGTTTGCCACTTTTTTAACAAAGAATGGTTGAATGTTTGCTTGACTAGAGGAACTAGGTTTAGTTTTAGGATGTAGGTAACCAAACATCTCAAGTGGTGATATTATAGGGGGTTTTGGTTGTTTCATGGACGAATAAAAGGATACGTTAGTCTCAAGTTTACTAAGTAAATCATTTAGGAATTTATTCATGTTGTCATCATCTTCTCCAATGATGTCAAAATTATGAGGACATGAATTAGGATTTGAGTGAACATGAGTATATTCAATTTCATTAGGGTAATTTCTAAAAGCACAACTTGATACATCAACTAAGGACTTCAAGGACATCCACAACTTACTAAAGCACATGGGTATGTGCAGGATCATGATGGGCCAAAAAGTGGCAATATGATGGGTATGTGGCTGACGAATTTTTTTACTCAATAAATAATTATTATTAATTTTCTATTGAATTATGACTAAAGTCTTGATATTTTGGTTGATTGAAAAACATCTATAGCTTTCAAATGGTATCATATTTTTTGAATCCAAAACATGTGTCACATTCTATGCTTCACATACTATAATATTAAAAAATTAAAAAATGAATTTCATGAAGTTTTGACCAAGTTAAGGTGGTCAGACATACGAGTCTTTATATTTTTTTTAAGTTGTCATAAAAATTTTATAATTAATTATTTACTTGGAAAAAATAACAAAAAAATATGCATCACATCGAGACATGAGTCCTCTACTTATATTTAAAATATTATAAAAAAATATTATCATATTAATGTGGTTAGGGTGGTCAGACAAACACCTACTTCTTATTTTTCCCTGAAATTTAAGTACTATTATATTGAAATTTCAAATTTTCACCAAATAGATTTTATTTTTTTGTAAATAAACCTAGTAATTTAGAAACTGCATTCAATTTTCTACAAATTCTATTCTAACATATTTTTGAAATAATATAGATAACTTATTCAAATTTTTATGTCAAGTTGCCTAACTCTGATTTTTCTGAATTTTTTGTCACTTAAGGGCCTATTTTTTCCATGATGATCCTGCACATACCCACATATCCATGATGAAATGCAATACACGAACTTAAAATAAAAGGTCTAAATGAAAATGTGAGATTAGGAAATGTATGTAATGAACCTAAATGCAATGGAATGAAGAAAACATAAAATCTAGAAATTGAAACAAGTAACTAACAACAACAAACAAAAACATAGAAACAAAAAATTTAATGCTAGAAAATGTAGTTTAAAATCTAAAACAAGAATAACTCACCCAAAGGGGTGTATATGAGTCCCAAATAGGATATTTTAGAGGTTTGAATGTTGAATGGCAATCACCACATAATACCCAGAAATCAGGAAAAACCAACTATATTGGGACTAAATCACCTAGAGGGGTGTATGAGTCTCATTTAGGGTTTTTGCACAAATTTTATGACATTTTAAGTGAAAGTTATGATTTTTTGTTTGAATGATGCCTACACTAGGTGCAAATGCAAATTTAAAATGATTTTCAATTATGTAAGATGAAAAATGCAACCTATATGCACTTTCACTAATGCAATATTTAGAAACCCTAGAATGCCAATTAACTAATACAAAACCTAATGCAATGTTAATGCAAGTTGGATCTAGGATGATGATTCTCTGCAAATCAGAATGAAGATGTTCTAAATAGAAGTTCACCAAAATGAAAGTGGGAAAAAGGGTCATTGCTTATGGTTTAGGACATAGAACAACAATCTTCTACGGTCTCATTCAAGGAAACCCTAGAGATCTCAATCCAAGGGTAAAGTAGGGGAAACAGATCTTGCAATAGGGTGTCCTAGGGTATGATTAGAGATGAAAATAGTGTTCACCACCAATCTAGGTCTTGGGAAGAAAAATGACATGCAAGATCAAATATGAAACCTAATGATATGCAAAGCTTCACTAAATGACCTAGAAATGAATGCAAAATAAAATAGACAGTCAAGGAGAAATACAGAATGGCACATGGAAAGCTGTATCAACTTGAATCGAGTCTTGAAATGATAAAAATACTAAATTAATGTAGATTATGACTCATATGCTAGACTGGGTGATTTAGTCCCACATTAGGGTTTTTGGGCAAGAACAAAATTTGGCAGAGATATGTCTGGAACTCCTGAAGTCTACAAATTTGACTGTATTAGGACTCATATGAAAAAAGTGGTGTATTAGTCTGGTTTAACTTTTTTAGAGGATCTAGATATGAATTTGCACTTAAATCATTGCTCTGCCTACTCAACTTGATTTCTAGGTCTGAACTAAAAGATTATGCTCTATGTCCTTCAAAGGTCTAGTAAATAAGGTGGTAAATTTTACAGCTTTGTGACTTTGAAAAATTATTTTCAATCTTTCTCCTTAATATGTCTTCAACCTACGTCTACAAATTACACACTAAAGAGAGGTAAATACATTTTTTTGTTAGTGGAAAGGGGTATTCCTTGGTCAAACCCTATTTTGATAATCAAACCTTGTAATGAAATCAAATGAGATAAAGGAATCATGAATGAACAAAATATAATGTTGCAACACACCAAACCTTAGCAATAAAGTGTTGTAAACATGTATGAAGTGGCTCCAATGGATGTAGATTTTGACTCTTTCTTGAATGTGATAGATCCTAAATTGAATGCTAGCTTGAATCATGAAACCCTACATCGTAATTGTTAGCTCAAAAACAAACATGATGCATGATGACTTTGACATGATCCTTGATACTTGAATAATGCTCCAAAACACTTGATAATTGACTCTTCAAGAATCTTGAATTCTCTTGTAAACACTTCAATTCTCTTATGATCTCAAATTTTCTATAAGGATGCTTATTCAACTTGCTAGGTGTAAAATAAGTGAAATAACCTTTTATTTATACTTGTTTATGCCAAATTTCTTGAAATTACAACACTATAAGCCGACATCTGATCTAGGAGGATAAAACCCCACCAAGAATTTGAATTAAATTTAATTTTTGGCCACATGGGACTCATATTTCAAGAGTGGCGTATGAGTCCCATTAGGCTAGGCTATGGGACAAACTTTTCAAGAAATACTTAAATTCATGTGAAATTAGGATTGGGACCCACGAAACTTAGGTGGAACCCATACACCCAAGGTGGCATATGAGTCTTAGATCACTAAATCTAGGCCATACAATCCAAAAACACCTAAATTATGATTATATTCTGGTTTATATCAAGATTATCCTTAGAAAGATGCATTAATTAAGGCTTGTGGATGCAAAATAAGGCCAAATAAGGCATAAAGAAGCCCCATTAATAATGAAAACCATAGATAAGTTTGAAAGTGTGGTACAACACTTTACAACAACTTAAATAAGGTACCATTAAGTTCATTTAGTTTACAAGGGCCCAAGACCTAATGTGAATGTTTTAAGCACATTACAACATTAAATCTATGCAACATTAAGCTCAATTTAACAAGGAGGACCCAAACAAGTGAGAAAATGTCATAGATGACATTTTTCAACACTACAATAACCAGGTTCTAAAAATTTATAGGATTTCTAGAATGGGCCTTGCCCAGGCTTTCAACTATATCCTATGTGGTACCCACTAGGAATTAGTGCACCATCTTTTTCTCCACTTTAATTTTTCTTAAACATGTTGGAATTGGATCCAAAATAAACATTGGCTTTCCCCTACTAAAAACCATTTTGGAGTTATTTCAAAGTTAGTTGTTAATCTATAAAGGTTCTCTACTTGAAGCACTATGGGTGGTGATCATGGCCTTAGTATTTTGGAATATATGGCTTGAACGAAATAGAAGGATTTTTAGAAAGATTGTTTTAGATCTAAAAATGTTCCTCAATAAATTGGAAAGGAATATATTGAAAGTAGTAATGGAAGATGTAGTTAAGAAATAAAATCCATGTGACTCATTCTCAAACTAGGATAATAAAATGTTAAAGTGTTGGTCCCTCTTGAAGGTTCTAAACCAAGGGCACTTTATAACGCCTAAGAATTTGATAGAGGTAGAATCAAATGATGTGCTCCACCCCCAAATGTGGTGAAGCTAAAATTTGATGGTGCATCTAAAGTCAACCTGGGATTATCCAGGTTAGGTTGTATAATCAACAATGACAAGGAGAGCTACTAAAAGGCTTATCTCTCAAACTACTCATGGGAACTAACAATGTAGTAGAGATGCATGGAATTTTAGTAGATGTAAAGTGTGCACACAACATGCATCTTAAAAATACTCACATAAATATTATTAATGCTTGCAAGAATTGGTAGGCAAACAACTGGGTCATTTCTTACATCTTGAAACTAGCTTGGAAGCTCTTTGGGGGTTTCAATATGCATTTCTATAGGGAAGGTAATGCTCTAGTAGATTCCCTAGAAAATCATGCTTGCAAAATGGAGTTTGAATTCCTTCAAATTGATCCACCTAAATTTTTCAATTTGGAGGATTTTATGCAAATTACTTGGAAAGAAGGTCAAGGGAGCAACACCTATAGGGTTCCAAGTTAGTTGCATGTTTATTGACATATCACTTATGTTCCCACCTCATTGGGGTGGTATCTAATCATTTATGTCTTAGATTAGTACCGAAGAGGCATATAAGTCTATGTGAGATGCTATACGCCCCATGCGTATTTTCTATAAGGGTGGATTGGAAAGCCTAATCTTAAGCCTTGTGCCTACCATTAGCCTCACAAAATCTATCATGTTTGGTCCATGGGAAGGTTGTCTTGACCTCCCCAATATTTTCAGTGTTTCCCTCCCACAAGGAAGTTTCCAAAGAACATATACTTTGAGACCAATGCTTGCTAGTGTCGTGTGGCTTTTTAGCACAAGCCTTAGATGTTTGGAGTTCAAAGGTAGCAAAAAGACATGATTTGGTCGATCTTATGAAAGATGGATCACCAAATATCAGGTTAGAAAAAAAGAGGTCATAATGCTTGAGAGAAATATTTCATGTGATTGAAGGGGCAATCCTCCAAGGGAGGTCCTAAAATCGTAATCTTAAATTTATCATCTAAAAGTGTCGAGATGAAGTCATTTGACTTCACCACAATTGTTGCACTATTTTCCTCTAAGCCCAGCACTCGACTACACCACATTTCATATGAGCACAAGCTCACAAACATTTTGAACTTGAAGATTGTGGAAAGGTGTGTGATTGTTTGTAAAAGCCTAAGGGCTACTATCACATGACCCCAAGAGAGATTCTGAAAGCTCATGCCCACCTAAATTTTCTATTGTTTTTTATTGATTTTGATAATGCCACATGCAACTTGTGTAGAATCCTAGAATAATTTTGATATTGTAGGTTGTTCAAAGGTGTACTATTGGTTTTGTAATACTCGTGGGTCCACAAGAGAAGATCTACAATAACTTACAATAGAAACCTATTGTCCACTAGCACCAAATGTAACTTGGACACAACTTAAGAACTTCCATGGCCAAGGAAAGTTAAATAATGCACTATTGATCATTGTCACCTCTGAATGGTTCATGGGAATTGGTGACCTCTATCAAACCCACTTTGAAGTGCCACCACAAACACTAGGAGGCCCACTAATTTTAGGAAGACTATTTTCCATTTTCTTGGCCAAAGGTGGTGACTTCCCTTCATACCACATTTGCATTTAAACCTTAATTTGATGAGTATTAATGACTAATTACCCTGACATAGATATGCCTTTCAAAAATCAAGGAATTCAACCTCACTCACTAATGTTTTGTGCTTGTGCCAACATCTACTTTTGTGGATTTTACTCCAAGACTTAGGTGGAGCATGTGTGAAGGCTAAAATCCATCATTATTAGCTAGATACTTGTATGGTCAATTTATAGCAGTATCTATTAGTACTCTTTGGGGTGTCATCTCAACTAAGAGTATTATCAGTAATCACTATATTTTAATTGACAAAGATGTCCAAAATTCATAAACACTTGTACCTCATACAAGGGATTTCTATGTTTCAACAAGGAGTTATGGATACTCCCATTAGCTTAGTGAGAACTCATAGATAAATGGGCTTCTAGGGCACAATTTCAAATTTGTAGTTGAAATGATTCATGGTGGAATAAGATTTTATGTTGATTAGAGTAGTCAAACTCATATTGGGCTAAGAATTTATGGTGTTAGGCCAATGGTATAGGGTTGATTCAGTTATTTCCCCATGATTCATGGTGGCACTACTAGACCTATGCACTCTGAAGGTGGAGCTAGTGGAAATAGCCCACAAGGTATTTATACCTAAAATTTTAGGTGGACTAGAGGTGGTGATGGGTGATACCTCCTTCAGTATTGGTATACTTAGCTCTTATAACTTGGATCATCTTAAATTTTTGGGTGATGAAGTGACCTTTTACCCCTTCATACTAGATATCAAAGATGAGGCATTGCATGAACATCGACAGTGGGTAGAAGTGGTAGTAAGTTTCCTAAAGAAAGTGTTGCATGTTAATCCGGTCCAAGACTTTGAATGGGTTGGTAATTTTATGAACTATATATAGTAAGTTGGTAATTTTTAATTCAATTAGTCTATAAGATCTACACTTTTCTCTTTTTGTTCATATGCATATAATATTTTGTCATAGATGGTATTTTTACGTCATGGAAAGATTTTGAAGATACTTATGGGTGGTTGGGAGTTTGGGTAGGCATTTGAGTTGTTGAACAAGACAACTAAGAGGGGGGTAAATTAGTTGTACCAAATTTAAACTTTTAAATCATTCATCATTACTTAGATCAATCACAAATCCTTAATACTGCTAAAATGGTTAAACCTTAAGTGCAAGTGTAAAAACCAAAAACAAACACAACACCATATTTATGTGGAAAGACCAATGAGAGAAAAACCATGATGAGGACTAACTCACACTATAGAGAATATCTAAACTGATTACAAAGGCTCACTGCCTTAGAGAAAAAGACTCACTACCAAAACAAGGACTCATTGTCCAGATTAGGACTCACTATCCAATAGGGTTAACCACCCAGAGGGCTCACTGCCATAGAGATACAAAAAATATATAAGAGATATGTTACAGAGAAAATATGATCTCAATGCAATAGATATTTCCACTATAATTTACTTAATCACTTGCAGACATGCATGAAAGATAGAGTACACCTTCAACTTACTACATCCAAAAACTCAACATTTAGAATTCGCACTGATCTACCACACTTGCATCACAACACCCATTGAGTCATATTTATTTTGTGTCTATCTACTCTATATATTTGCACTTATCTCTTTGTACATATTTCACCACTAACTCATCCTGTATTTATACCATCTTCAACTTTGAAACATATCCAAAGTTATCCATCCATCATTAAATTCAAATTAGGTCCATGCCAAAGAATCCTAGGGTGGAATTAGAATGAGGGCGACACAAACACATGCTTGATGAGGACCCAAATAGATCCCAACATGCTTCATCAACTTAGAAGATAGTGTTCAACACAAGTTTGACCAAACTAGTGTAAAACACAAAATAATTAAGCACATGCAACTATTAGAATGATCAAATCTTTTCAAACACCAAAATTATCTTCAACATGATCATAAAAACATAACTTTATAACTACAAGTCATAAGACTTAACCAAAGAGAAATCAAAACCAACAACATTTCTCATGTACCTCATCCAAATACACAAAAAACCATAGTTCACAATTGTTGAACATACCTCGCACTATACAATGAATCAGAGACTAAGAATCTGGATATAGCAACTTCCAAAAACCATGAACATATCTGAATCACACAACCATAGGAGAAAATTCTAGAGAAAAACCTAGAGAAACCAATAAACACCTGCAACCTTTCTATGTTTGAAAAGTTGTATAAGTATAAATATTCATATGTGAAAAATTAGAGTAATAAAGAAATGTTTGAATGTTCGAGAAAGGTTAGAGACAATTTGATTAAAAGGAAATCATTGTCTTGAAAGATATAATGAAATTTGGAAAACTACAATTAATGAGTTTGTAGAAAGGATACATCAAAATTTCAAGTGATTTGAAGATTAGTTGGAGGTGAAGGTGCATGAAGACACCAAGTTTAATTATAATAGATAGCAGGATGGAATTAAATTCTTATAATAAAGTGCAGTAGCATGAAGAAAATTACTTTCTAGAAATGAAGAAATTGGATTTGAAGATTGTAGATCAGAAGATCGATTCACAAGCATGTTGATAAAGGAATTTGCAAAGAAATTTTTTTGAAGACTCAATTTGAATCTTTGATGGCCATCATTGTAGTAGTGAATAAGTGATTGTAAATGGGTACCTAACAAGGCCTAGACACATATTTTCTATGTTATGGGGAGATATCTAAAATCTATTAGCCTAATTAATTTATGGGGATGTTGGAATGAGTAAATTAATTATAATATTGTCAGCACAGTCCAACCAATTCCAATCGACCAAGTGCCACAATATGCTAACTTTTGCCGCCCCACCTAATCCATGTTATTCATGTTGTAGTCTATCTCACCTATCTATCATAAATGTTGCAAATAACACCAGTCTATAGTAAAGGAAGAATTTATTGTGTATTTTCATATAGGGGAGAGGAGTCGATACGTAAGTAGGGGCCCTAACGTGCACTGGAACATGCACTCGTTGGGGCCCACACCTATACGCCGGTCCTCCACAACTTAAAAATAATTTCATCCATAAATCAACATGATCACATCAAACATAAATTAGATGTAAAATACATAGTTAATAGCATTAATTTCAAAACAAAACAAGTACACGCTAGCAGCCAAACATGATGAAGTGTATCGAACTTGTATCTAACATATAACAAGTAGCATTCCGACATGGAATTTAAACAACCCAAACATTAAGACATGCACCCTTCCCCGTAAACTGGTAAACCCAACTTTTGCACCAATGCAGGTGTCACTTTCACATTAATCACAACTACACAACATAAACAAGGTGCCAAGTCAACAAATTTGAAACCCATCCAACCCATCTTTGACCGACTGACGAACCCATTACAACAATGTTTCCCATTGTGGCATAACCAAACCAACACGCAAATGCATTCGCATGTCTCGTCTACCATGAGATAGGTACAACGTGTACCAACTTCAATTTGTCCCATCTTGCCAAGTAGGGTGTGCATGTATTGGAGCCAAACCCAAATATCCCACCTGCATCTATTTAACACTCCTGTAACACCGCCGTTATTCAAAAAAAGACATGGAAACAATTTCAAACAATCCACCAAACCAATCAAGTCAAGAATTAATGGCTGAAATAAATCAAATCTCCAATTCATACGAAACATAATTCAAATTCAAAATAGGACAGCAATTTATTTCACCACACCAAACAAGCTTCAATAAAATTCAAATAATTACCAATTCAAATAGCTGTGAAAACCAACAAGTATTTTGTTATTCTGCAGTGAGCGACATAAGAAAAGGAGTGACAAGCACATAATTAAACAAGTTAACATCAAGGGGAGGCAACAACTCAAATTCCAGCATCCATATTGTTCCAGGTTTTCCTTTTCACACTTTTCCATTCATTTACTTTATATTGTTCCTCATTATAGCCATTACTCTTTTACATTTCTAAGCTTTATATTGATCTTCATTACAGCCATTATAGTCATAGGTTTTTGTTTATGTTTCCCTAGGGTTTATATTGCAAATATTATAGTCATAAAGGTTTCTTTATGTATTGGTAGGGTTTATATTACAAATATTGTAGTCATAGGTTAGCATATGTGTTCCATAGGGTTTATAATGCAAATATTACAGTCATGGTTTACCATTTAAAGCTTTCCCTAGGGTTTATATTGCAAATATTGTAGTCACAATTTACCATTTATGTTTCCCAAAGGTTTATATTACAAATGTTACAGTCAT
The DNA here is from genome assembly GCA_007115665.2 of Sequoiadendron giganteum. Taxonomy (NCBI): domain Eukaryota; kingdom Viridiplantae; phylum Streptophyta; class Pinopsida; order Cupressales; family Cupressaceae; genus Sequoiadendron; species Sequoiadendron giganteum. The sequence goes on along the minus strand of CM021103.1, from coordinate 447,711,163 downwards.
ATTTTACCATTTTGGTTTCCCTAGGGTTTATATTGCAAATATTATAGTCATGGTTTACCATCTTTGTTTCCCTAGGGGTTATATTGAAAATGTTACAGTCATAGTTTAGCCTTTCTATTTTAGTAGGGTTTATATTGCAAATATTAAACTCGTAGTTTAACATTTATGTTTGATAGGTTATGTATTATCATTCACTCTGCTTTTCATAGTCTCATATCGTAGTGTCATAGGTTTTTTATTATCATTTATATGGTAAATATTGGTCATGGTTTACCATTTTTGTTTCATAGGTCCCGCATTATCATTCACTCTACTTATCTTTTTCTCATAGGTTATGTATTATCATTCGCTCTAGTTATATTATTCTCATAGGTTTTGCATTGTCATTCACTCTAGTTATCTTATTCTCATAGCTTCTACATTTTCATTCACTCTGGATATCTTATTCTCATAGTTTTTTAATTATCAGTCACTAAAGTTTCTATTTTTAGAAGGTTTTTTTTTCATCATTTTCATATGTTTTTGCTTCATCAATCGACAAATATTTATGCCTGTCAATGAGTTTTTCATAGACAATATATGTGAGCTTTGTTAAACTCTTTTTTTTTCATTTGTAAGCTTTCTATTAAGTCATAGTTCAAACATGAGTGTGGTTTTCACTTTGTTGTGCATGAGAATGTTAATGTTGTAAACGCTTAAGAGACATGAGATGTTCTTAAACTCTAACTCCCTTGCGTAGTTTGTAATTTTGTGCTTCTTACTCCTCTACTTCCTTATGTCACTCACTCCAGAATAGATGTAAGTCTCTAGACTGTTACAAAAGATAATCTTAATTGAAATGCAACAAACTAAAAAGATAACAAATAAACAAACTAAATAATCTTTTATTCAAGCATCACTCTCTTCATACATATAAAGATAATTGTTAAAGAATTTGTGTTTCATAGTTTACCATTTATCTTTCCTAGGTTATGCATTATCATTGACTCAGGTTATCATATTCTCATATGTTCTACATCACAAACTAATTATTCTTTTGTTCAAGCATCAAAACACTCTCTTCATGCATATATAGATAACTGTTCAATCGTTTGTATTTCATAGTTTACCATTTATGTTTCATAGGTTATGCATTATCATTGACTCTACTTATCATATTCTCATATGTTCTACATTACAAAGTAATAGTTTTTTCTGTTCAAGCATCACTGTTTTGATTCTAATTATTTTGTGTAGATTGCCAAGGGCAATGCAATGGTGACCCATCCTAGGAACAAAAAAAATAAAAGAGCCACAAAAAGGTTGCCCATCGAGAAACAAGGATGCAAATTCCCCCTTGAAATAGATCATGTTGCATAAGTAGATCAGGTTTCTACTCCTCAAATACACAAATTGAAGTTACTACACCTCAAATACCGCATAAGGTAAAACAAATACAGAAGTTGTGGTCTCAAGATGACATGAAAAGGGCACTCTATGATGTTGAAGAGAATAAAATGTCAGTAAGGGGGGCTTCCAAAAAGTGGTCAATCCCAATAGCCACACTATCCAAATGGCTAGGGGGTTCTAACAACAACTTCCAAGAAAGGTCTGCCAACAGTCCTCACTGAAGAGGAAGAGAATCTTATTGTGGAATGGTGCAAGCAAATGGATGATATTGCTCATGGTCTTGAGATAGTCAATATTAAGTCCGAGGTTGCTCAAATATGTCAAAATAGGCCAAACCATTTCACCAATGGCTTCCCAAGGAAGTCCTGGTGGACATGCTTCAAGCAAAAACATCCTCAACTCGCATTACGAACTACGAAAGGCCTAGACAAAGGTAGGGCATTCAATCTTAGAGCTGATGTTGTAGATGCATTCTACAAAACACTGTCTACAAAATACAAAGCCATGCCATATGGTCTTGATCGCATATGGAATTATGATGAAACTGGCATCCAAGTAGGCAAAAATGGGTCCATGAGGGTGCTCGCAAGAAAATTTAGTAGGAATGTCTCTTACATTATCCCAAAGAGCCATGAATGGATAACCATTCTATGTTGTGTCAATGTTGTCAGGCAGAGCATTCCAAGATTCTACTTGTTCAAGGGGGGTGTGAACATAGATAATTACATCATAGATTGTGAACCAAGTGCTTGCATGGCAGCCCAACCACATGCATGGATGACCAAAGAATTGTTCATAGATTGGTTGAACCACTTCAAAACCTCGATTCCAGGCAGTCTCTCGCCCACCAATAGGGTCTTGTTGATTTTTGATGGCCATGTAGCACTCGAAACCATCCAGGAAGCAACAGAAATTCGTGTAGATTTGTTAACATTGCCATCACACACATCACATAAGCTATAGTCATTGGATGTGAGTGTGTTTGCACCTTTCAAAGCTTACTTCAAATCAGAACAGGCAAATTTTTTGTCAAGATTTCCAAACATTGAAGTGAGGAGGAGATAACTTGCAATGTTAAGCAGCAAAGCAATGAAAAGAGCTTTGATAGTTGACAACATCAAAGTTGGGTTTAAAATGACTAGTATATGGTCATTGAATCCTGATGCACTTGTCAATGACATGCTTCCCAGTGAGACATTTGTGCTCAGCAAGGATGTTGACACAATTGAAAACATTCTCAGCCTTTTTGGACTTGGTGTGTCAAGTGATGATGTCGCAGTATTGCAGTCCACTCTTCCAGATGGACACATGCATCCTACAATAGAAACACAACACTCACCTCATACCTGTCTTGTTGAATCAGTTGCACAAGTGGTGGTTAATTAACACACCCCTCCCATGGTGAACAGGGTCATTGATCAATTCAATGAAAGTTTAGATCTTCCGTCACAATGAAGCCAACCATCCTGGTTGGTTGAGGAAGAAATGAACTTGGGAATTGATTTGGAAGTCCCAGAACAACAGGATACCTATACTTTCCCATCACCACCACTAGAAATTGACATTTCTCAAGTTGTGCATTACTATGCTCCTTCTTGCAATTCAAATTTACAAGGCAATGAAGATGTACCACAGGGATCACAAGTAGTCGAGGAGGTCATTAGCACATAGTCAGATGGGACAAAAGAAACAAAAATAGTTTTGCACATCAACAAGTTCCTCAAGTTTCCTGTGCAAACTATCCGTCAAATCAAATCCAAAGCAAGTGCAATTCGGATCAGTAGACAGTCTCAATTGTTGACAACAAATGACTATGTGAGGTTGTTAATGGAGCAAGAGAAAAGGAAGAAAGAGGTCGAGGAGATAAAAGCAAGAAAGAGACAACAAAATGAGGAGAAAAGGATAGCAAGAATTGTGGCAGTAGAGTTGAAGGAGAATGCCAGAATTGAGGGCATACTATGAAAAGAAAAAGAGTAGAAAAAATTACAATAGAAAAATAATAGAGATGAGAAAAAGGAGCAAGAGAGGCTTTGCAAGGAACAAGACCAAAAGGAAAAAGAGATTGAGGAGGCACAAAGGGCTTTATAGAGAGAGAGGCGGTTAAGGAACACTCCTAATTCGCTGTCTCAAAGTAATGGAGTCTTCCATGATATTCTCAACATTAATATCCCTTAGTTCTCCACAAAAATGAATTATTCAAGCCTCTCCCAATTTGACTTCAGGGGCAGTCAATATCCATATCAATTTGGCACTTAGGATGTATAGCTGTGTTCACCACCTCCCCTAACACATGTCACTTGCACCCAATTTACCACTCCAAGTCCCACTCATGTATGTAGCAATCCCCGTCGACTGGAAGGGGATGAGAACATGGCAATTGGCACCCCAACCAGCCAAGATCCTTTTCACAATAGCAATAGCTAGATTACAAATGCTAGTTTCATAGACTTTATATGTATTGATATTTATAAATGCACCGAAATTGTGGACAATTGTAATATTTTGATAAGTACATATTGACCGTTATTGTTTTGGTTTGTGAAGTAACGTAATCAGATTCGAAAAAGTGTTGTATGCAATTTGCAATATATGCTTCTCCATTCACAGTTTTAAATATATGAAAATTACAAATGCAACATTATTGTTTTGATTTTAAATGTATTATGATCATATTGCAATGTGTGTTCTATGTAATTTGCAATGTGTCACTATTTTCATTTCAAAAAAATTCTTCTTCATTGACATTTTGTCATTTTCTATTCCTTTTCTAATTATTTTTCCACATGGGAGGTCAAAATTTTTCCACGACTTTAAAAGAACACAAAAATGACCTGTTGACCGATGCGTAGGCACCTCGGGTGCCACTTCCTGCATGGCTCGACGTTCGAAGTTGAAAGCCTTGCCAAGTCAACTTCTTTTAGTCTGCCACACTAAGAATCCACTACATCGCATTTATCACTCATCGCCACTTCCTATTCCTATCGAGTGTCATGTTCAATTGTTGTCACCTCTCCTAAGCTCCTCGCCACCCAACAATTTTATTCCAACCAACCTATACATATGCATATACGTATGAATATACATATAGATATACATATACATATGTATATACATATCTATATACATATACATATACATATACATATGTATATGCATATGCATATACATATCTACATACATATACATATTCATATGCATACATATACCTATACACATACATATGTATATATATATCTATACATATACATATACGTATGTATATACATATCTATATACATATACATATGTATATGTATGTATATGTATACACATATACATGCATCTTTTTTGAGCCAACCTACATTAAATGCTTTCCAGTGCCTTGCTTTTGTTTCCATCTTTTCAGCCTTTCATTCTAGCAAGTTGTCATTCTTTCTTCACTTGCAGGCCACTAACTACTCAGTTCATCGTCTACAACCTTAAAACCTTTACCACAACCTTCTATGCTTGGAGACCGGTTCATATTTGGGTAGAAGCCAATTAGGAGATAGGTACACATCAGTTACTAAATGTTGCCAGTGGTTCCACTTCCACCATGCAAGCAACGAACAGGTTCCTCACCGCCATGAACGGGTTTCATATAAATATACATATACATATATATGTGTATATATATATGCATACATACACATACACATACATATACATATATATATGTATATATATGCATACATACATATACATATACATATGTATATATATGCATACATACACATACATATACATATACATATGTATATGCATAGATATACATATGTATATGTATGCATATGTATACACATATACATATACATACCAATATACATACACATACACATGTGTAGTTCATATACAATTAAGTCATGCAACTATTCTATCTTTCTTAAGTGTCATTGATGAATTTGGGGGTGTTTAATTTTTCGTAGGTGATGCTTCATCTTCAATTTAATGTAAATGAATGCGTATATATTATCTTATTGTGATTCAATTCATTCATAGAAATGAATGAATAAAAGAAATGCTGCAATTTTTCATTTTAGTAACAAACAATATAGTTGGTTGTTTTGATGCCATTCATAAACTTGGGGTTGTTCTCTTTTTTCATAGGTTCTACATGTAAGCAATTCTATATACATATGCACATATATATACACATATGTATATGTAAATATATATACATGCATACACAAATATACATAAATGTATAAATATAAATATAAATACACATACACATACACATATACATATACATAACATTGTATGTTGTTTCTATGCCATAGATAAATTTGGGGTTGTTCAATTTTTCAAATGAATACATATAAGCAATGCTGCAATTTTTCATTGCAATAACAAATAATATTGTTGGTTGTTTTGATGCCATAGAAAAATTTGGGGTTCTCTTTTTCATAGGTTGTGCATGTAAGAAAATATATATACATACATATACACATCCACATCCACACATGTATATACATAAAACATAGACATACAAATATACATATAGATTTTGCTTCATCAATTCAGTCAACTAAGCAATAGAGACATGTTTTAGGGAGACTTGATTTCATGATCGCTTGTTTGATGGAAACCTATGTTGCACGGCTCCATAACTCCATTCGAATTGTGAAGTACTGCATAGGTAACCATGACAAGCCTTCACAAAACCAAGTCCCCTAAGCCATTCAAATACAAAGCTACAATAGTTGCATGATTCAATTGATGCACCCTAACCTATTAAAAAGATAACACCACAAATGAATCAAAGCACCTATAAAATAGAACACACTTGCACTTAATCAAAGGAACCTAAAATTGATATAATTGTTGCAGGGTTTATTTGATGAAGGATAACCTATGCAAAAGAGAACCCCCAAAAAAATAATTGAATAGTAGAGCTTCATGTTCGAACCATGAAAAGAATTGTAAATTCCAACCATACAAATATTAAATACAACTTGCAGTGTCAAAGTATGTGCAATTGTTACAAGATGTAATGGTTTAGGGAGACTTGATTTTATGAATGCTCGTTTGATGGAAACCTATGCTGCATGGGTCCACAACTCCATTCGAATTGTGAAGTGTTACATAGGTAACCATGACAAGCCTTCACAAAACCAAGTCCCCTAGGTCATTCAAATACAAAGCTATGGTAATCTATGTTGCATTTTGTCCACAATTGTTCCTTTCAACTATGAAGTGGTACATAGGCAACCATGAAAGGCCTTGGGAAAACCAGGTCCCCTAAATACATGTTGTAAGAAAGATTTAGTGCTCAATATTGATCTATGGTAATACATGTGAATACTTGAAGGTTTTCATGGCTATTTGAATTGGGAATTATTTGAATTTGATTGATGGTTGTTTGGTGAATCTGATTGATTTCAGCCATTAGTTATTCAGTTGATTAGTTTGGTCTATTTTTTGCAATTGTTTCCATAATTTTGTATTTAATAATGGGTGCCTTACAACTTGTAAAAATGTAAGCAGATGGGATTGCAGAGTTCACCACTACTACGTTTGCATCGTACTTGGTGAGATGGGACAAATTGGTGCTGATATGTGTGGTGGTTTCATGATTGATTAGACATGCAGATGTATTTGCTTGTTGGTTTGGTTATGCTACGATGGGAAACATGGTTGTAATGGGTTTGGCAGTCACTCAAAGATGGGTGAGATGGGTTTGAATTGTGTTGACTTGGCACCTTGTTTACGTTGTGTAGTTGTGATTAATGTGAAAGTGATGTCTGCATTGGTGCAACAGTTGGGTTTACCAATTTATGGGGAAGGGCACATGTGTTAATGTTTGGGGTGTTTAAATACCATGTCGAAATGGTACTTGATATATGTTAGATACAAGTTGGATACACTTCATCATGTCTGGCTACCTCTGTGTTCTTGTTTTGTTTTGAAATGAATGTTATTAAGTGTGCATTTTAAATATGATTTATGTTTGATGTCATCGTGCCTATTTATGGATGAATTATTTTTTAAGTTGTGGAGGACCGGTGTATAGGTGCACATCATATAAAGTTGAGGATACTCCCAAATTAATCAATGGCACATACAAAAGATACAATTGTTGCAGGTCTAAATTTATGAAGCATACACATAGACATATACATATACATACACATACACATACACATACACATACACATAAGTGAATTAAACACGACTGTAGAGAAGTATAGGAAGGGGTGGTGAGTGATAAATGTGACATAGTGGAGTGTTAGGGTAGCTGACTGAGAGAAGTAGACGTGGCAAGGTTGTCCACTTAAGACCTCTTCACACATCTATACACACAGACATTTACATATACAAATACATACACACAGACACAGACATAGACATAGACATGGACATAGACATAGACATACACAAAGACATACACATACACATAGATATACACATGGACATACAGATTTACATACACATACACATACACATACACATAGACACATAGACATAGACATACACGTAGACATAGACATAGACATAGACATATAGAAACACATACACACAGACATTGCCATCATTGTGAAGAAAAAATGAGAAATTGCTAGAATGAAAGGCTGTAAAGTTGACAAGTGTGTGAGGCATTATGAGCATTGGATGCAAGTTGGCTCGAAAAATATGTAGGATGTCATGAAAGTAGTATATGTATATGTATATACACATATACATATACATAAATATATAGACATATTCATATACATATACATATGTATATACATATACATAAACATAAACATATGTATATGTATATGAATATGTCTATACATATGCATATATATATAAATAAGATGCAAAGACCTTAAGAATATACAAGTTGGATACACTTCATAGCGTTTGGCTTCCAACATGTAATTGTTTTGTTTCAAAATAATTACAATTATGTGTGCATTTAATATCTGATATACATATACATATGTCTATGTATATGTATATGTATATGTGTATGCATAGTCTATACATATGCATATACATATATATAAATGAGTAAACATGCATTTAATATATATATGTCTATGTATATGTCTATGTAAAGGTATAATATATGCATGACTGATTTGATGAAGCATAACCCCAAAAAAAAGAACACGCCCATATATTTCCAAGACAAAAAAATAAGGTACAATAATTGGATGACTGATATGATAGAAAATAACCTATGCAAAAGATAACACCCCCAAAATAACCAATGGCACCTAAGGAAAGATAGAAACATTTACATTACAGATTTATTGAAGTAGCACATATGATAATCATAACACCCCTATATTTATCAATGAAGACTAACCATGATGAAGTTGGGTATTCGTTTTATGTATATGGGTTTTTTTTTTAATGTTATTGGTCCACATGGCCTTCCACGTGGACTGTGCGATTTTGGGTGTGTACCTATTGGCTCCTCTTCCCTACATAATCAAGCAAATCCTATGAAATAAACAAGACCCCCAAATTTTTGTAATGCAAACAAAAAAGGCTTCAATAATTGCATGTCTGAATTGATGAATCCTAATAATTGGGAAATATAACACCCCCAATTTAATGAATGTCACCTAAAGAAAATAGCAATAATGAATGAATGAAGCAACACGTATGAAAAACCTAAATCCCTAATTTTATCAATGACACATAGAAATGGTACTCAACAACATTAATCGAAACGTGAACATTAACCCATGACTATAATGGTTGTAATGCAAAACAATATAAAGCTTACGAATGGAAAACAATAAGATTATAACAATTATCACATATGTTTATGACTGAATTGATGGAGCATAACCCAAAATAAATAACACCAACATCTTTATCTATGGCACAAAAACAACATCAATTTATTAAGTGACTAAAAAGATGAAGCAAAAACTAAAAAAATATTAACCCACATTTTTTTTTTTGTTAATGAAACAGAGAACACAACCTAACTCAATGATAATGACCTATGATAATATGATAAGAAGAGTCAATGATAATGTAGAACCTATGAGAATAGGAAAAGCAAAATCAATGATAATGCAAAACCTATGAGAAAACAATAAGGAGAGTGAATGATAATGCATAACCTATGAGATTACGATAAGGAGAGTGAATGATAATGCAAAACATATGAAACATAAATGCTAAACTATGAGTGTAATATTTGCAATATAAATAACACCAACATATTTATCTATGGCACAAAAACAACATAAAAAATTTAAGTGACTGAAAAGATGAAGAAAAACCTAAAAAATGATTAACCCACATGATTTTTTTTGGTTAATGAAATAGAGAACACAACCTAACTCAATGATAATGAAAAACGTATGAGAATACGATAAGCAAAGTGAATGATAATGTCGAACCTATGAGAAAACGATAAGAAGAGTGAATGATAATGCAGAACCTGTGAGATTATGATAAGAAGAGTCAATGATAATGCAGAACGTATGAGGATACGATAAACAGAGTGAATGATAATGCATGGCCTATGAGAAAATGATAAGCAGAGTGAATGATAATGCAAAACTTGTGAGATTATGATAAGCAGAGTCAATGATAATGCATAACCTATGAGAATATGATATGGAAAGTCAATGACAATGTAGAACCTATGAGAATAGGATAATCAGAGTCAATGATAATGGAGAAGCTATGAGAAAGAATAGGATAAGCAGAGTATATGATAATGCAAAACCTATGAAACAAAAATGGTAAAACTATGATTGTAAAATTTGCAAAATAAACCCTAGGGAAACATAAATGCTAAACTATGCATGCTAAATATATGAAAATAAACCCTATTGAAAGAGAAATGCCAAAATATGAGTAATATTTGCAATATAAACCCTACAGAGAAAAACCCATATAAAGACAAATACATCTTCATCTATGGCATGGAAACAACGAACATTATTATTACTGAAAGAAGAAAATAACCCCAAATATTTCAATGGCCGAGAAACAACCAACTCCATTATTATCTATTATTTAAACGAAGCAATGCTTGAACAAAAGATTAATTTCCAAAGATTTAGTGTGTTTATGAACACAAATAGGACAATGTTCATTAACACTAAACTTCAACAAAATAAATGATATTTGCAACACCAAAAAATCAATAAAACAAACAAAAATGGCAAACCAAACTCAAACAACCGAATAATGGCAAGCCTTAGTGAGAAAGCTCACCTAGTTCGAACACACGATGAACTCGTTCGTTGCTTGCAGTGACCTTCATGGCGGCGAGGAACCCGTTCATGGTAGCGAGGAACCCGTTTGTTGCTTGCATGGCGGAAGTGGAGCCGCTGGTAACATTCGGTAACTGGCATCTACCCATCTATGTATTGGCTTCTACTCAAACACAATATGGTCTTCAAGCATCATAGGTTGTGGTGAATAAACGAAGGTTGCAGATGAGGAAACGAGCAGGTACTGGCATGCAAGTGAAGAAGGAATGTTTACTTGCTAGAATGAAAGGCCGAAAACATGGCGAGAAGAGCGAGGCACTGGGAGCATTCAATGTAGTTAAGCTCGAAATAAACATGGGGTCACATGGAGCTTAGGAGAGGTTACAACAATAAAACCCGACAGTCGATAGGAATAGGAAGTGGCGGTGAGTGATAAATGCGATGTAGTGGATTCTTAGGGTGGTGGACTGGGAGAAGTTGGTGTGGCAAGGCTGTCAACTTCGGACACCTAGCCACACAGGTAGTGGCACCCGAGGTGCCTATGTATCAGTCGACAGGTCATTTTTGCATTTTTTTTAAGTCGTGGACAAATTTCAACCTTCCACGTGGCAAAATATTAAAATATATATATATATATATATATTTTTATTGTTTAACATTTGTTTTTGCATAATGGGTGGTTTTTTTAAAATGCTATTGGTCCACTTGGCCTTCCAATAGGACCATGCGATTTTGGGTGTGTATGTATTGGCTCCTCTCCCCTAGATGTAATGCATGAGCCTGAATTCATCAGCACTCATATTTTCTGAGTTCTTGTATCTCTATTTTGTGTGTCCCCTTCCTCCTCCATCTTTGCTTTAAGGTTATTGTAGTAATGGCCATCAAAAGTGAGCAAGCTTTCGGGATCCATTTCTACAGAGGTTGTGTTATCTGCCAGACTGGTGCATTGTCTCTTCAAAACAATTTCATAGGTGGGGTTGAGGGAAGGGTCCATGTCTCCTTTTCTTGTGAAGTTGTACAACCTGTTTGTGAATCCAAGTCAGTGACCTAATCCAATGCTATGTCCACCTATTCACACAAACCATAATCACAGTTATGAGTTTTAATTTATGGTTAGCCAGTGATTTACTATTTAATATATAATTGATTTGTTATCTACGTGAGAGAACAACGAGGTCTTTAACATTTAATCCTTTGCTCGCGAAAGAAGTTTTTAGTTGCGAAAAGTTAAAGAAGGGTGGTGGAAGGTTAGTCAAGGCCTCGTTCTGTCGTGATATCACTCCATCCCTACGCCCTGTTCTCTCACTTCTCACACGCCTAGATGGACCTCCACTCTGTACAAAACTTCAAACATTAACTTAACATTCACATAAGAAAATTTATATATAAAACCATAGACATTGTTCTAAAATGAGATATTCTAATATATTATAACATTAAAATTTATTACCCCAGCAAAAACAGCTTCTCAAGTAACTAGGGCGAGAATGTCAGCACAAGAAACGACGCCTGGACATTTCTTCTCTATTTTTGCTTTCGCAACGTCAATCACTTAAACCCTGTTGCATTGTTGGCTGTGGAATTGAGAAGCACTGACCCATCGCAGCCCTACTTAAACCACAACACACCAAAACAATTTAAACTTACTCCAAAACATCTCTAGAGATTTGCTATGAAAGCAGAGGAACATAATGTAAGCAAATTGGGTAGTAATGTATTTCTTCACCACATGCTTAACTGTTGCCTCATCCGATGGGCAGCTCATCTTGTAGAAATGATGCGTCAAACTCGATCCGTCAACGCATCCCCCACACACACACATGACTGAAACAATTAAGGAAGTGCTAGACATCTTAATCATCCTTCCGTTTCTCCGGATTGAGCACATACAAACGACTAATCACACCTCGTATTTATATGACTTCCATGCAACAATTGACGTGAAGAAATGTTACGTTACTAGATGTAGCATTTCTCCCCACTTGTCAAGCTGATTTACCGCGTTATTCAGTATTTTTTGTTCGATGGTGACGCGCAGGTGAGTATTTTTTTAAGTTGTTTAATTAGATTTAGCAATATTCTAAGCGTCTCCATGATGAACCCCTGACGCAGTGGATATGCCGTTATTTGGGCTTCCCAGTAACTGTTGCCTGGTCATATAAAGAGATAGGAAGCAAAATAAAGTTAAAATTTTGGACAGTTCTAATTTCACTATTTTAGAGAAATTCAGTCACATTTCGTTTGCAATGTACGACTAAGCCAAACTATTTATCTGCCCATGTTCTGCCTGTACAAATTTTGTCATTGTTTTTGCGGGGTTGGTTTGATGGTCGTGGTGTTGACAAATCAAATGCACAACAAAATCTGGTTAGAATGCATGTGCACTTAAATTAGTTGAATGTGGGATTTCTTAATAAATATCAGACTTATTTACATTACTCTCTCGGTCAAGAAATTTGCCATGTGTTTTGTTATATTATTGTCAATAAAAATAGGGAAGGAAAATTATTTAAGTTAAATATAAATTTGTTATTGATGGTTGAACACTATCATGTTTAAATAAAGTTTATTATAACTATCATGTCTAAATGTCAAACTAAGCATATGATGGCTAACATTTTTATTGTACTTTTGTGCAATAAGATTATATGACCTTCACATTAACCTTATTAAACTTGTTTATATTGTTTGACGTGATTTTTATTGTTGTAAATTACCATTGAATGTGCATTTGTTATAGGTCTACAAGGGGTTGGGCATGCTCCCCCAAATCCCACCACTTTTTTTATTAACAACATTTAAAAACAATCTCTCGTCATTGATTTTTTTTAATATATTTTCTTCAATTTCATTGTGTATAGACATTAATGTTCTATTTACATTAAACTAGTTTTAATATACATGGTAAACAATATGAAGTAATCAAACCTAATTTAGAGTTGTGTTAAACATGTTTTAAATAAAAAACCAGAATGTAAAAAAAACAAAAGTACTTAGCTGATTTTTATTATTGATAAATAGTTCTAAATCCTTGTCATAACAACTCTCAATTAATCCCTCATTGTGAAGTAGTAGAGGGTTGAGAAGAAATTTAATAAGATCTTCACTATAGTGGACGAGAACTATGAGAACCATAAGGACAATAACTACAGTTATGCAAATTCTTCATCTTCACTATCCAAGTTTATCACAATAGGTGACCTACGAATAACATCATCCATAAGGAGGTCTGCAAATTTCTTGCCCTTTGCATTTTCAAATTTCTCTTCTTTTGCACCTGCGTCACCATGTGCCTGGATGATGGGGGGGGCAACAAGCTTCCCCATCCTTTATCTCTATTGTCATGGATGGAAAAATTGGGATTTTGTTAGCTTCTACTCCTTTGGCTTATGATGGTAAAGGTATGTTATCATCCTCTCCATTTTTTCAGCTCCATATCTCAGAGAATTCTTGTCCTCTTTCTTCTCCTAGATTGGATTTCTTCCTTTCTAGTGTAGGACCCTTCTTCCTATGTGGTAAAGCCTCTTGTTCAAGGGATTTTCTAGGTCTACTCCCTCCTTTGAGGCGTCAAGTATGGTGGACGGTCTCAAAGTTGTTATTCAAGATGACATAATGCACAAGATAATTGTTGATTTACAACTCTTCGTTGTTGGTAATTTCCTTAGTTTCAAACCTAATATAGCTCAAGTTAGGAAATGGAGTGAATTTTCTTAGAATTTGAAAGGGAATGTTTCCATTAGTGCAATGGCCAATGGCCTTTTCTTGTTTGGCTTCAAATTCTATGAAAATATTCTCAAATTCCTCATAGGAGGGCCTTGGGCATTTGATAAAAACTTTAAGAACTACCTCTCTTTGTGTAAATGGAGATCAGGTTTCGACCCTTTGGCTTACCTAGGTGTGGTTGCTCTGACCTAGATTGGTCTGTTAGGTTTTCCCCTTGAATTATAGAACCCTGAGGTTTTCTAAGGTATAGAAAGTTTTTTTGGATGCCTTATTTCCATTAACAAAGCTACTTTACAAAAGTTGAGACTATTTTTTGCTTGTATTTGTGTGAATGTGGAAGTAAATAATTTTTTACCTTTGTCTATATCCCTTAGATCTAGTTTTGGGGTATGGAACCAACCAATCGAATATGAGAAATTTGGCCTCTTTTGTCAACTCTATTAAAATTTTGGCTCCTTAGTGACTTGTAAGACCAACCCTCTTGGAAGGCATAGTAAGAACCCATCATTTTAGTCTCACAATAGGAAAAAAGGTTAAGCCAAACTTAGAGGTGACATAGGACATCCCACTTTCTCAACTGGTTGTTTGTACTGACCCTATATCTGAGATTGTTACCCCCTAAGGAAAATAAATAACCTTTAAAGGAACCCTTGACAAAGGCTCCCTCTCCCCCTTGTGTTGGAACTAAGTTGTTGGTCCCCTACTTTAAGGAGGGTGACTCTCTTGCTTTTGAGAAAGAAAAGACTTCTACTCACCCTTGTGTTGGACCTAAGCCATTGGTCCCCAGCTCCAAGGGGGATGACTCTATTGTTGTTGAGAAATAAAAGACTTCCACTCCCCTTATTTTTTGCATTAGGTCATTGTGCCCCTTCCCTAAGGAGGATGACCTGTTAGGATTTTCATCCAAGATTACAACCACAAAAATCTTGTGCTTCCATAATAAAACACTTGCACACAAATATTAGCCTAATTCACATTAGAGTTTATGTAAATATACAATGTGACCTTGCATATATAGGAAAGGAAAAGGCAATCCACAAGTATCATGTGGGTTGACAAGTGCCCCATGATGTGGCACAAATGAGAAGAAAAGTATCCTATAGGTGTCAACCTTAGGATCACTTGGAATGTGCAAACCGACAACCTATTTTACCAATTCATCAACCTTGATGCCAAGTGTTGAGTGACCTTTGAGGTGAGATGGAAAGTATTCCAACCTCAAAAAGGTAGCACATGAGGTTTACCAAATAACTTTGTAACCTCTAGAGGTTTAAAAGGTTGCACATTTAGTTAGACAAGATGTTGTCTAACCTCATCAACCTAAGTACACTTAAGTATATTGAATAGATAAATTATTCACTCTAACACCCCACTTAAGTCTGAGATCACAAAAGTGCAAATAGATAGAAATGGGTCCCAACTATGAGGCCATGTTAGGTACTCATGTACAAAGTTTTTCATAAAGTGGAGTAAAGGAGAAAACTTGGTGGGACCAAAACTCCTCTACAAAAAGAGAAAGATAAGAATCTAATACCTTTTGAAAAGATGTCCCTTGATGATAGGAACATGATGATGAAGAACTCTTGAAGCATGTAGAATTTGTAAACTCTGTCGATGATGAACTGATGTTTGCTAGAATCATCAAATCACAAAGAAATGTAGATCAAGATAAGAGATACAAAATGCTACTCAACCATGTTCATTAAATTAATAAAACTTTGTGAAGTTCAAAATATAGATAGTATTGTGATTAGGAGTACCAGAATCTCATAAAATATGGTCCACTAAAATAATCCCCCATATGAGAGATCAAGATAGAAGGTTTATGAGACCTCCCAAAGAGAAGATTCATCTACTACTTCATTGAAAGAAGCATTAGCATAACACTGTCATAGTCCCCCCTTAATGCTAAGAGAATAAGTAGATAAACTAAAATTGGGCACAAGAATGTGCAAGGAATGTAGAGATGTACAAGAAACTAAAGAAGGGTGTGCACCAAGGTACACATGCATGACACGAGAATCATGACGATCCATTTTTGTGATGGAAAATCAAGGAAACATGCACCATAGGGTGAGAATAACGAGGATCCACAACTGTGATCTCAAATCAAGGCTCTACACAACCCCCCATTACACTTTATAATTCAATGTAAGTACAAATTTAGTTTTGAGTGGCATTTTACATGAGTGAATTTACAAACTTAATTTCTATTATGAGTTCTTCAAATTTTATGTCATGAGGTGGATTAAGAAGACATATGCCTTACAAACCTCAAAAAATGACAAAAAGTGAAAATTAAAACCTCCATTAAAATAACCCCCACTTTCGCTTGCAAGTTATTGCAAAACAAAAAAGCCCCTTTTTCCAAATTCATTGGAAAAGAAAAAATTGACTCCTCTTTTATAAATTTTTATCTATGGAAAAAAAATTCAACTCCCCCTTTAAACACTTTCCTTTTGCCAAATTCATTGCAAAATAAAAAATTGACCCCTCTTTTACAAATTTTTAACTATGGCAAAAAACAAATCACCTCCCCCTTTTGTCAAGTACTTGAATGTTTAAACTAACAACTAGTGTTTAGAAAAAAATTCAAGCATACAATAAATTATATGAGCATAAAATGTTGATTATCACTTATGAAACAAATATTGAAAAAACTACCTATTGAATTATACTGACCAAGTCAAAGTCCTTGAAGAGAGACTTGGTTAAGAGGCGTCCATTGGAGGGATTGAACATGTCCACAAACTGGTGTTGAACACTACTATTTCATATTATGCGCCTATCATGTGGAGAAGTGGTTTTATTCCAATTGTAACTCCACTCTCTATTATAGAACCCACATGTCAATCTACACAATAGGTGAGGCCATGTGGAGGTGTTAAGAGAATGAGATAAGCCTCATATGTAAAAAATATTGGAGCCTCCTATGCCTTGGTGTGATAGGTTAGATAGAAGGGTGTTGATAAGCCCATGCAGGGAAGATGGAGCAAATAGAAGCACCACCTGGAGAGTAGTATGGGTTATGGATTGTAGAGTTAAAGGTCAGAGGTGTTGTTGATGGTAGGTTTCTTGAGGAAAACAATAGGTTTGAATGATTTATGTAATGTACAGAGGTGCAATTAACATGTTGAGAGGCCATAGATGAATGTAGGAGTGGATTCTCCCTATGTATGGTTGGTTCTACCTTGTGTAGACTATCTACCCTATGTAGAGTGTGAGATGTGGGTGAGTCTAGTGCAAAAATATCAACTTCTAGTGCAATCCCTGAACTGGATGAAGATGGACCCTTATCATTTTCATCATTGTGAGAATTGGAAGAAGAAGATACTACACTAGGAATTTGCTGAGAATATTCTAAATCATCAGTACTATAATCAAGGTTTGATGAGTCCACAATATGTTGAGAAGTGTCAAGTATAGTTTCAAGAGATGTTTGTTGGAAATTAACACTTCTCTCAATAAATAGCTCATGTGTGGTAGGGTAGAGTAGGTGATAGTCTTTTACACCATCTAGATGTCCAACAAAGATGCAAGGTTTAGATTGTGGGTCCATATCCTTGTGATGTTCTTTCAGAATGTGTGCCATGGCATGAGAGCGAAAAACTTTGACTACTGGTTTTCATCCTTTCCAAGCTTCAAAGGGAGTGATACCCTTCAAGGCTTTATGAGCAACTCTATTCTAAATGTAACATGCATAATTGACTGCTTCTGCCCAGTACGATGGTGTGAGGCCCTTAGAGTGAATCACACAATTAGCCATCTCTTTTAAAGATCTATTTTTTTTGTTCAACAACGCCATTTTGTTGTGGGGTATATGGAAATGTGTGTTGCAGATCTATCCCCTCTAACATGCAAAATTGTTAAAAATGATTGTTGACATACTGACTATTGCAAAGACATTGTCGTTGCACCAAAAGATTAACCTATTAATGCCCAATACAACAACTAAAGTTAATGAATCCACGAAACACGATTAAGCCATGTCCTACATTAATCTTATCTTAAATAGTTCTTCATAAATAAATATCACTTTGAAAATTAGTTAAAAATCTAATATGCATTACAAAAATAATAATTAATTTGAATTTCGTTTTATTTTCAAGAACACTCTTGCTCTCATTATACACTCGATATCACAAGAATCATTCTTCAAACCTCTTAATAAAATCTTGTCGGGACGAGCATTAGATTTAAATAATGTAGGAATCACTTCGTTCAAGCAAGTAATTTCCCTGTCATTTATTTTTGTCAGTAGTGTTAGACTGATAGATGGAGAAGTACGTCTGGTAGATTGCCTACGAAAAGGTTATGAACAATTGTATTGCACGAAAATAAAAACAATCAAGAATTTTATCTATTCTTTGTTATAAAAGGAATAAAATCAAATCGAAATGTTTCCTTAACATGTCATAAACACTGCGAGCCTAGCTTACAAACCATTAGTTTTCATGATCCTTACTCATCAATTAATCTTGCATTGAACAATTCAGGCGTACAATTTCGCCATTTATTGAAAGGAGCTACGCTAATCAACGCCGCAGAAATTTAGTTTGGAAAAGCACAGTGGCGTCTAATTTGGCCGGCACTTCCAGTCAAAACTTGAATTTCCGACATCTTTTGCATGGAACGCTTGAAGTTTTTGAAGAATCTTTTTTCCCTCACCTGATTATGAACAAGCCTTTCTGCAACAGAATTTGTGAGAAGAGCAGCATCCGACTGGAAGAGGCCCCTCTTTGCTTTAAGGTTAGTGTAGTAATGGCTATCAAAAGTGAGCGAGCTTCTGGGATCCATTTCTACAGAGGTTGTGGTGTCTGCCAGACTGGTGCATTGTCTCTTCAGAAACTTGGCATAGGTGGGGTTGAGGGAAGGGTCCATGTCTCCTTTTCCTGTGAAGTTGTACAGCCTGTTTGTGAATCCAGGGCAGTGACCTATTCCAATGCTATGTCCACCTATTCACACAAACCATAATACAAAAAGTTATGAATTTTAATTTATGATTAGCCATTGATATAGTATTTAAGATATAATTGACTTTTTATCTACCTGAGAGAACAACGAGGTCTTTGACATTTAATCCTTTGCTTGCAAAAGAAGTTTGGAGTTGCGAAAAGTTAAAGAAGGGCGTTGGAAGGTTAGTCAAGGCCTCGGTCTGTCGTGATATCACTCCATCCCTACGCCCCGTTCTCACACGCCAAGATGGACCTCCACTCTGTACGTAACTTCAAACATTAACTTAACATTCACATAAAAATATCATACATAGATCCATAGACACTGTTCTAAAAGGAGACATTTTATCATATTATAATATTAAAATGTATTACCCCAGCAACGACAGCATCTCGAGCAACTAGGGCGAGAATGTCAGCACATGAAACGACGCCTGGACATTTCTTCTCGATTTTTGCTTTCGCAGCGTCAATCACTTCAAATCCACGCAGGCTCAGGTTTGGAATGGCGGCTTTCTCTGCTGCGTTGTTAGCTGTGGAATTGAGAAGCACTGACCCATCGCAGCCCTAGTTAAACCACAACACACCAAAACAAATTAAATTTAGACAGTGCAAACCATCTCTAGAGATTTACTATGTGAGCAGAGGAACATAACGTAAGCAAATTGGGTGGTAATGTAGAACTGACTCGAACAAAACAATCATGGAAATTCATCCGTAAAAGAGGAGCCGCAAGGGTGCGATCCTTGGCTATGTATTTCTTCACCACACGCTTAACTGTCGCCTCAGCGGATGGGCAGCTGCTCTTGTAGAAATGATGCCTCAAACCCGATTCATCACCGCATCCCTCACACACAAACATGACTGCAAGCAGTATTGAAACAATTAAGGAAGTGCTCGCCATCTTTATCTTCTTCTGTTTCTCCCGGTTGAGCATACAACAACGTCTAATCACTCCTATTTATATAACTTCCCATGCAACGATTGACGTGAAGAAATGCTACGATACTAGTTGTCGTATTTGTCCCCAATTGCTGATTTACCACGTTATTCGGCATTTTATGGTTTGATGGTGACAAAGAGGCGACTATTCTACCAATCCAATTTATTATGTTTTTTTCTCCCCAAAAAAGGCTGTTTGATTAGTATTAGCAATTTTTTAAATATCTGCACGATGAACCACTGACGCGGTGTATTTGCCGTCATTTCAGCTTCCCTTTATGGGTTGCGCGGTTATATACAGAGACAAGCAAGGGAAATAAAAATAAACTAAACAAATTTTCGCACAGCAGTTCAGATTGCGTATTTATTGCAGTGTAGGACTAAGCCAGACGATCTGTCCTCCCATGTTCGGCCTATGCATATTTCGTCACTGGAACACTTTTTTGGGGGGTTTGTCTGATGGCCGTGGCGTTGAAAAATCAAATAGACAATGAAACGAAGCTTTTTTTATGGTATGTCATCGATAAGATCTGGTTGGCATGCATATCCACTTCACTTTAGAAAATAGTAATCTAATTGTCTCTTGCATGTGTTGTTCAATTATTTGAATGTGGCATTTATGAAACTAGCAATCGCACCTTGGTGTGCAATGGGTGGGTACGCGGAAGAGGTGTGGAAGGTCAATTTAAGAAAACTGTTTTTCTTTCTTTTTTTTTTTTGGTACATTTGTCCAGGTCAATTTTATAGTAGAAGAAAAATATGGAGAACACATTATATAAAGTTGTTCAAGTAATAACAGATAGTAATACCTCCAATCAATATGAATTCATTTTAGTCATTGAAGATTGATCTTGAGATATTGTATATTCATCTATATCATAACGAGTACCATATGTTAATTTAGTATCAATTGAATGATCGCATCAACATTACTAATATGGTCTTCTACTGTTTCAGCAAGTAGCTTGTTGGTCATCTCTTTTTTCCTAATTAGAATGATATGCCTCATGTATCTCTTTGCTCAGGCTGATGAAGCCCTAGATTTACAAGGCCTTTTATCATTCAAAATATCCATATGCAAATACCCCATGAATGCTTTGTTTTCCTACTGCAATTGGTTTGGCATAGCATGTGATATGTTGAACAACATTGTTTCCATCATATTTATCAACAAGAAGCTGGAAGGAGTCATTTCCCATATCATTGAAAATATCTCACCAAGTTCAAATTGAGTCACAAAATGTGTGCAATATTGCCTTCAAATCAAAAGAGGGGTTGTTTATGGTTACTAGTCATGTCCTTTGGCTTGTCTAATGCATCTATCACTTTCATATGAATGATGAATGGCATACTCAACTCTTTTAGTAATTCCTTCATTATTGTTTATTTAACGTATTTGAACAATATTTCCTCATTGTTATGGTTGATTTGAAACTTAGCCATCTTCAACACCTTTAGATTAGGAATACTACTAAAAAGTGCAACTATACTATGTTTGCTTACTCACCTTTGAGTTTGACATGAATCATTTAAATGATAGCCACTTTGACAACGATTTTTTGAAGGAATAGAGACAGAGAGCAGAAAAATTTACACAAAAATTTTGATATATTATATTCATAAAATATTAACTCAAAACAACAAAAAAAATTACTACTTCAAAGCAATCTTGATTTTCTATTATCTGTCAAAAAATTACATCCCCATCACCATATATCAAAGTCACGACCACATATATTAAATATAATATTAAAGGCAATTAAATATATGCCAAGTTGTAAAGTCCAATCACATTCAAAAACAAGTCCTTTTGACTTAAATATATGTCCTTTAAACATAACAGACCGCTAGTAAGGATTCCATTAACTACATCGTCATTAGGAGCATTAACCTGCGCTACCGTAGAGGAGAGAGAAGATAGGCCCGGTACCATGGTGGACACCACTCCACCGTGAGGGTATCTGGAGAGACCGCGGTGGCCACGGTAACCGCATTACCACAGTCAACTAATAGGTAGGTCGTAGTGTGGTAGTAGCGACCATGCCACCGTGAGCGGTTAACATGGAGACCACGGGACATCGGTAACACCGCCCTGGCGGTTAACTGCACAACTGGAGGCAACAAGCAGTCAGGCCGTAGTAACGCAGGAGATAGAGAGCGAGGCCACCGCGAGACCGCGGATAGAGTGAAGGAGGGTTGCGGTATTGCAGTGGACACTGTGGTACTGCGAGCTAGTATGACTGATGATGTGAGGGCACGGTAGAGGCCATAAAGAAGCACGAGAGTTGGGTGAATTCCCAACACTCCCCCCTTGAACATAGTGCCCACCATCCTTAATGCCTAATCGATTTCTTTGATAGATGAAATAATCTTTTCCCAGCGCCTTTGTGAAAATGTCTGCATGCTGTTCCTCTAACCTGCAAAAATCTAAGATGATTTCGCCATTGTTGATCAGCTCCCTTATGAAGTTGTAACGGGTGTCAATGTGTTTACTCCATTTGTGGAACACAAGATTCTTTGAAAGTGCAATGGCAAAGTTGTTATCACAAAAAAATTTTGTGGCTTCTGACTACTCATGTTGAATCTCTTTAAATATTCTTCTCATTCACATTGACTAGCAAGATGTGCTAGTGGCTGCAACATAATCAGCTTCAACTAAAGACAATGTAACTACTGGCTTCTTTTTAGAGGCCTATGAAACAATTCCAGTCCCAAAGTGAAAAATGTATCCAGAGGTGCTTTTCCTATCATCAATACTGCTAGCACAGTCACTGTCTATATAGCCGATTAATTTGAACTCATCTAAGCTAGAGTATTGGATTCCATAATTTTTGGTTCCACTAATATATCTTAAAATTCGCTTCCCAGCCTTCCAGTGAGTATCCTTTGGTGTTTCCATAAATCTAGAGATTAAGCTAACTGAGAATATTATGTCAAGCCTTGTGGCTATTAGATACATCAAACTCCCAACTAACTATTTGTACAGGGTCGACTCAACATCTAAACCTTTATCTTCCTTGCTCAGTTTCAGACTAGTCACCATTGGAGTAGGTGTAGATTTACAATTCACCATATTAAATCTTTTTTAAAACATCATTAGCATACTTAGTCTAAGAAATAAAAATTCCTTTTTCATCTTGATTTACTTCAATGCCTAAAAAATATTTCATCAAACCTAATTCTGTCATCTCAAACTCCTTCATCATTGCTTCTTTGAACAAATCAACTGATATATTTTCAGTCAAGATTAAATCATCAACATGCAGGCATATGATCATAATTTTACCTTCTCCATTCATCTTGGTCTACAGAGTTGGTTCACTGTTGCATCTAATAAATCCATTATGTATGAAGTAACTGTCTATTCTGCTATACCAAGCTCTTGGGATTTGTTTCAGACCATACATTGCCTTCTTCAGCTTATATACTTTATCTTCTTGTCCCAATATCTCATAACCAGGTGGTTGCTCAATATATACATCCTCCTCAAGATAACCATTGAGAAATGTTGACTTCACATCCATTTGGTTAACTAACCAACTGTTTTGTGTTGCTATGGCCAATATCAATTTGACTGTGTCAAGGCATGCTACAAGTGCAAAAGTTTCATTATAGTTAATTCCAGGTTGTTGTGCATAAGCTTTTCCAACCAATCTTGCTTTGTGCTTCTGCACTTCTCCATTTGCATTGAGTTTTGTTTTATAAATCCATTTAACACCTATCACATCTTTGTTGTTTGGAAGACTTTGCAATTCCCATGTCTGATTGTTTTCCATTGAATTGATTTCATTGTCCATTGTTGTTATCCACTTCTCCTCCTTAATTGCATCTTCATAATGAATTGGATCTTTAGCTTGTGAATAAAATACAAAAAGTGTGAACTGTTTTGTATTATTCTCACATTCATTCTGATTATAAATGTCACTCATACTTCTGATTTTCTGTCTTCTCATACTTGCCAAAGTTGGGTTTGATAAATCACTCAAATTTGCAGAATGTGGACTTGAAGGTCCTATGCCAAAATTTCTTGTTGTAGTTGGCATTTGTAATCCTCTTCTTGCTACTCTTACATCACTTGATGGTGTCACTTGTTGAGCACTTGCTTGAGCTTGAACTAGTATAGCAGTTGGAACATTTATTGGAACTGAAATTTCATTTTCTTCTTGAGGGATATTGACTGTTACATTAAAAGTGATTTCTCTACTTCCATCCCATGCTTCATCTTCAACAAATTGAACATCTCTACTGATTATAACCTTCTTAGTTGTTGGATTGAAAAGTTTATATGCTTTGGATTCATCACTGTAACCAACAAAATAACGTTTCTCTCCTTTATTATCAAGTTTTCTTCTCAATTCATCAGGTACATGTGCATATGAAACACATCCAAAAACTTTGATTTGAGATACACTGTGCTTTTTACCAGACCATGCTTCTTCAGGGATAATATTCATGACACTTTTTGTTGGGCATTTATTCATAATGTATGTTGCACAAGATACAGCTTCATCTGAGAATTCATTTGTCAAATGCTTGGCTTTCAGCATACTCCTAGCCATTTCCATTATGGTTATGTTTTTTCTCTCAGCTACCCCATTCTGCTGCAGTGTATATCTGGTATTAAACTGCTTGTGAATACCATGCTCTCTGCAGAAATTTAAAACTTATTTCAAAACATATTCTCCTCCTCTATCTGTTCTCAGCACTTTAATAAAATGACCACTTTGTTTTTCAGCAAGAGACTTGAACTGATGAAAGAAATCAAACACTTCACTTTTCTATTTTAAGAAATAGACCCATGTATTTCTTGTATAATCATCTATGAAAGTCAGAAAATAATAACTACCACCTATTGAAGGTGTTTGCATTGGACCACACAAGTCTGAATGAACAATTTCTAAAGGAACTTTAGCTCTTGTTGATTTCCTTGGTTGGAAAGGCTCTCTATGTTGCTTTCCTAGTATGAAACCTTCACAAACTCTCTCAAGTTTTCAATTAATGGAATTCCTTTGACCATACCTTTCCTATGAAGCAAATTCAGACCACCAAAATTCAAATGACCAAATCTTAAATGCCATAGCTAGTTTTCATCTTTTACTTCTGCCTGAAAGATAATCTGAATCATAGTTGATACTTCTTGTGCTTGTGCATAGTTTGTGCTCAAATATGGCTGAATTCTTAACGAAAACATTTTGTTGTTTGTCATCTTGATTTTAGCTATCAACTGGCTACTTGGGTATTTGTCTAAAATTGTGCACAAATCATTTTTAAAAGTCACTCTATAACCCTTTTGAACTAGTTGTCCTACACTCATCAAATTATGTTTTAGACCTGGCACAAAATATAAATCTGAGATATATTTTTGCTCCCCCTACTTGGTCAGAATATTAACATTTCCCTTTCCTTTGACTGACACTTTGTTGTCATTACCCTAGGTGACATCTGACTTAATATTTTCATCTAGACTTGTAAATAACTCTAAATTTCCTGTCATGTGGTTACTACAACCTGAGTCTAAGAACCAAACATCTTTTTCACTAGCTTGTGCTACATTATAGGCTAAAAACATTGTGCTTTTATCTAGTCTATGGTCTTGACTTTCTTTAGTAAAATTTGCATTTTTTCTACCCATATCATACTGCTTCTTCCTACACTCATTCATATAGTGTCCAATATTTTTACAATAATGGCATTGGACCTGAGATTTCTCATACCTTTGGCCTTGAGGAAAATTTTGAGATGAGTTTTGGTTGCTGCCTCTTCCACTTGAGTTTGACAGGTTGTTTCTTCCACCTCTATTGAAACCTCTTCCTCTTGCTCTGAAATTTGATCTACCTTTGCCTCTTCCTTGGTTAATTGAAGCTTGTGACTTGAATGCATGCTCCAATGACATATTTTTGTTATGCTAAGTCTATGCTCATGAGAAATTAGTGAAGCATAGAGCTCATCAACTGAATACTAAGTGAGATCCTTTGTCTCTTCTATAGTGACTGCAATTGACTCAAATCTTGTGGGTAAAATTCTTAAAATATTTTCTACAACTTTGACATCTTCTAGTGTCTGACCATGTGTTCTCATCTGGTTTACGAGTCCCATTATCTGAGTAAAATATGAATCTATAGACTCATTATCTTTCATAAACAAAGTCTCAAACTCTCTTTTTAGTATTTGCAATTTTGCAGTTTTAACTTTCTCCATTCCTTGATATGCAATTTGTAGAATGTCCCATGCTTGGTTGGACTTGGTTGTAGCTGAAATTCTTGGAAAAATACTTTCATGTACTCCTTGTAGAATGAAAAAGTGAGCCTTTGAATCCTTCTTCCTATTATCTTTCAGTAAATCTTTCTTTGCTTGTGTCAAGGCATTATATGTTGCTACATCTACTGGCTCTAGAAACCCATTTTCTACAAAATACCATAAATATTGTGAACAGAACAAGGCTCTCATGGTGATTGACCAATAATCATAATTATTTCCATTTAACTATGAAATTTGGGGTTAGACAAGCTTGTGCTTGCAGCCATGTTTTACAGACACTTTAAAATACTCTAACACACTTCTACAGATGACCTTCTGCTCTAATACAACGTGAAGGAATAGAGACTGAGAGCAGAAAAAATTACACAAAAGTTTTGATACATTATATTCATAAAATATTAACATAGAATAGAAATTTTTTTTGCTACTTTAGAGAAATCTTGATTTTCTATTATCTGTCAAAAAATTACATCCCCATCACCATATGTCAAAGTCACGACCACATATATTAAATACAATATTCAAGGAAATTAAATATATGCTAAGTTTTAAAGTCCAATCGCATTCAAAAACAAGTCCTTTTGACTTAAATATACATTCTTTAAACATAATACACCGCTAGCAAGGATTCCACTAACTACACTGCCGCTAGGAGCATTAACCCGCGCTACCGCAGAAGAGAGAGAAGACAGGCATGGTATCATGGTGGACACCGCTGCACTGCGAGGGTATCTAGAGAGAACACGGTGATCGTGGTAACCGCACTACCGCGGTCAGCGAATAGGTAGGTCACGGTGTGGCGGTAGCCACCGCGCCACCGCGAGTGGTTAACGTGGAGACCGCGGGACAACGATAACACCGCCCTGGTGGTTAACCACACAACCGAAGGAAACACACGATCAAGTCATGGTAATGCGGGAGACAGAGAGAAAGGCCACCACGAGATTGTGGATAGAGTGAAGAAGGGTTGTGGTATTGCAGTGGACACCATGGTATCGCAAGCCGGTATGACTGATTGCGTAGGGGCACAGTAGAGGCCAAAAAGAAGCATGAGAGTTGGGTAAATTCCCAACATTTTTTCCTTGGCTTTTCCCATTCTACTATGGCAATAACTACTTACTTTTTTCTTTGTTGTGGTTTTGATAAGATAAGGCACCATTTAAGACTACGAAGATACTTTTTATTATTACTAAATTGTAACACAACTTAACTCTAATTCATTTTTCATTGACAATGTTTGACCTATTTTCACCACTTTTGTATAAGACTTCTTGCTCGTTGATGCCACCCAAGGATGCACCACATCCACACTACTTAGCCTCTTCTCTGTTAAGCTTATTTTCATTTGTAATTTTACAACTTTCTATAAGCATGAAATTAGATGAACTTTTTCTTGTTTTTTTGTTTATCCTTGCCATTTTTTTTCTTATTGAAATGTAGAAAATTGTCACTGTATGTTTTGGGAGATAGAACCACCAATTTTCTTCAAGTTTTGTTCAAGGAAACCTTAGAGATCTCAATCTAGGGATGAAGATGAGCGAAAGAGATCTGCAGTAAGGTGTCCTAGGGTATGATTAAAGACTAAAAGGGGGTTCACCACCAAGCAAAGGCTTGGAAAGAAAAGAAGATGCAAATGATATATGCAAACTTAACTATGCAACTCAAAATATGAAATAAAAAATCAGAAGAATAAATTGAGAAAGGACATAGGGGCACCTAGAAAGCTGAAGAAGCTCGGAACAAGGTCTACACTCCCAAAAATCTGATTTTTAATGTACACTAGGGCTCATATGCCTATAGGGGCGATAGAGTCCTAGTTTAGGGTTTCAGGTCAGAACCGTAATCTAGAACTACTAAACCAAGATCTATAGAAAATACTTGAAATGTGGTATACTGGGACTCATATGCCATAAGTGGTGATTTAGTGTCATTATCTAGGTTGATTCAAAAAATTTATATCCTCTAATGTTCTCATGTAGCTTATATCCTATTAAATCTCTGAGTCTGAAACATTGAATTGCAACCTATAGATGACTTTTTGTAATCTTGCGATGTAGATGACAATTTTGAAAACTTGAAAACTTTTCTCTAGTCTTTCTCTTTAATGAATCTTCAACCTAGATCTGTAAATCACACATCAAAGAGGGCGATTTTTTTTTTGTTAATGGATAGGGGTTTTCCTTATTCAAACCCTATTTTGGTAATCAAACCTTGAAATGAATAGAAATGGAATGAAGGAATGATGAATGAACAAATAAGCTATGTTTCAACTCACCAAACCCTTGGAATGAAGGCTACAATCTTGTAAGTAATGTCTAGCATGAATATAGATCTTGACTCTTGATTGAATGCTATATATCTTGAATTGAATTCTTGCTTGAATCATAAGAAGCTACATCACAAATTTTAGCTCAAAAAAAAGCATGATGCATGATGACTTTGACATGATGCTTGATTCTTGAATACTCCTCCAAAGTAATTGATAATCACTCTTGAATGCTCTTGAATGATCTTGAATTTCTAGAATTCTTGATTGCTTAGATCACACTTGTTCTTGAAAATTACTAGCTTGTTAGGAGAAATTATGTGAAATAACCTTGTATTTATACTTGTATATGCCAAATTTCTCGAAATCACAAAACTACATGCTGACATCAGATTTAGGAGAATAAAATCCCACCAAGAATTTGAATTTAAAATAGGTCCAAGCTAAGTGGGACTCATATGCTAGTTGGGGCGTATGAGTCCCAATAGGCTAAGCTTGGGACACAAATTTCAAGAATTGTTAAGTTTTATGCCAAATTCAGGTTTAGGACCTGAAACTTATGTGGGACCCATATGCCCAAGGTGGCGTATGAGTCCCAAATCACTAAATCTGGACCATACAAACTAAAAACATTACATTATGATTGGTCATTAGATAAGTGTCAAGATTATCCTCAGAAAGATGCATTAAATAAGGCTTGTGGATGCAAAATAGGACCAAATGAGGCATAAAGAAGCCCAATTTTAGCAGGGAGGGCCCAAAAAAGTGTGAAAATGTAGAGGGATACATTTTTCTACACTACATTTAGCCCCTACTTTAGTAAGAGGAGGAACTTTCTTCAAACTCACACTAAAGTAGACAAACTCGCATCAAGAGGGGTTCAAATGTACCAATGCTAGTAAGATGGGATGAAAAGGATCAAGAGGAATGATCAAGATCCTATGACAAACCAACATAGGGAAAAAAGAACAAACATGAAAATAATATAAAGAGGGGTAGATTTTTCTACACTACATTTAGCCTCAACTTTAGTGAGAGGAGGAACCTGCTTCAAACTCACACTCAAGTAGACAAACTTGTATCAAGAGGGGTTCAAATGTACTAGTGCTAGTATGATAGGATGAAAATGATCAAGAGGGATGATCAATCCCTCAGGATCAAGATCCTATGGCAAACCAAAATAGGCACAAAATAACACACATAAAAATGATATAAGGAGCAACAACAAGGCACAAGAATACACTACTAGAGACAAAGAAAGAAAAAACAAAAACAAAAGGGGTGGATCAAGCTTCAACTATTTGTCCCATACAACGTGGATCAAATCTAAGTTGTTTGTCTAAGAAATTTTACAAGTGGAACACGATGTCCACTATGCAAACCAAATGCACACTCACAAGGGCTAGTGGAACCTCATCCTTTCAACTATGTGAGTCCCTAGTGAGACACATACACACGTGACCGGTATGTGCTCACACAGAAAAGCAAGTGGCTATGGGAAATTCATGCCTAATTTTGTCTCCCATATGTACAACCATACCAAATCTATACCTCTTGATAAATTTTATAAGGAATCACACAACAAAAACAAAAGGATTCATGAGGCAAGCAAAACCTCATATGCTTGACACCCATGAACAAACAACATTGATCCACAAGAAAGCAAAGTGTGTTATACAAGGTGGCCATATAAAAGATGTTGTAAATGAAAAACAGTGTATGGTATGTTCAAAGAAATTTTTCTTAGTTCATGTAAGGTCTTAACTTAAGGAACATTGTGCCTAATGTCTCCAAGAGGGGACCAATAGAAGAATAAAAAATTTGTAACTTAGGGGATGTTGTGTGCTGCATCAATCCACTAAGAGGAAAATAATATGCTAAGAGAGATCATGCTCTTGAGGAACATCACATCCAATGCCACCACAAAGTGAAACACACATCACATGAAGTAAGAAGACTACATAATGAAACATGAGATGCAAAAGAATAATGTCAATGGATGCCCTCACTTTAGAGAAATTTTTAAACACATTCTATGAGAAATTAATTTAAAGTAGAAAATGATAAATGCTATCAATAGAGGACATGAGAGATTATCTGGAAAGCCCTATGCTAAGTCATATGTTTCCAAGTAAAGCTACATCATGGAAAGGGGTTGCCCTTGAAATGACATCCTAAAAATCACATAAGGGATCCATGGATTTAGGGTCACTATGTCTTTGCTACAATGTTTTTGGAGAGATCAAAATTATCATCATTCCCCAAATACTCATGGAATAGGAAGAATGACACAAAGACAGAAAAAATAAAGAAAAGATTTTGGGTCATCATGGAAGAGACTTAAACATCTCGACACCTTATGTCATCCTCGAAAGGAAAACACAAGGCAAGTAAAAAGATAAAAGTTTACAAAATAGATAAGAATGTAGATACAAATAAAGAAATTTCACAAAGAGAGAGACATCAAAAAAAACAACACAAGGGATCCCATTACACACATGCAATCACACACATAACATGTAAAGGAAAAATAAAGGCAGGACTAGTAAGCCACATGCAATTCAACCTATTAGTAGGTCATCTGCATCAGAATTGTGTTCATCATATATAGAAGGAGGAAAAATATCCAAGGGGACAATAGTAAGTGTCGAAGTAGGGTCATTACCAAGTTCAACACTCTTCTGAGGAGAATTATCGTTTAAGCTCATAAAAGAGGAAAATAATGTATTCAATTAATTATGCACTTCTTCATTATTTTTAGCAACCTTATTATCATTATCTAGGTTAATCACAATAGGGGGTCAAATGATAATATCTAGAGAGGGATTCAACTCCTATTGAAGTTGTGATGTAGGATCTTTTTTTTTTTGGAAAATAGGGAGGCTCATCATGTATTGCTTCAGTCATGTTTAGATGTTGATTTTCTTTGTTGTTATCTTCATTTAATCTTCAAGAAAGAGCATGACATCTATTCCTATGTTCTCTAGCATTTCTATTTCTTTTAGTACAATTTTCAAGTTGTGTTTGTGTAAGAGCAGGTCTAGCAACCATAGATTTCTTTTCTTCCCTAAGGAGAGGAACTGAAGGAACCATGGGAGGTTGTTAAACCACTTTCTCTTTAGGTCTATAAACTTGTTTTATCTTAGGAGGTGTGATGGGATTGTTTTTGTTGTCTCTTAGTCATTTATAGGAGATAGGCAAAGTATTTTTCTTAGGTTGGTCTTGGTTGTTTATAATTTATTTTGGTTCTATCGTGGTTTCATCAAGGATGGGTGGCTCAATCATGGGTTGAGGCATGTTTATGAGGGAGAGTTTTTCTATGTATTTCACCTTAAACTTTTGATATGATTTGAAAAATAATTCTTCATAAGGTTTAATAGGTTCCATAGTCTTACGCCAAAAGAAATCCAATGAAAACCTCCCACGAGAAGACAAAGGATTAAAGCCACTATGGTGCATAGTAAATATTTCATTGTCAAAAGGAAACTTTAAGCATTTATGCACAATTGATGGGATGGCTTCCATGGAGCATAGCCAAGGATAACTAAGATTCACACAGAATTGATCCAATGTCAACATGATGGAGAATGAGACATCTAATTGTTTTGGTCTAACTTTTAAAGGAAGGGTGATCGATCCCATAATAGGGAAAGCGAAACCATTATGCATTTTTATCCATGCTTTCAGCTTATCATATGTTTCTTGATATAGCTCATGCACAAGTAAGAATTCTTCAGTGATCACATTCTCTCCATAGACAGGATTAATTAATATCCCATTAGTGGGCTTTTCATTGATTCGGTCTGCTATGTAAAGAGGACCATTAGGTGCATTTCTAATAATATCCTTAGATGAGAAAGCAATGTCAAGAGGCTTTTTAGTTTGGCCCTTACAAGGTATAATCTCGATCAATCCCACCATATTATCCATAGGACTTTGTTCATCAGTATCCATAGGACCTTGTTCAATGGTATCCATGTTGTCAACATTCATCAAATAATTCTTCTTAGTTTCACTAGCTTTGACAAATGAAATATTGTGGTTTGGCATATGGTTGCTAAAGATTTGCAAGTTTTGGTTGGGAGGGGAAATGCACTTATTTCCTTGATCAATAAAAATTCCAATTTGAAGATGACTAGAATCAATGAGGTATTGAAAAATATGTTTAAGACACTTACAATGTTCCACATCATGTCCATTTTGTTGACATGATAATGGAAATACAAACTTGATCTAACATTCGTAGGTAAAGAATTATCAAGATAGAGAGTTTTGACAGGATGTTACAAGGTGATCATTTTTTATTCTAGAAGTTGTGACATTGTGTAGTGGAGGGTATCGGGTAAGGGAGTAAATTGTCTCTACCAGATATCCAAATGTGAAAAGAGTTGTCTTCCTTATAGCAGCCACTTGGGTATCAACATGTTGAGTTGGTTGATGGGGGTTAAATTGAAGGAAGGCTTTATTCTATTTTCTAATAGGTTGATAATTATTTTGGTTTGTAGATTCAAACTTCTCAGGATGGCTAGAGGTGGTTTTTGTTTCACAAATACTAACTTAGATTTGATAATCACAAAGGGCAGTACACAAGTTTACAAAGGAAGGAAACTTCATCATTCTAAGCTTATCTTGTATCTTAGTTTTCAAATTCTCAATGAACATTCATTGAAGGTGAGGATCAAGAATCTTTATGTTGATTTGGGAATAAAGCAATTGGTAGCATGAAATAAAGTTAATAACCTTTTCATCATGTTTTTGGTTACATCTCATCAAATTAGATAAGTTCATCTTAGGAGTCATGTGCACCTAGAAATGGCTACTAAAGGCCTCAAAAAGTTCATTGAATGAACGAATTCAGTTATTCAGTAATGAAGAAAACCATTCTAAGGCATATCTTTCAAGGACCTAGGAAAAATCCTATCGAATAGATTTTCCTCAAGGAAAAAATCACTACATAAGGTGTAAGCACAAAAATGGTTAGAAGGATCTCCTTTCCCCCCATATTTCTTAAATCTAAGATTATTTATAGCTTTTGGTATTGGCGTTGTTAATATCTCCAAGGATAAGGGATTGCTTTTGAAATAGTATGTAGGTTGGCCATTTTGATGTTGGTTTATAGTGGAAATTTTCTTTTGAAGGGATGAAACATTTTTCAAAATTTGTTTAAGATGGCGTCATTGGTTGTATTTTGAGATGGAGGTGAGTATGGTGGAGGTGTATATGTTTTTTAAGGCGAAGTGAATGTAATTATTATGGGAGGTAAAGTGGTAGGAGATATGAAGTGTGATGCCACAAAGGTACATGGATTTCTAGTGGAAATACCCAAGGTAGGAAAGACATTACTAGTTGAACCACCAAAAACATGCAATAGAGAAAGAGGATTCCCCAATAGGCCCCTAGGGTTTTTCACCTAGAAGTTGGTTGGTATAATACCTCTTTCGTGCTAATTATTCATGGTGTTCATTCCAAGATTAGGGTTTATAATAGGTGTGATTTGTGTGGAATGTGTCTAAGTATTGGAAATAGAAAATAGAAACTAACTAGTAATGCAAAACCAAGAAAATGAACTATGTTTGAAAACACATTACGATATGTAGACTTACACTAAATGACCTAAGAAAGCTTATGAAATAAAATAAAAAGCTATAAAACTAGAAATGTGCATCTAGAAATGTATTGCAGACTTGAAGGAACTCTAAAATACTGAAAATACTAATTTTTATGTATGGTGGGACACTTGTGCCAAGCTGGGCGACTTAGTCTTTTTTCAAGGTGATTTTGGAAAACTACTAGGGGGCTTGTTTCAGCCAAATGGGTATCTGGATCCACAAAAATATATGAAAAATATGCACAGTAGGACTAAGTCACCACAACTAGGGTAAGTGTTCCTTTTGCCTTCTTTGAAAATATGAAGGTGGAAACAGAGGCTCTTGATCTACACTTTTTGCTCCTCCAAGTGTTCAGACAAGAAACCTTGATTTTTGGTCTGTAGGTGTATTTTTGAGTATATTCTTGACCTATCCAACAAGGAGATTCCCTAAACAAGTCTTAAACCCATTCTTGAAGTATCTCCAAACTTCCAAGATACCTGAATCTACAAACACACAAGGAGAGAGAAGGGAATGTTGATTGTTAGGGTATAAGGGTTTGCCTTGGTCAAACCCCTTTTAGATAATCAAATCAAATGATGAAATAATGTAATGAAACATGAAATTTTTGAGCTAATACCTTTCCATGATGTTAGATCTTGAGTTGTTGCAAGAATGGAGGAAGATTCGGCCCTTGAATGCTTTGGAAATATGCCTTGATGACTTAGAATGTAGAAACCCTAGCTTGCTTGAGAAGAGTAGTGGATGAGTGATTAAGAAGATTGAGTGACGAGAAAAATGAGACTTAGGAGGTAGAAGAAGTAAAAAATGAGGGGGAAAGCCCTTATTTATAGCTTTTATGCCCTAATTCCCCAAAAATAACACATGATAGACCAACCTTAAGGTTTTGGAGGCAAATTCATGTTAGAATTTTGTTTTAATTTTGAATTTTATGCCAAAAGGGACTAGGTCGTACAAGGTGGCAACCTAGTCCACTTAGAAAAATTCAAGTGGTGGCAAGGAATAAAAAGGTGTTTAATGATAACACAAAAAAACGCTCTGCAATGTCTCGGGCTACATTTCGCTCCTCGCCCACGTTGCCCTGCTCCAAGGGTTCTACCAAGTCTAGAGGTGTTGATGGCAATGGTGGCTCAACACCGAACGATGCCTCGTGCCCTGTCACGAACAACACGAATACAAGACGCTTCTATGTTAATTCCCTTCGATGAAAGGCTAGGGCTAGCTTGGCAATAGTTTCTCCCAGGGGACTGATGGAGAACACGGGCGCATGGGGTACTCTCCCTCCTCCTGCAGAATACAAAACACTAGACCAGGGCTGCATGCCCTTCCGCAACTTACAGGGGCCGACTGGGGCTAAGGATGGATCTGCCCGGAGCAAGGTAGCTGGTTCATTCACGCCCAGGGATACCAGAGCTCCTTTTCTGTTACATCACTCTGGGAAAGTGCTTGAGATCCGTGTAGATGGTCCAATTCATGATAGAGATGAATTCCTCCATGACAACGCTCTCATTTGCAGATTTGTAAAAACTTGGCCCAAGCTATGCGATCTCCATGCATGGATCAAGTCTACCTGGATGGAGGGATTTGAGGGTGAAATCAACATCTTTCCCTATGTTAGGGGTTTCTTCATCCTTGATTTTGAGTCCCATGAAGACAACGAAAAGGTGGTCAAAAATGGGTCGTGGGTGTTTTAGGGTGATTTCCTATGCATGAAAACTTGGTATCCATCGTTCAATCCTTGCATAGAAACTTTCAATTCCTGCTTTCTTTGGGTTCGTCTACCATACCCCCCAATACATTTTTGGGAATTGGAATGCTTGCAAACCATTGGAAATGGCTTGGGCAAGTTCTTAGGTGCCGCAGTAGAAACAACTAAGTATGCAAGCACCACCTGTGCTTGAATCTATGTGGAAATGGATCTCTCCCATGGCCTCCAAGCAGAGATTTCATTAAAGGTGGGTGACAGACTATGGAGACAACAAGTTGATTATGAAAATATTACTTTTAGATGTAGGAGGTGTTTCTAAATAGAACATCTTACACCACAATGCCCCAAAGAAAAAATCCATGAGGCTGGGATCCGAGACTAATCCTTTCGCAACACCCCCACATGGTGGATTGGTGTTGAACCTCATCACTACCAGATCTCTTCTCAAGCGGATTTGTGTTCTTCACCAGATCCTTTGATTGTATCTTCCTCCTCTCCAGAAACTACCAAATATCCGAACCTTGTACATCCCCCTACCAACGCCATTACTAAGGAATCAAAAGGCGGGTCTTTGAATGGCTTAATGCTTAGTGGGGATAAAATCAAGGAGGACATCATCAATGGACAGGGAATTTCAGAAGACTTGAGGAACTCACGCTCCTCAATTGAAGCAGATAAAAGAATTATGGAACCTTCCCAGGTTAAGCATGGTTGGATAGAAGTAAAGCGAAAGAAGCTGCCCCCTGGCAAGCAATCTCAACATTGAACAGAGTTTGAAGTCTTATAGGCAAGGCCAAAAATTGGTTTGATGCTTTTGTGCTCCCCATTCATGGGTTTGAAGGAGGTATTTGTGCTTCCCAATATTGGGTTTGAAGAAATTAGTATTTTTTAATTTTAGATACTTATGGGTGCTACCCCACATGCAGCAATTCATCTAGCCAAAAAAAAAGGTGTTTAGTGATTTTTAATAGGCTTGCCTCTTGAAACACACTTAAGTCGGGCCTAAAAGTACATTAAGGGGCCAATTTAACATAAGAAAGGGTTGAATTTGGTGATGACAAGCCTAGGAAAGTTGAATTTTTTTTACAAAACCTTACAACACTTTGAAACAAGGCTTGGAAAGGGGGTTAAAAGAGGTCCAAAATCCATAGGCAAAGGCCCAAATGAGTGAAAAGTGTCATGGCTACAATTTTTGGTGACACATTTATCCCCCACTTTAGTGAGAGGATGAAATTGCTTCAAACTCACACTAAAGTAGCCCAATGGAGATGGTGAAGAATGAGAAAGAAGAAGGAGGTGGTCAAGTCCCCAGGATTCAAGATCCTAACTCAAAAAGACATTAGTATAAGAGGAAACATTCAAGGGTGAATGGTATGCACCAAAACGAGATACATGATCATGTGATGACAAGAACTAGAAGGAAGTAAAAAGGGTTGGATCAAGCTTCTATCATTTTTCCAGCTAGTTATGGATCAGATCTAAGCTGTTTGTCCAAAATAGAAGAGGTGGTTTAGTGATAAATTCATGCCAGTTTGTTGGCTTCCAATTATACTAACCATACCAAAGTTACCTCGCTTGATAACTTTGATAAGGCACCACAATGCTTTTGTAAATGCTTTTGAAAAGTAAAGATTTTGTTGAAGGGGATTTTTATTTGTTCATGTAAGTTCTTATTCTTAGGGAGCATTGTGCGTATTGTCTTTAAGAGAGGATAAGTTAGGGTCTCAAATCATTATCCATGGGATGCCTCATTTACATCATGCGACTTCATTTGATCATACACTCTTTGAAGGAATCAAAACTAATGACACCACCAAGAAGAGGACACATCACATGAAAAATAAAAATCGCACCATGAATTTCTAAAAAAATATGTTGTCTATGTATGCCCCCACTTTAAAG
The DNA here is from genome assembly GCA_007115665.2 of Sequoiadendron giganteum. NCBI lineage: Eukaryota > Viridiplantae > Streptophyta > Pinopsida > Cupressales > Cupressaceae > Sequoiadendron > Sequoiadendron giganteum. Next base: position 447,673,214 of record CM021103.1, on the reverse strand, counting down.
AAGTTGCTACACCATCCCTGGGAGAAATTATTTTAAAGTAGTCAAGGATAAGTACTAGGAAGACATGAGAGCTAACTTGGAAAGTTCTATGCCAAGTCATATGTTTCCGAAGTAAGCTACATCATGAAGGTGGATAGTATGTTACATGCGAGTCAACTTAAGACATGTCATCCACATCTCAAGCTTGCTCTTATAAGTTTATGAAAGGTTAACAATTAGCTAAAAGAGACAATGATAAGTGACATACAAGGAAAAGGTTATTAAACCCTTTGCCACAACTTACTGCAGGACAAAGGTGAGCTTGGAATGGATGATGGTATGCTGCTCCTCGTGATGGATGAAAAAATATCAATAGTGAGTATGCTATGATCCTAAAACTATTACATGGAAAGGAGAAGCAACTAATTTTATTTATGTGGATGAGTAAAGGGTATGTGCAAGATCATGATGGGCCAAAAAGTGGCAATATGTAAGCCATATGATGGCCCATGTGGCTGGCAACTTTTTTTTTACCCAAAATTGATGAAATGAAAAGGGTTTTTAGAGGAGATTTTCAGCTTTCCACCATATAAATTATGCTCTACTTTGAATTTAATAAATAATTATTATTCATTTTCTATTAGAATTACAAATAAAGTCCTAATTGATAGGTTGATTGAAAAACATCTATAACTTTCAAACGGTATCACATTTTTTGAATCTGAAATATGTGTCACATTCTATGCTTTGCATACTATAGGATTAAAAAAAAATATATGCATGAATTTTTGACCAATTTAAGGTGGTTAGATAGACAAGATTTTATATTTTTTAAAAGTTGTAATAAAAAATTCATAGTTAATTATCTACTTAAAAAAAAATTATAAAAAAATATGCATCACATCGAGACATGAGTCCTCTACTTATATCTAAAATATTATAACAAAATATTATCATTTTATTGTGGTTAGGGTGGTCAGACAGACACCTACTTCTTATTTTTACCCTGAAATTTAAATACTACTCCATTGAAATTTCAAATTTTCACCAAATAGATTTAAAAAAAAATAAAAAAATCTAGTAGTTCAGAAACTACATTCAATTTGCTACAGATTATTTTTTTACATTTTTTTGAAATAATATAGATAACTTATTCAATTTTTTATGTCAAGTTGTCTAACTCTGATTTTCTGTTTTTTATTGCCACTTAAGGTCCTATTTTTTCCATGATGATCCTGCACATACCCTAAACAAAGTGTCAGAAATGTTAGCCTTGATGGTATACACTTTCTCATATATGTGAGTAATTTCATTGTGACTTGGGTGGTGTTACATGTCGTTCTTAGGTGGGGAAAAGATTAGAAGTTGCTTAAAAGGTCCAATAGTAGATGGGGATCTAATGGACACTTTCATATGCATAACCTTAGTGGGCTTGGGTTGATGTATCTCTAAGAAATGGAAATTGAGTATCATTTCTTTACCATTACCCAAGGAAGAAAAAGTACTGTTTCTTGAAAGGAGTGAAACCATGTTGTTGTTTTCTTCCACCATGATACCTTCACTGGTAGGAGAGTTTGTAGGAGAAATAAAAACAAGATATGCAAGGCATTCATTGTTTGGTTCTACACTATTGACTTCGTAGTAAGTAAGGGAATGATCAATGGTTGAAGTTTCTTACTCCATAAGATTGTCATGATTCACATCAATGAGATTGTATAATGTTCATCATAATATCATCTTCACTAATAGGAGAGATATTAGGAGAGGGGGAGATTGGATTGATGTGATTGTTGATGGTTGCATTCTTTTCCTCTAAGGTGCCATTCTCTCGTGCCATAGTATCTATCCTAGGAGGAGATCTTTTTGGAATGTGAAAAACAATAGGTTTATCACATAGCATGATTAAAGTTGATAAAATAGATTCATAGCTCATAGGAGAGGCACTAAGAGAAGGATAAATAGGAATTAGATGGTTTCCAATGATTAGACTTTGTTGTTCAAATAGACCCTTCCAAATGTGAGGAATATAGAGAAATAATGCTATAACTCTCAATCATTCGATTTCTTGATACCAACATATCCTTATTTATTAAAGTATGATAATAAATAGGGGATGTGTTGGGAGATGATTGAAGACTAGGTAAGGTAGTGACCATGATTTTAGCTCTGTGTGTGATAAGGCCTTTGCAAGGGGGAGGAGGAAGACAAGCAATACCATCATGATCTTCAATGATTATATCTCCTTTCCACAAGATACCTTCTGCATTGCAAAAAAATTATACCTTTGAAGAAAAGGACAATTTTGTGCCCATTTTGGTCCTGATTTAGGTCCTATTTTGTCAATTTTCACCCTAAAACAACATCTATAGGCCCCTAAGATTGTTAATTTTGACTTGGAGGCCTGTTATACCCAAGGGATCATTCAAATTATGACAAACAATATCAAAACCAATTAGAAAGTACTGTTCCCACTCAGACATTCCTTAGTGGGACTGGCTCACCCAAGTTGGTGACCTAGTCCTTTTTAAGGATTTTTGGAGTTTAAAGTGGGAAAATGAATAATTAATCAAAAATCCCTGATGGGTGTCAGCTTCTTAGGTAAAATTTCTTGACAATTAGTTCATAATGCTTATATATACTTGTTTTTAGGTCATTTTGCAACTCTCTCTTAGCCATGTTTTCACATCCAACTCCAAAATCTAAGTGAAAAACATCTTCCTCAAGAATATTCATCTCTCATACAACAAAAATTGAAGCTTTTAGACATCAAACTAAGGATTTTTTGTAGGTCTTGAAGCTCACTTCTCATCCAAGATCAATCATTGAAAAAGGTTGGAGATAGATGCCTATGGAGATTCATGGATAAATCTAGCTTGACGAGGTCAACTAGCCACCAAATCATTCCTAAAGATTGATTTCAAAGTGCCTCCATCTTCTACCTTCAACCCATTTTGCATATTTGAGGTTTGCATCCCATTTGCATTCCTTGTTACATTCATTTGCAATGGTGTACGATTTCTAAGGTTTAGATTCTTGCATCATTTCAAATATTTTACATGTATACATCTTATTCTAGCACAATAGAATAGGATTTTTCTTTGTTTCAAGATTTTTTAGTCCTAGACAAACTTAGGGCTAGGGTTGTATGCAACTTTCCCATTTCATTTCAATTTTAAATACAAACTAGGGGTTTTACCAAGGCAAACCCCACATTAGAAGCACAATACATTATATTTTGTAGGTTTTGAGCAGGATTCTCATGAAAAAGCATAATATAGACCTAAGGCCTTTGATTCCACTTTCCGTTTCTTAGAAAAGCAAAAAGGGACTAGGTCGCGCATAGTGATGACCTCGTCCCACTAACGCTTTTTGACACTGAAAGTTGCTGACTCGGGGACCCAGTTGGTAGAAATGGCTTCCAAAGCAGATTTCTTGAAAAGGGACTAGGTTTCCCCACTTGGCGTAAGTGTCCCAGGTGGCTCAAACCCATGATTTTATAGTATTCCAGTGACCTCTACAATCCCAGTTTCAACCCTCTTCGGTTTCTAGGTGCACTTCTCTGATCTGTTAGGTTAATTTACTCAAATTTCTTTCATCTCTATTGAATTACATCATGTTTTTTCCAACAATGTAAGTTCTATTAATTTAGGTTAATATAGTTAGTTTTTCATAGCACAATTCAACACATTTTCACACCCCACTCATTTAGGGTTTCAATCCACAAACATTGAATGAATCACAAGATTTGGTGACCCTGGAGGAGAAAGTAAACCCTTTTCCTTCTAGGTGAAACCCTAGAAAGTTGTAGAGGACCCATTCTTTCAACCCCGCACAAAGAAACTCAAATTTTGCATTTCATTTTGGTGAACCTGCATTTCAACACATTACATACTTCTTATTTTCATTGCATTTGCATACTAGGAGCTCTTTATTTAGCATTGCATTGAATGTTGCATTGTGTAAACAAGCATCCTAGGGTTTTTCATCTTGCATTAGTGAACAATCATCATAGTTGCCATTCATTTCCTTGCTTGATACAAAAATTTAACATATATCTTATACCTCTACACATTAGCTTCTAGAAACTTACATTTTCAATTAGAAAACACCTTAAAAACTCAACAAAATTCATACTAGGACTAAGTCACCATCCTAGGTGACCTATTCCTAGTAGGCATTTTCCACCAGTACTTTTTGCATTTGCTTTCTAGATTTTGTACTTTCTATTTCTTTTTGTTAATGTTGAGTGTTAGTTTTGATTTTCTCTATTACATAGTTACTCTTAGCTTAAAATGGCATTTCTATGTAGCATTAAGGCATTACAGGTTTCCTTTTCTATTCTAGTTCCTAGTTCTTTCAAAGTAGACTCTGTGAAACATACACCTAAAAATATAGATAACTCACACAATATAATGCACACACTTGTTCACTATAGGAACACTATATCATCTAAATATTTTAGTAGTGATGATTTTGATAAGTTAGATGAAGCTCTTCAAAGCTTCCTATCACTCACTTCATCCACTAAGATTGGTGATTATGTAGTTACAACTTCCCCACCCTTGTTTTCTAAACCTTTTAGTTGTGATGATATGGGTATGTTAGATGATGTCCTCCAAGATTTCATCTCCCCTACTTCATCCACTATGGTTTGTTGTGATGACCAAACTAGCACAAAAGATGTAAATTTCATCCAACCCCAATTCATTCTTTACCCACCTTGTCCTAAACCTCCAACCCCACCCCAAACTGAGTTTACCCTTTACCATCCTAAGAATGATACCATTTCCCACACTCATTATACTCGTAATAACCCACATCCCCAACAACCATCTACCTCCATTTCCCTACCCTTACCCAACCCCATCTTACCTACAGCTCCTCGTTTCAACTCACAACTTAGGGAATATGATTTGGTTGAACAACTTAAAAATAATCCTGCCAATATATCCATTTGTGATTTCCTCTGAAATTCCCCTAACTATCACTCCATGCTTCAAACAACCTTGCAATAGATAGTGGTCTCTACTGACACGAATGCTAATGATGTGGTAGATCTCCTACATGACATGCACACAACTAATGTGGATATTACTTTCTATCAACATGAGCTACCGCCATTAGAATTACACCAAAAAAATGAAGCCTTTATGATCATCACGGAGTATGATCGAATAGGTATTAAAAGGACCCATGTTGATAATGGATCTACCCTAAATGTGTGTAGTGTGAAGCTTCTTGATAGGTTACATGTGGATCGATCACAAATCCAATCTGAATCCTTATCCATTCAAGGATTTGATAATGTTACCAAACAACATCTTGGTGTTATCACCTTACCCATTACTATCAACATGGTTATGTTGTAGACTCCTATCCATGTCATTCCCTATGATATTTCTTATAATCTCCTCTTGGGATGACCATGGATACACGAGATGCATGCAGTACCCTCGACCCTTCATCGCAAAGTGAAGTATGTTTATAATAATAAAGTTTACCAAATTGACATTGATCCTAAACCTGAGAGTTGCTTGCAACTCGAAAAGGGCACATCAAGTGATCTCCATACCTTAATTCCTACCTCTAATATTGCCCCTTCTGAGAAGGACCAACATGCAGATAAAACCAAGTTTAATCTACTTGGTGACAATTGGGGCTCTTTAGAGTTTACTCCTTCCTTTATGGGTGAGTGTAGTATCATACACAAAGAGGACATTCAAAATGATCAATACATTGTCCTCTCTAGCCAACAAATGGAACACCCATCCCCCATATCTACCTCATCTCCTTTGGAAGAAAATGCCACATTTATAACAAATTTTGATGAGATAGATTATCAACAACCCACTAACCCACAAGAAATGGAAAGACTATGGATGTGGTTATGATCTTGTTAAAAAATTGGGTTATAATGGTAAAGGATGCGACAAGCATGAAAAAGGCATTTGTGTCCCCATTGAACCTAATATCCAAGGAACTAAAACCGGTCTAGAGTTTTCCTTTTCTAAAGCTACAAAAGCCAAACAATGACCCTCTCTCAACATCAATACTATATCATGTACATAAAGGACCACCCCCTGAATTTCTTGATCTGGATGCTCCCCTCTTCACCTATGTTCATGGAGATGAAGATTTAAAACATTTGTTAGGTGTTCTGGATAAACCTTCTCACTCCACAAGACATGCCTCTTGCACTATGTTGAGTTCTGAGTCTACCATTAGTACCATTCATGAACCTCACACCAGCTTGGAACCATATGATCTTGAAGCTCACAGGTCTAATGAAATCCCTTTATGAGATACCCTTGACATTCCCATGGATATTAGTGACAAAGACAAAATCATTAAAATCGGGAAGTGCCTACATGACGAAGAACAAGAGGATCTTGCAACCTTGCTTCATACCTTTCCTGAACTATTTTCTTGGAAATATTTTGACATGCCAGGAATAGATCCCTAGATAGTTACCCATAAAATTGTCCTTGCTGAAAATTTTTGAACCTGTTCACTAGAAGATTCAAAATATGAATCCTAAGGTAGCCCTGCATGTTAAAGGAGAACTTGAAAAACTCCTTGACGCAGGTTTTATTTGCTCCATTGATTATTCTCCCTAGATTTCAAACATTGTCATGGTGGCCAAACCTAATAATCATGTTAAGATATGTATGTATTTTAGAGACCTGAATAAGGCCTCTTTAAAAGATGAATTTCTTCTTCCTAACATCGATATGACCGTGGATTCCACTACTAGACATGATTTGTTATCATTTATGGATGGATTTTCAGGGTATAATAAAATCTTCATTAACCCACAAGATCAGTACAAGATGGCTTTTACATCTGCCTAGGGCACGTTTTGTTGGGTGATGATGCCTTTTGGTTTAAAGAATGTTGGTGCTACTTATCAGCAAGCAATGACCTTAATCTTCCATGATTAAATTCACAAAATCTTAGAAGACTATGTTGACGGCATTCCTACCAAATCCTTAACCCACCAAGATAATGTGAATGTCCTTTGTCAAATCTTTGAGCATATATGTAAGTATAACATGTGCTTAAATCCTAAAAAGTGTGTCTTTGGCATGGATAGTGGTAAAATTTTGGGGTTTATCATATCTTATAGAGGCATCGAGGTGGATACAAATAATAATGATGCTATCATTAATATGCAACCTCCTCATAACATTTCTTAGTTACGTACATTACAGGGATGGATACAAGCTATTCGTCATTTTGTCATCTACTTAGTCGATCGTACGTTACCCTTTACTCACCTCCTTAAAAAGAATGTCAATTTTGATTGGAATGATGATTGTAAACATGCCTTTGAGAGATTGAAATAATACTTTATAACTCCACCTATTTTACAGCCTGCTATTCCCAACCAACCTTTTATCCTTTATATTGTTGCTTTCGCCCATGCTCTCGCTACCTTGTTGGCTCAAAAGGATTCCAATGGTAAAGATCATCCTTTCTATTATATTAGTAGAATGCTCCTTGATTATGAGACTAGTTACTCCACAATTGAAAAACAATGTCTCGCTCTTGTATTCGCTACTAGTAAGTTGTGACATTACTTACTCAATGTTGAAGTACACGTGATGAAAAAGTTTGACCCTTTATGATATATTTTTACTAAAATAGATCTTTCAGGACGTCTTGCTAAATGGGTCATGTTGTTAATTGAGTTTAACCTTAAGTTCATTTCTCAAAAAGTAATCAAAGGTCAAGCCTTAACCGACCATTTAGCTGATGCTCCATCACCATTAGCGTTACCCACCAATGAATCTTTCCCTGATGATAGTGTGTTTACTATAGACATTTCTACATGGGAATTGTACTTTGATGGATCCAAGTGTCGAACAAGCTCCAGTGCTAGAGTTATCTTAATTCCACCCATTGGGAAGCCTATTCCCTTATCCTATTGTCTCAATTTCCTATGTACGAATAATATAGTTGAGTATGAAGCATTACTCACTGGGTTACACACTGCTCTTGTCATGAGGGTTAAAAATATTAAGATCTATGGTGATTCACAATTATTCATTAAACAAATCAATGGTATCTATCAAACTAAACATGATAAGCTCTTACAATATAAGGATCTCGTTCTTAATCTATTAGACTAGTTTGACTCCTTTACCATTGACAACATACCTCACAAAGATAATCATCATGCAGATGCAATGGCTAGTGCAGCCTCTCTTGTCTCTCCTATCAACCCTTCTGAACAAATCATCTTCACCATTCATCCTATAATGAAACCCTCCATCATAAATCAGCCTCTTGATATTTGTCCCACTTTTTCTGATAATCCATGTGAGTGGTATGATGTCATCTACAATTATCTAAAAGATGGCACTGTTCCTGAACCCACCACTAAAAATACCCGTCAATGCCTAAAAAAGTTAGCCACTAATTATATCATCCTTGCAGACACATTCTACCGAAGTTCCTTTGATGGAATCCTTCTATGATGCCTCAAGTATGTTGAAACTCATATTGCCCTTGAACAAGCCCATTTGGGTACTTTGGAGGACATTTTGGAGGAAAACCTTAGTGCAAAAGCTTCTGCGTATGGGATATTATTGTAAAAACATGGAAAAGGATTGTTATGCATATGTTAAGTGATATTATCAGTGCTAGGAACATAGTCATTTCCTCCACACTCTTGCTTCAGAGCTTTGTTCCCAAATACCTATCTGGTTGTTCTTCGTGTGGGGCTCGGATCTAATTTGAAAAATCTCCCCCCCTTCTTTTGTTGGATATACGTTCATTATCACTAATACCGATTATTTCACCAAACGGGTCGAAGCTATTCCCCTTCGGTCTACAACCGTTGAGGTGATATATCGTTTCTTATTGGAACACATCATCACTCGCTTTGGTCTCCCTTCCATGTTAGTCTCATATAATGGTACTCTCTTTAAGAACAATGAGGTGAAGAAGTTCCTCGAGACCTTCCATATCCAGCACTGATTTTCCAAACCTTACTACCCTCAGTCTAATGGTCAAGCCAAAATTACTAATAAGATCATGGAGAAAATCCTTAGGAAGATTTTCATTCAAAACAAAAAAGATTGGCTTACAAAATTTCAATATGCACTATGGGAATATCGCACAAGTGTCAATTCTTCTATAGGAAATACCCCTTTTAACCTTGTTTATGGTACCGAGGCTATCCCCCCTTTAGAGCTCGAAATCCCCACATTGTAGATTTCTCTCCAAAGCTTTGTGGATAATGACACTTATGTGGAACAACATCTACACCAACTTGAAATTCTTAATGAACAACACATCAATGCTCTCAAGCACATTCAAGCTTACACTAAATAGTTGCAACGCAAACACGATGCTGGTGTAATTCCTCAAACCTTTACCAAGGGTGATTTGGTTTTATATGAAAACCAACACAACACCACTGCTGATTATGCCAAGAAAGGTAAATCCAGTCCTAATTGGCTTAGACCCTATGTGATCAACTCCAATTATGGGTCTAGTGCTTATACCTTAATCGAGTGTGATGGCACTCCCCTTCGAGATCCCATTAATGCTACACATTTGCATCGGTATTATGTCTAATCCCCTTTTGAATGTTATGACTTATAAAGTAGTGTTGTTGAAGCTATTGGATTCTATCCTATGGGTTGTCTCATTGCTTCTTTCTTGACACATCATCATGTTTGTGTCCCGAACATTAAAGTGATTATTTAATTCATTTTTTATAATTACTTTAGATTTCATACTATTCAAACTCCTTCCCTTTTTGTGTGTTATGTTTCTTTAAATTCATAAGTGCATAACATATTTAATCTTAATGTTTAATCTAAGATAAATTATAGATGTGTTGTAATTTCATAACATACATTATGTTAAATCATGTTGCCATTAATTAAATACGAAACTATTTAATTAATCACATTGTCATTTAACATCCACACAATTCAAATACATCATACAAAATACAAATGCATATATATATCAAAATTCATTTATACATCTCATCATAATACATAGTGTCACTGTGGACTGTGATTACCAGATCCCTCGAGATCTGGTACTCGAGTTGCATCAGTAGTAGGGTGTTAGGAGATAGTCGTGCATGATTGTGATTGTGATTTGTTGACTCTAAGTGCATACTCTAATCCTCCCATCTCCGCAAGTTCCAATGGATGCTCCCCTGCTATATCGTCCCTCTCTACCCATACCTGTGACAAATCTCTCTCTAATCTCTCCACCTCTATTAGTGGTCATGATGGCTGTGTCTGGGGTGCATCTCTCACTCAATGAACCTGCCTCCTTAGGCCCTCATAGGCTTCCTGCAATCTCATGAAGGGTCTCAGGGTCTCTGGCTCTGACTCCATGATAGGTGGGGGCACATAGTCAATATCCATCTCCTCTTCATTGAAGGTCGTTGGCACTATCTCTTTGGCTTCCTGATGCAAGAAATCTTGCCAACCCTCTGTAGGCCTTGAAAAATCAAACAATAGTCTCATTAGTAACACATCATATAAATATATATTCATTAAATCATAAATAAAATATACATCAAAATTAAATATCATCACCTATATCTCTGGTGGAAGGTTCAATATCCACCTCATCTTGTGTAGGGGGCATAGACGATGTGCTTTCCTTCCCTCGGCAATGAGTGTTGGCGCCTGTTGCTGCTACTATCTAGGATCTAGCCTTATGAACAGGTGAGACCTCTCCCTACTCATATCGGTCCTCGACTATGGTATCCTCGTCCTCACTCAAGGGTGGCTCCTCTCCCTTTTCCTCATCCTCATCCTCATTCTCATCCTCATCCTCATCTTCTCCCTACTCCTCCTCATTCACATCTTCATCCTCATCCTCTCCCTCTTGTCCATCATAGTCTGGGTTTGCATCCTCATCATAATCCTCATCGATGATATCTGTAAAAATTTTTGCAGCCCTGTATTGTGTCTCCTCGGCCCTATCCTCTCTCTCCCTCTCCCTCTCCTCCCCCTCATCTAGCATAGGATGGGCCTCTCCTACTAGCTCATATATAGGGAACACTAGCTCTGGTCACAAGGATCTCCACCACTCCTTGTGGTCCCATGTGTCCCTAACATCATTTGCATCATCAACCAGCAGTTGGTCATAATCTGAATATTCTAACCCACTCTCAATGACATTATCTAGTGTGAATCGTTCTCTATCTCTTGGCCTCTAGTGCAGGAGCACTTGTTTGATTTCTTGACTCCATGAGGCCATTTGTAAATAGTTGCTCTATTTTATGTGTTGGGTCTTATAATAAGGTTTATAAAACCATTTTATAGGTGTTTGAGTCTTAGGAAGTAATATTTGAAGTCATTTGTCAAATAATGTTTAAAGTTGTTCCATATTGTAAAAATTGTAAAAGTTGCTCAAGAAAGTTGTCAAGCAACTTGTCAAAAGTGTCATTAAGGTGTTTTTCAACAAAATAACTAAAAGGTGGTTGAAAATAGTTGGTTTTGGTTGTAAATTTATAATTACACCCTCCAAAACTCGAATTGGTAGGTTGGAGACATTATTTGTGAAGTTTGATGAATGGCAACCTCAAGTTTGTGTGCATTTTCTGATTTTACATTGTTTCCAGGTTGAAGTTGTGGTTTGTACGGCCTGGTATGCACTCAAATAATGGAGTATCATATATGGATGGAAATATCTCTATTTCTAGTTTCCAATTCTTTTTGTCTCATTCAATTTTATTGAGTTTTGTGGGAGATATGATTATTTTGGTGAGACTGCCTATTTTAACAATATTGTGCAGAATTTACAGTCTGAAAGAATGTGATGGTACGGATTTTAAAGTATATATTTTGGGTCTGAAACCAATTTTATGTTGTTCCTATATGAATCTACTTTCATTTTCTTCAAGTCTCATCAAATTTAATTAAGATTTGAATAAGTTATGATCATTTTAGTGAGGGCAGGTTTGAACCCTGTCTAGGGTTTGCAGTTTTGGGAAAAATGAAATAGTTTTCTTTTGGGCTACCATGGTTATGTTTCCAATGTGACATAGAATGAATAATAGAATGTGTTATACAAAGATTGATTTGGATTAATTTTGAAGGATTGTGAGATATGTTGTTGAATCCTCCTAACTCTGCATCAGATTGGTATCAGAGCTCAGCAAAAGGTCTGGGCTGAGAAAGAAATTGGTTTTGGTATTGTGGTTTTGTAGTTGTGTTTTGGTTGGTTGCAGGTTATGTGAGAACCTGATTGCTGCCATTGAGAAGGCAGAGAGAAAAGTGAGTTGTGAGCAAGGAGATACTTGCTGAGACCATCTAGAAAAGATGGAGAACTTGAGAAGGCATTTGCAGGCAGAGGAGGAGAGAAAGAAGAGAAAAAGACAAGCAAAGATGGATAGGGAAATTGCTGAGTTGAAGCAAGAAATGAAGAGGTTGGATAAAGAGTTCCAAGAATCTATGAAGAGGATAGAACAAATGATGAAACAAGAGACAAGTTGGAATTTGAAATTGAAAAGGAAGATGGTTTGGCCTATAAAGAAGATTGTGAAAAGAAGAAGAAATGAGAAGATGAAAGAGGAAGAAGAAGCATATGAAGATGCACATGAAGAATTCCTAGATGAAGACAAAGATGTTCCTAAGCATGAAGATGAAGAATTTAAAGTTGTTGCAGAAATTACAAGGCAAGAAGGTGAATGTATCATTGAGATAAGAAACCTGATTTCAGGACTTGAAGACGTTGAGTTGATTAAGGGAATGATCATGGATGAATTGTCATAGAGGTTTGCAAAGGATTGATGAATGATGGAGGTATTATGGTAGAAAGTTTGTTTCATTTCATTATGTTACTAATGCTTTGGACAAAGAATAATTTTCAGGTTGAAAAGACAAAGGAAAAAGTGCAAAGGAATTGGAAGATCAAGAAGAATGCAATTCAAAGGGGCTTGAATTCTTTTGCCCTCGGGAGTTTGGTGCAGGAGCACTTGTTTGATTTCTTGACTCCATGAGGCCATTTGTAAATAGTTGCTCTATTTTATGTATTGGGTCTTATAATAAGGTTTATAAAACCATTTTATAGGTGTTTGAGTCTTAGGAAGTAATATTTGAAGTCATTTGTCAAATAATGTTTAAAGTTGTTCCATATTGTAAAAATTGTAAAAGTTGCTCAAGAAAGTTGTCAAGCAACTTGTCAAAAGTGTCATTAAGGTGTTTTGTCAACAAAATAACTAAAAGGTGGTTGAAAATAGTTGGTTTTGGTTTTAAATGTATAATTACACCCTCCAAAACTCGAATTGGTAGGTTGGAGACATTATTTGTGAAGTTTGATGAATGGCAACCTCAAGTTTGTGTGCATTTTCTGATTTTACATTGTTTCCAGGTTGAAGTTGTGGTTTTTACGGCCTGGTATGCACTCAAATAATGGAGTATCATATATGGATGGAAATATATGTGTTTCTAGTTTCCAATTATTTTTGTCTCATTCAATTTTATTGAGTTTTGTGGGAGATATGATTATTTTGGTGAGACTGCCTATTTTAACAATATTGTGCAGAATTTACAGTCTGAAAGAATGTGATGGTACGGATTTTAAAGTATATATTTTGGGTCTGAAACCAAGTTTATGTTGTTCCTATATGAATCTAATTTCATTTTCTTCAAGTATCATCAAATTTAATTAAGATTTGAATAAGTTATGATCATTTTAGTGAGGGCAGGTTTGAACCCTGTCTAGGGTTTGCAGTTCTGGGAAAAATGAAATAGTTTTCTTTTGGGCTACCATGGTTATGTTTCCAATGTGACATAGAATGAATAATAGAATGTGTTATAAAATATTTAGTTGGATTAATTTTGACGGATTGTGAGATATGTTGTTGAATCCTCCTAACTCTGCATCAGCCTCCAAGTACTTCGAATAGATCTCTTGAATGATGATCGTGCCTGTGGTGATATTTGTACCTATTTGAACTACCTCATAACCTAATCATAGTAGAATGACCACACTATGTGATAATGCCATCCTACCAGGAACCTATTCATCTATAATCTTTTGAGATATCTGGTATAATCAAGCCACTGGAGAACAAACTGGTATGGCCTCCATAGGACATCCTTCTCGTCTAGTCGATTGAATCTCACTCTCCAAAAGTGTAGATTGCCATATTGCGAAAATCATCATAATGGATACTCGAATTCTCATGGATAGCCCACTGGTCATGTACATGTGATGTTCCCTAAGCACCATACTTGTAGGAGCGTGCAGTGTACCATACTATCTAGCTCCTAGAAAATGAACCAATCGAGATTATAGTACATATGTGCTAGAATGCACCAACCCTAGGCATATACTGTCTGATGCTCTGCCATGCCTCGTATCAAGTGTACCAATCCACCCTCTAGATGTGTTGCTCGTCCATCCAACAAAATTACTACTATGTGCATCATAATGCATTTCACCACTGGTGCTCGTGAATAAAGTAGCATCACCAACTCTATCCATCCAGCTACCCATTCATCATGAACTGGACCCTCGAGGAAATACTGCATATCCACTCACTACTCTTGGAAGGATCGTCCCCTCTATAGTTGCACGTGCTCACCCTAAACAAGGACTTGGATAATGTGATGGAAATCCTCCAGTGTAATCGTCATTTGTCCTATCGGTAGGTGAAACGTGCAGGTATCTGCATTCCACCTCTCGTATAGCGCCATCAACATAGCATCATGGTATCTCATCGATGGCATATGGTAGGCCCAATAGATCCCCACTGCCTGTAAGTGCTCTATGTCTACTGGTGATAGGGTTGGAGCCAAGTCTATGAGGAAACTTAGTTGTCTCTCACCTAACTGTTGCTGAGACTGTGTGTGCCCCTACACAAATTATCACAATATGCTATCTAAATCATCTAATTTCTTCAATTTTACTCCAATTCATCAAGAAAGTGTGCTAAAGTTGTTCTAGTATGCTTTTTCTATGGACCTAGACACTTTAGAACCCTTTTGGGACACTTCGCAAAGTAACGAGACACTTTGCAAAGAAAGGGGACACTTTGCAAAGAAACAAGACACCTTGCAAACAAAAGGGACACTTTGCGAACAAGAGGGACACTTTGCGAAAAAAAGGGACACTTTGCGAGATTTTTTTCCAGGATCCTAACATACTCTAAATAAGCATTAAATTCATCCTATAATTGAAAAATCATAAAATACAGTTTCCAGAATCAACCAATCTTATACTGGCAGTTGCCGCTGGCCACCTGCTCATGCAAAATATCCAATTTGGCATGGGTAAAATAATGTGTGCTAGGCATGTTATCACTCTCTCCTCGTCAATCTTCAATGCTGGAAAATGTAAATGAGAAAGTAAGTGCATGTTTAATTTTTTTCATTTCTTTTTAACTATCTCACTTTTACACACATGTGCACATTTGTACCTTTTCAATTTGTTAACATTTTAATGTGTCTTTCCTTAAAATCAACATTTTGGGTGCTAGTGAACTCTATTTTTTATGCCATTTGTTGTGTCAAATTCGTATTTCCATTCCCTACATCATCGCTCACTTATCACTATGAGGCATGGTACTTGGAAATTCCCTCTGATATGTGTGCCCTCGTTCGACATGGTTAGATGGCTACCTTGATTTCACCTCTATAAAGGATGTATAGGATTAGATAAGAGGATGTATAGGACTTATAATGAATTTGTGTTATAGAATGTGGGTCCTAACATTGTGGTTTAGCAAATAACTACACTAGAGGATTCATTCTCCTACCTTATAATGAGTACCCTTTTATGAAAATGAAGGTTCATTATTGTTTTGAGTCCTTTAACTTACATATGCACATAAATTCATATGGAAGCTAAAGTGTGAGCTAACTGTGTCACCAAAAATTGTATACCTTTGAAGAAAAGGACAATTTTGTGCCAATTTTGGTCCTACTTTAGGTCCCATTTCATCAATTTTGACCCTAAAACAACATCTATAGGCCCCTAAGGTTGTTAATTTTGACTTGGAGGCATGTTATACCCAAGGGATCATTCAAATTCTGACAAAAAACATCAAAACCAACCAGAAAGTATCATTCCCACTCAAACATTTTGTAGTGGGACTAGTTCCCCCAAGTTAGCGAGCTAGTCCTTTTTGAGGATTTTTGGAGTTTAAAGCGGGAAAATAAATAACTAATCAAAAATCCCCAATGGGTGTCGGCTTCTTAGGTCAAAATTTCTGACAATTAAGCCATTTTTCTTATATATACTTATTTTAAGGTTATTTTGCATCTCTCTCTTAGCCATTTTTTCACATCCAACTCCAAAAACTAGGTCCAAACCATCTTCCTCGAGAAGATTCATCTCTCATACAACAAAATTTGAAGCTTTTGGACATAAAACTAAGGCTTTTTTGCAGGTTTTAAAGCTCACTTCTCATCCAAGATCACTCATTGAAAAAGGTTGGAGATATATTCCTATGGAGATTCATGGAGAAATCTAGCTTGAGGAGGTGCAACTAGCCATCAAATCATTCCTAAAGACTTATTTCAAAGTGCCTCCATCTTCTACCTTCAACCCATTTTCAAGATTTGAGGTTTGCATCCCATTTTCATTCCTTGTTACATTCATTTGCAATGGTGTGGGATTTCTAGGGTTTAGATTCTTGCATCATTTTAAATCTTTTAGATACATCTTATTCTAGCACAATAGAATAGGATTTTGCTTTGTTTCAAGTTTTCTTAGTCCTAGACACACTTAGGGCTAGGGTTGTATGCAACTTTCCCATTTCATTTCAAGTTTAAATACAAACTAGGGGTTTGACCAAGGAAAACCCCACATTAGAAACACAATACATTCTATGTTGCAGGTTATTTTGTAGGCTTCGAGCAGGATTCTCGTGAAGAATCAGAATACAAACCTAAGGCCTCCAAGTCCACTTTCGGTTTCTCAAAAAACTAGAAAGGGACTAGGTCACCCATAATGGCGACCTAGCCCCATTGAAGCTTTTTGACATTGAAATTTCTAAATTCGGGGACCCAATTGGTAGAAATGGCTTCTGGAGCAGATTTCTCAAAAAGGGACTAGGTCGCCCCACTTGATGTAAGTATCCTAGGTGGCTCAAAACCTTGAATTTATAGTTTTCCAGTGACTTCCACAATCTGAGTTTCAACCCTCTTCAGTTTCTAGGTGCACTTCTCTAATCAGTTAGGTTAATTTACTCATCTTGCTTTCATCGAGCTATTGATTTACGTCATGTGTTTTCCAACAACGTAAGTTCTATTAATTTAGGTTAATATAGTTTGGTTTTCATAGCACATGTCAGCACATTTGCACACCCCACTTATTTAGGGTTTCAATCTGTAAACATTAAATGAATCACAAAATTTGGTGCCCCTGGAGGAGAAAGGAAACCCTCTTCCTTCTAGGTGAAACCCTAGAAAGTTGTAGAGGACCCATTCTTTTACCCCCACACAAAGCAACACAAATTTTTTGGTTCACCTTCATCACCAATGGAAGAGATATCAAGAGGCGAACAATCATGATTATCATGATTATCTATGTTTATATCCTCTTGTGGAAAAACTTTAGTGGATAAGCAAGGACAGATGAATTCATCAAGGGCTTCATCTAACATGTCCAAGTCATCACTAATAAAGGGCTTAAGAAGGGTGTGAGTGGGTGCTTGTGATGTTGTTGAAGTGTTATTTGTGTTTTGTAATGAATTTGATCTAAATGAACTAGGAACTAATGTTGAAAATGAAAATTGCAAAATTCTAATATTATCCATAAGTGCCATGAATTTTATGAAATGTAATAGAAGCTATGTAGACATAAAATGCAATGTAAAGACATAGGATGAAATGCAACTTTTAGATTTCAAACAATGTAATTTACTGATTATACTAGAAATAAAATATTGTGAATGAAAAATGGTATTTAAGAAATGCATGAAATGAGAAAATTTAGGATAAATCTAATGAAATGCATGTAACAGAAACACAACCCATGGATACAGATAGTCAATGGCACAAAATAGAAGCACAAAAATAGGGTTTTTAGCTCTATAAAGGATAGTTTCAGGGGCCTAAAGGAACTAAGTCACCTAGGGTAGCAACGTAATCCACCCAATGATTTTCTTGAGAATTTACAGAATATTTTGATGGATTCAAGTGGGTTTTGTGTTGTATGAGGTAATCCTAAAATGAAAATGCAAAATTTCAGAAATTTTTAAGGATTTCAAGTGCAAAAATGCAGCCTATATGCACTTTCACTAATGCAAAGTTTACAAACCCTACAATGCAACTTCACTAATGCAACATGCAATGCAAAATAATTCTAGGACAATGAAGGAATCTAAACTAGAAAGGAAGGGTATTCGAAGGGTAGGCTCACCAAAATTAACCACCAAAAACATGCAATAGAGAAAGAGGATTCCCCAATAGGCCCCTAGGGTTTTTCACCTAGAAGTTGGTTGGTACAATACCTCACTTGTGTTAATTATTCTTGGTGTTCATTCAAATATTAGGGTTTGGAATAGGTGTGATGTGTGTGGAATGTGTCTTAGTGATAGAAATAGAAAATAGAAACTAACTAGTAATGTAAAACCAAGAAAATGAAGTATGTTTTAAAACACATTAAGATATGCAGCCTTATGCTAAATGACCTAAGAAAGCTTATGAAACAAAACAAAAATTTGTAAAACTAGAAATGTGAACTTGAAAAATTTATTGCAAACTTGAAGGAACTCTGAAATCCTGCAAATACTAATTTTTACATGTCTGTCGAGACACTTGTGCCAAGATGGGTGACTTAGTCCTTTTTTGGGGTGATTTCAAAAAACTGCTCTGGGCCCTATTTTAGCCAAATGGGTATCTGGATCTACAAAAATCTTTGAGAAATATGCATAGTGGGACTAAGTCACCAAAACTAGGGGAAGTGTCCCTTTTTCCTTTTTTGAAAATCTAAAGGTTGAAACGGAGGCTCTTAATCTATATTTTTTGTTCCTCCAAGTGTTCGGACCAAAAACCTTGATTTTCGATCTGTAGGTGTCTTTTTGTGTAGATTCTTTACCTATCTAGCAAGTAGATTCCCTAAACAAGTCTTCAACCCATTCTTGAATGATCTCCAAGATTCCAAGATACCTAAATCTACAAACACACAAGGAGAGAGAAGAAAATGTTGATTGTTAGGGTATAGGGGATTTCCTTGGTCAAACCCCCTTTAGATAATCAAACAAAATAATGAAATAATGTAATGAAACATGAGATGATTGAGCTAATAACTTTCCATGATGGTAGATATTGATTTGTTGCAACAATGGAGGAAAATTTACCCCTTGAATGCTTTGGAAATATGCCTTGATGACATAGAATGTAGAAACCCTAGCTTGCTTGAGAAGAGTAGTTGATGAGTGATTGAGAAGATTGAGTGAGGAGAAAAATGAGACTTAGTAGGTAGAAGAAGTGAAAAATGAGGGGAAAACCCCTTATTTATACCTCATATTCCCTAATTCCTCAAAAATAACACATGATAGGCCAACCTGAGGGTTGTGGAGGAAAAATCATATTAGAATTTTGTTTTAATTTTGAATTTTATGCCAAAAGGGACTAGGTCGCCCAAGGTGGCGACCTAGTCCACTAGGAAAAATTGAAGTGGTGGTCGGGAATAAAAATGTGTTTAATGATGTTTAACACATTTGCCTCCCGAAACAAACTTAAGTCGGGCCTAAAGGTACATTAAGGGGCCAATTTAACATAAGAAAGGGTTGAATTTGGTGATGACAAGCCTAGGAAAGTGTGAAAATGTTTTACAACACCTTACAAAACTTTGAAACAAGGCTTGGAAAGGGGGTTAAAAGAGGTCCAAAATCCATAGGCAAAGGCCCAAATGAGTGAAAAGTGTAATGGCTACACGTTTTGGTGACACACTAGTAGGTTGCATCATTGTTGTAACTTGAGGGTTGGTATAGGTTGGAATAGAGGCAATGGCTGGAGGAGGAGGAATTTGAGTTCCTCCTTGATTTTGGACATTGTTCAAAGGTAAAGCACAACTAGTCATTGAGGTAAGATGTTTTCCAAAAATTTGAGCTAGGTTACGCACAAGTTCAACTCCTTCTTCACTTTTAATCATGCGATGCATGTTGTCTATGGTAGGAATAATAGTGGTGGAAATGTTTTCAGTACTCAATTGATTTTGTAGGTTTACTAAGCCTTCATGAATTTGGATTATTTTTTCTTGCAAAATTCTAGCAGCCATTGTTTCAACACTTGTCACACTACTTGAAGGTAAAGCATTTTTAAGGGTATTATCCATACCTAGTGAACTAGTTTCAACACTAGTACTGAAAGATATAGATAACTTGAGATCCACGATGATTTTTCTATCACGGGATGACATGAGTCTCGAAATTCATCTCAATATAGTATTAACAATAGGACACCAAGTTGTAAACCTCATGGAAAGGATAATCAAGGAAATTCAAGGGTATGTGCAACATCATGATGGGCCAAAAAGTGGTGATATGTAAGTGATATGATGGCCCATGTGGCTGATGACTTTTTTTAACCCAAAATTGATGAAACGAAAAGTGTTTTCAAATGATATTTTCAAATTTCCACCAATACAAATTATTCTTTACTTTGAATTTAATAAATAATTATTATTCATTTTCTATTTGAATTACGACTAAAGTCTTGATTGATAGGATGATTGAAAAACATCTATAGCTTTCAAACAGTATCACATTTTTTTAATCCAAAATATGTGTCACATTCTATGCTTTGCATACTATAGGATTAAAAAAAATTGAATTTCATGAAATTTCGACCAAGTTAAGGTGGCCAGACATACAAGTTTTTTTATTTTTTAAAAGTTGTAATAAAAAAATCATAATTAATTATTTACTTTGAAAAAATTACAAAAAAATATGCATCACATTGGTACATGAGTCCTCTACTTATATCTACAATCTTATAAAACAATATTATCATTTTATTGTGGTTAGGGTGGTCAGACAGGCACCTACTTATTTTTTCCTTGAATTTTAAGTACTACTACATTGAAATTTCAAATTTTCTCCAAATAGATTTTTTTTTTAATAAATAAACCTAGTATTTTAGAAACTACATTCAATTTGCTACAAAATATATTCTTACATATTTTTGAAATAATATAGATAACTTATTCAATTTTTTAAGTCAAGTTGCCTAACTCTAATTTTCTGAAATTTCATTACCACTTAAGGGCCTATTTTTCCATGATGATCCTGCACATAGCCACAAGATAAATGCAATGAACACAAGATGAATGATGTTCCTTTAATTAAATTAATCTAGATGAAATGAAATGAATGAAACAAAAACTCGGTAATTTGAAACACAAATCTAAAGGCAATAAACAAGAACACAAAAATATAGTTTTTAATATTGTAAAATACAGTTTCAGTTCTAACATGAGACTAAATCACCCAGAGCAGCATATGAGTCCCATTTAGGGTTTTTTAGGGATTTAAATTATGCTAAATAGTCCACATAAAATACCTAGAAATCAAGAAAAACCACCTGTACTAGGACTAAATCACCCAGAGGGGCATATGAGTCCTAGATTAGGGTTTTTACACTAATTTCAACAAATTTAGAGTAATGTTAGCTTTTTTGGTTTGAATGATGTCTAGAAAATCTGTAATTACAAATTTTAAGGGAAATTTAATGATGCAAGATGCAAAAATTCAACCTATATGCACTTTCACTAATGCAACATTTAGAAACCCTAGATTGAAATTAACTAATGCAAGACCTAATGCAAAGTTAATGTAAGATATATCTAGGACTATGATACACTCTAAATTAGAAAATAATGTGTTCTAATGGCTTGGTTCACCAAAATGAAATGTATGGAAAAAATTATGTATGTTTTGGGAGATATAACCACAAATTTTCTTCAAGTTTCATTCAAGGAAACCTTAGAGATCTCAATATAGGGATGGAAATGACAGAAAGAGATCTTCAATAAGGTGTCCTAGGCTATGATTAAACACTAAAAGGGGGTTCACCACCAATAAAAGGCTTGGAAAGACAAGAAGATGCAAATGATATGCAAACTTAACTATGCAACTCAAGATATGAAATCGAAAATCAAATGAATAAACTATGAAAGGACAAAGGGGCACCTAGAAAAATGAAGAAGCTCAGAAAAAGGATTGCACTCCCAAAAATTTGACTTTTAATGTACACTGGGACTCATATGCTAGTAGGGGAGATTTAGTCCCAGTTTAGGGTTTTAGGCCAAAATCATAATTTGGAGCTGCTAAACGAGGATCTCAATAAATTACTTGAAATCAAGTATACTAGGACTCATACGCCACAAGTGATGATTTTAGTTCCAATAGCTAGGTTGATTTGAAACTCTGATATCCTCTAATATTCTCCTGTAGCTTTTATCCTGTCAAATCTCTGAGTCTGAAACATTGAATTGCAACTTATAGATGACTTTTCGTGATCATGTGATGTAGGTGACAATTTTGACAACTTGAAAATTTTTCTCCAATCTTCCTCTTTAATAAATCTTTAACCTAGATCTGCAAATCACACATCAAAGAGGGGGAAATTTTGTTTTTTTAATGGATAGGGGTTTTCCTTAGTCAAACCCCATTTTGGGAATCAAACCTTGAAATGAATAGAAATAGAATGAAGGAATGATGAATGAACAAATAAGCTATGTTGCAACTCACCAAACCCTTGGAATAAAGGTTGCAATATTGTAATTAATGGCTAGCATGAATGTAGGTCTTGACTCTTGATTGAATGCTATGGATCTTGACTTGAATGCTTGCTTGAATCATAAGAACCTACATCACAAATGTTAGATAAAAAATAAACACGATGCATGATGACTTTGGCATGATGCTTGATTCTTAAATAGTGCTCCAAAGTACCTGATAATCACTCTTGAATGCTCTTGAATTGATAGAATGATTGAATTCTTAGATCATGCTTGCTCATGAAAATTACTAGCTTGTTAAGATAAATTATGTGAAATAACCTTGTATTTATACTTGTTTATGCCGAATTTCCCAAAATTACAACACTACAAGCCAACATCAGATCTAAGAGAATAAAATCCTACCAAGAATTTGAATTTAAAACACGTTCAAGCTAAGAAAGACTCATATGCTAGTTGGGGAATATGAGTCTTAGTAGGCTAAGCTTAAGACACAAATTTTAAGAATTTTTAAGTTGTAAGAAAAATTCAAGTTTACACCCTTAAACTTAGGTGGGAATCATATGGCCAAGGTGACATATGAGTCCTAGATCACTAAATCTGGGCTATACAAACCAAAAACATTAAATTATGACTATTCATTAGATAAGTGTCATGATTATCCTTGAAAATATGCATTAAATAAGGCTTGTGGATGCAAAATAGGATGAAATGAGGCATAAAGAATCCCAATTTTAGTAGGGAGGGCCCAAAAAAGTGTGAAAATGTACAAAGGGATACATTTTTCTACACCACACTTATGTTTGTAATGACACTTGAAGAGGCACTGAATTAGGTCCATTTTCCAACCTTGACAATCTCAAACTCCACTTAGTGATATTCATCTCCTAATTCCACCACTAGAGCTATTTTCAATTAGAAAAAAAATTCAACTATTACATGTGTGGCTCAATCTTGAAAATTTATAAAAGGAATGTTAGTTGAAATTTGAGACCAAGATGAAACCACCTTGCTACTTGACATGGGTGAGATTACAATGTGACAAATAATAATTGACTATAGGCTAATTTCATGATTATCATAAATGTTCCAATTTGGATCAATAATGAAGTTTCTATAAGGAAATTTTCCTAGAATAACTTGTCCAAGTTATACCAAAGCAACTATCTCCATTGACTAAGGTGAATTCATATTGATTGGAGGTATTCTTATATGTGAGTATTAAACTATAAGAAAGAGAAATAAAATGTGTCATTCAACTTGGGGAACTTTATATGATATGATATCCATGAAAACACTAAAGACAAAGTGCTCCATATTTATCTTCTACTCAATAATTTACCTCATGTCCCAAAAATTGACCTTCCACACCTCTTTGACATACCCTTTACACACACTCTCTCACTTAGATATAAGACATTTAAACCAATGTATTTAGCTAGGGAATGGGATATGCTACCAGTGGAATATTTTTTATAAGCAAGGAAATACTATAGATTAAACAAATTTCCAAGAGAAGAAGGAATATTATATATTTTAATTACTGATCTTTTCTATTGATCTTGACTCCAATTGAGATACTCTATTATATACTTTATGATTATCTCTTTTCCCATAGTGGCATAAAGGATTTTTCTTGGGCAATTCAAAACTATAACCAAATTAAGGTGAAGGGATGAAACCATGTGTCTATGGAAATACAACATGGAAAAGTGGTATGTCATAGGTGTATAGTTTATTATTCTTGGACATGGGTAAAAGGAGGGGATCTAAGGTACAAAAGGAAAATATGGAATCTTGTGTGTTGATATATATGGTTGTGAAGCCATGTGGTGTAGTAGAATGAAATTTTGAAGAAATTCAACCACTCAAACTCAAAATATAGAGGTTGCTATCACTAAATAATGGAAAGTGGGAAATGAAAACCACAACTTCAAATAGCATTCATGATTCCTCAATTCATAAATAAAATATCAACAAGCAAGACAAAACAAAAAACCTTTTTATTCAAAGCTCTTCTCTTCCCCAAAATAAAGATAACTTTAAGAAACCCCCCTCAGCAAAGGTGTAAAATCCTGGCAAATATTTACTTTTATTTTAAAAAAATACTAATTTTGCTGGTGAATCTTTCCTTTTATTTGAAAAAAATATTAATTTTCTTAGTGAATCTATGCACATTATTAAAAAAATTGTAAAATCGTGGTGAAACTCAATGAATAATTGGTAAAAAATAATAATCATAGTGGTGAATCCTATTGAATAATCACTAAAAAGATTGATTACAATGGAAAATATCTCCTTTAGAAAATTTGATAGTTGGTTGGCATAGTTCCCCCATATTTTTTTTGTTTTTTGTAATATTGAAGTAGGGGCCCGAGGGTGGAAGCCATCGGCAAGGTCAAGGGGCAACACCCCTTGTGGGGATCAAGGGGGTAGAACCCCTCACCACCAAGCATAAATTCACTATCAGAAATGCATTGGAGCACACACAGATTAAGTGTTTTTTAAAAATCTCACTTTAAAAGTAAGACTAAATGAAAAGTGAAAATGCTACCATCGATTAACCTTTTAATTGGATGGTTGCAGGTTGATTTCATGACCTAATATGCATGTGCCTTTTAAAAGGCTTGTTGAGGCCTAGAATTTGTTTTGGGCTAGATGCTTAGATTTAATCGTGTGGCCCAAAACAAATTATGAGCCTCAACAAGCCTTTTAAAAGGCACGTGTGTATTAGGTTATGAAATCAACCTACAACCATCTGATTAAAAATCTAATCAATGATTTGATGGCAATAAATAAAAGCCCTATTCAAGGCTAAAATATCCTTGAAATTAAATGGTAATTTATTATTGTTGTGATATGGCTCCAAAATTAATGATAGGAATATAATATTACTGGCAAATATAATTAATATTTATAATTATAGTATAAACTACTGGTGAATCAGTTCAAATCACGCATTGTTTACATGGCTAATCAAATTGGATTTATTAGTATTCAAAATAATACATAGGCGAATTAATCGAGATGAAATTATTTTTTTGTAAAAACCCGGTGATTTAGTCTCCTTTTTAGCTTGTACTATTCGCCATTTCTAGAGGTCTTGATTTCTATTATTTTCTAATTGGCGAAGATTCGCCACTAAATTTTTCCCTACCCCAAAAGAATTCCCCCTTATTTCAACATCTCTTCATGGTGTCCTTACTATCGTAAACCCACTTCCTATTTGAGTCACAAAGAGAAAAAATCGGGCATGTGAAGCAAAAAAAAAAAACTACTAGGAAATAGTGAACTTGTCTTACCACTACTAATATAGGACCAATAATCTATTTCGATTGTGAAACAATGAACTTGACTTGGTATTTTCTTCATTTGCAACTTTCAAAATTATGGACTTTTCATCTTGTAAACATGCCTCACTTCCATTTTTCCTTTTAATACAAAATTTTGTAATCCTCATGAGCCGTAATCATTTCTCGGTTTTACATACTTTATGTTGTTGTGATTTACCTAGCATGGTTTTCAATTAATGTCTCATCCTCCTTTGTAATTTCTAATTTTGTAAATGTCAATCTCAGATATTCCCCAAGTTCATTAGGAGGCTAGTCTTGATATTATAATATATGTAAATTTCAAAAAGAAAAAAATGTTCATATAGTGACTATACACCTTAAGAAATAAATTTCAAAGTTAAAAAGTAGCTATAGAGACCACTTTGGAATTTTTCAAAATAAAAAATTAGTAGTTGTCTTCTATTTAAGTTAAGAGGCTATATGATATGGAGTGACTTGGAAAAATGTCTCCTTCAAACTGATGATACCTATATTTATGCCTTTGTTATGTTCCCAAGTCTCCAAAATGTTAATTCTAATAAAATTAATGACTAGCAGTAAAAGTTTTAGACATTGTGGTGTGATGGAACTACTAGCAATCACAAGACAAGGACTGTGTCTCAAATCCATAATCTCAACCAAGATCGATTCAGAAAGATAAGATGCAAAAGAAAGAAAAACTGCTTACCAAAACATCTGACATTTTTTACTATTCTGCCTCCAATGAAACCGACAGCGAAAATCCTCAATTTTTGCTGTAAATATACATATCTACCTCAAATACCTTCATTCCTCATCCTTCACCAATCAATGACCTCTGAAACAAGCTAAAACAGGCATGCCTCCACACTGGCCAAATAATTCATACTGCAGTTCTCTTGTAACAAGGCTGCATGCACACAAGCTGAACTAAAAGGGAAAAATCCTCCAAATCCTAATCAATAGAACACTTCAAACCCTTATCATGATCCCAAAAATCAGTACAGTTGAGCAAAGCACCACAACACGGAAAATCCCTCGCTAAACTTAGTTCAACACAAGATTTTTCCCTCTTGTTTCCATAAATAGTGATGTAACCCATAATTTTCCTGACAATATTCTTCAAATATTTCAGAGAAGCCTTCTTAAAAGTTTTTCAGGTAGGATTTATCACCAATTTAGCAACATCTACCAACACAAAAATAGTCAGAGCAATTGCATATATTGAAATCGAAGCACTATTGTTGTGTCCCATTGTACAGGCTCCCAAGCACTAAAACAAAGATTTTGCAACAAAAACCCTAGAATTTGCTCTATCGGCTACCAATTCCCTAGAATTTGTATTTTCAAGTTTCGAAACCCTAAAATATGCTCTATCAAAAGAAAATCCCTAGAATTATTGACGTTGGAAACCAATTCCTTTGTTTGGCAGTTTTCCTACATGAACTTGAAGGTAGAAAGACACCATAGAAGCTCCAAAGGTGGATCTTCAAATTCTTCCAACAACATTCGTGAAAAAATTTGATGGTAATTTTTTGAGGCATCTAGTGTTTTGTTGCAAAATTTTTTGAGAAAGGCATCCACCTTGTTTCTGGCTACATT
Organism: Sequoiadendron giganteum; assembly: GCA_007115665.2. Lineage (NCBI taxonomy): Eukaryota > Viridiplantae > Streptophyta > Pinopsida > Cupressales > Cupressaceae > Sequoiadendron > Sequoiadendron giganteum. The sequence goes on along the minus strand of CM021103.1, from coordinate 447,645,639 downwards.
TATGCGCTCTTTTCTAGACTGTAGTAAGAATCTTTTGGGTTTTTTTTGTTCCTGAAGAGCTTGGAAAAGAAGTTCTAGAAGATGGTCTTCATTTTGTAGAAGAACTCTTTTAAGGGAGGATTTAGGGAGGCCTTGAATCAAAGAATTTAGAGAATTTTAGTGCTTTTGAGGATGATAGGTCATTCTCTTCATCTAAAAGCAAGAATTGTTTGTGCAGCTAATTCGCAAGTTGTATGAATTTGTGGATTCTTTCCTTCATTGTCTTCATGCCTAGATTGGTACCCACTTGTAGGTATTATTAAAGGTGCTCCAAAAAGTAGAATTAAATTTCAAACATCACCGTATAATTTTGCCATTTCACAATAAACATGAACTTGTAGTTAGCTAGTGTAAAATGTAACTTGTAGAGCTTGCATAAAATGCAACTTGTAGTTCAATAAAATACCAATGAGAACATTAAAGGCCAAGATTAATTTGATCATCTTGCAAGGTTTATTGCTAATAATGAGCTATCGATTAATAATTTGAGTTTGATCAACTTCATATTAGATACACCTTCAGCATTTAAAAGGGATTATTTATAATTCTAAAGTGTGGATGAAATATAAGATTTTATTTAATGTTTAATTATTGAATATAGTCATGTTTAAGTAGACTTTATTATAACTATCATTTTTAGCTATCAAATTAGGGATATAATTGATAATAGTTTCACTAATTTTTTATGTGAGAGGAGTACATGGTCTTCACATTAACCTTACCAAATTCATTTTCATAGATCTAAGGATGACCTTTATGATTGTACTTAATTATCACATGCATTTGTTGAAGATATAGAAGTGTTGGCATTTTTTGTAAACCCAAACATGATCTTTAGGAGTGCACTTAACCATCACATTCATTTGTTGTAAATATGTAAGTGATTGGTCATGCGCTACCGAATCTAGCCACTTTTGTGATTAGAAACACTTAAAAGACATCCCTATTCATTGAAATATCATTTTCATATTCTTTTAATTTTCATTGTGTAGACATAAATATAATATTTACATAAAAAAAATTTGGATGAATATGATAGACAATTTAATTCAATTGACCTAATTTAGATTTGTGAAATCTTTAATAAAAATATAAAACCAAAAGTTAAAATAAATAAAAGTACTTAATCAATTTTCATGATTGGAAAATAGCATTTTTAAAATTTTTATCATAACGTTTGATTCATAAGATAGAGTTTCTTATTTTAATGTGTTAGAACTAGAAAAAAAAATTGGATCCAGTAAATGTCTCAATTTAGTCAATGCCCACATCTCCAACTTTACTTGACTTTGAGATTTCTTAGATTTCAAGAGCGATGGGAAAGTGAGAGTTTAGGAGGGAGAAACTGAATTTTGAATTTTCAAACAATGGAGCAGGTTGTGGAGGAGCACGCTCTGAAGATTTGCAGAAGGAATCGACACAAGATTCAAGTGGTAAGCAAGGTAAGAATGACTTTGAAGAGACTGACCCCGGGAGAAACATTCAGGTGGACCCGAGGGGGAATGTTGTCCCGATTGTTAATCCTGTTGAATGTACTAAATGAAACGAGGAGGATAAAACCAAAAATGTGGTGGGGGCCGCTGGTGGGGATGCTGCTATGCGAAAACCATGGTCGTCTCTATTTGGAGTCAAACCAAATGGTAAATCAATTTTCCCCCCAGTTTACAACATTTATGAGCCAGCTAAGGGTAAGTTTGCTATTTCTATCCCAGATATGGTCATTGATCATAATATCTCTCTAATGGATAGAGTGTTGGTTGGAACATTTATGGGCCCTAGACCAGATATTGAAGTTGTCAAGGATTTTACTAAAAAAAAGTTGATAACTAATGGCCAAGTTCTTGTTTCCACTCTCCCTAAGGGCTATTTTTCTTTTGAGTTCTCCTGTAAGGAGGATATTTTGGTTGTGAGGAGTGGTGGCCCTTGGGTCATGTGCAAGTCCTCATTAGCTCTTAAGAAATGTACTACAAACTTGGATCTTTCTAATTTGATTTTTGAAAATGTCCCTGTATAAGTGAGACTCCCTCGACTTCCTTTAGAATATTGGAATGAGTATGTCTTTAGTGGGCTAGCTAACTCTTTTAGTGAGCTTTTGTCAATAGACCTGTTCAACAGAAAATTGCCAAGCCTTTGTGGTTTTATATTTACCTTTGTAGTTGCGCCTTAATTTACAACTACTCATTGCCCTCGGAGTGCTCCATGTGGCTACCTCTCGAATATTTTTCCTTTTTGCATCGCTTTGCTTTATATCAGTCTCTATCTACATGCCATGTGGCTTTCTTTGGCTACTTTCAGAGCTGGGCCTGCCTTGTACTCTCTTTTGCTTGGAGCGTTCCACATGGCTACCTCTCAAAGCTTTTTGCTAGGCATCTCTTTGACTTTCTAGTGGGCTCCGTCTAAGCAACACATGGCTTTTGTTTCTGCACCAGTTACCTTGGAAATGCCGCTAGACCTTTTGTACTCGCCTGATGTCATGTTTCTTGTTATGGTGCCGCATGTTCTCTCCTACTGTTGCGTGGTTTTGTGTTCTATTTCATGGCTTGACTGGCTTATTCCTAGCCAATCGTTGTTTGTTGTGACGGCTTGAGATGATCTAGGTCGTAGGTCTCTGCTCATGGTTTTCTTTTTCTCTTGATGTGTTTTCAGGCAGTGGACTGGCTTATATGTACGGTCATGTTTCTTTTTATGTTGGTTGATTAAGTTTTTGTAAAAGATCCCAAGCATTGGGAAGAAGGCCTTTGTAATAGTTTTGTTCAATTTGAAGACTTCAGACTGTGCCAAATAAATTCAGTCTTTCTATTTATTCATGCATTTAGTGAGACTATTGATTTGTGTCATTTTTTTCTTTATTTATATGAATTCTTGTTCTTCAGCTTTCTGTAATTTTTCATAACTCAATAAATATAGATCATGTTTTCTTTGACTCTTCTGTGTTAGCTAGTAGTTATTCTAATGTTACGTTCTGCAAATTAGAGGGTACTCTTACATTTTAAGTGCTTTTGAGAAAATTAGCTTAATAAACAACAATTTAGTGGTTTGGGCCTTTGCAATTTGCACTGTGCTCTAGTAAATTCGTTTAAGACTTTGGCGCATCACCTGTAGTGTAAATTTTATATTTCTGCTATCTTTCTTACCTTTTACTTCCCCCACTAAACGAGGAGCCAGATTCGGTAAAACCCTGGAGGTCACTTAGTTAGCGCACAACGTCCCCTAATAGCTAAGTTTCCCATGAGGTTGTTGCTACATGCAAAATTTTGCATCAACAGTTCTTTTTTTGGCACGCTCGGTGGGACTGTGAACTAGCACATTCACTTGATTTTTATACAAGATTCCCTAGCCAACTTGTACCACCATTAGTTTCCATGCACATGAGAGGTCACCGAGGTTGCCCTTCACCTCCTTCGTCTCCTTCGTCACCTTCTACTTCACCGTCACCTGCTTACACTAATCCTATGGCTGCTAGAAACTTTGTAGCTTGGGACTTTGGCAGTCCTTTAGTAGCACCTGTGCCTCTTGTAGTGTGGGCTCCCATTCCTGCTTCTGCTCTAAAATATATCCCTAAGTATTTTGGGGATGAAAAGACACCAATGGAGCATCTGCAAGATGTAGCAGACGTATGTCTGGTACATGGCATATCAAATGAAAATGTAGCTCTTAGGCTATTGGCCGCCTCCTTTCGAGGAAAGGTGCTAAACTGGTACCAGACTCTTGAAGCTAGTATTATTGCAACTTGGGACCAGCTTGAAACTCCGTTCTATGAACGATTCTCCAATGATGGTGATAGATCATCACTGTACCATCAACTGGCAAATATAAAGCGAGCTCCTCATGAAGCTCTGCCTGATTTCAATGTGAGGTTCCATTCAACCTGGCAAAGAGTTCCTATTGGCAGCTGACCACCTCCGGATCTAGCATTCATGTTCTACCTAAAGTCGATCAATGCAGATATATCCATGATGTTACAAGCTCTTGGCGGAGAGACTTTACCCAATGCTTACGCCTTGGCTGTCAGTATGGAAAATAACCTAATTGCTGCTGGAAAGTTGGCACCAAGACCGATAATGCCATTGTTTCCCAAATTCAATGTTGCAGAGGTCGAAGTTTCTTCCACCAATGCCCCTACGTCGCCTCCCTAATCTATGTACGTGTACCCTGGAAGTGCTCCGAGCATAGCTCCAACGACAGCTCTAATAGCAGCTCCTATGCCTAATCCCTTCACTGCCAAAATGAACGAGATGAGAGAATAGATGCGAGCCATGAATAATGAGTTAACTACTATGAAGTAGTAGCAATATAGTTATCAGAAGCTGGCTTAATAGAGTTACCAGGGTGGAAAAGCTCCATACCAATCAAATCAATGGCAGGATAGGTCATGAGGAAATACCTCGACTCAGCCAAGTAACTAGATAGTTTTGGTAACCCTGCTAATGTAGACTATTCATCCCAGTTTGAATAAAGAACTGGTAGCTAGACAAAATAACCTAGTTGAAGATGCCAATTCATGGTGCTTTCCTTGCAATGATGCACACATGCCAAGAAATTGTCCACGGGGAAACTTGCAACAAAAGATCGTAGACCAGTGTATCCAAGGTGGCGCATCGGACCTCGGCAACCAATTGTACGCCTCTTAGTAGATGGACAATGTTGTCCTTGCCGCTCAAATGCAAGGGATGTCCATTCAGCAAGAATCAGACATTGTTCTAGACTAGGATCTCTTTTCTTGGATGGAAGGAGAGGATTCAGCGTTTCCAAATGACATCCCTATGGATAAAGTGCCCCGAGTGCAATATGACTACAACATGCATTCAAAGCGTAGATTCACCAAAGAGTTCATAGCCTTGCCTACCAATGCTTCATTGCAACCGATCCCTAGCCCAATGGCAGGCCTCTTTCCCATCCCACCACAGTCCAAGGTGGATATTCCTAGCTCTCCGAGTCCACTTCCTTTGAAGGCGAAGGCTCCATCGATCACCCCTGCTGTTGCCAAATAGCCAGACGCGCCGACCGCGAGGCCAATGTCAAATATGAATCCTAAAGAGCAAGCAAACATGACTCACCAGTTGAGAGTGCAGTTCAACGTCGTGGAATAACTAAAAAAGTCATTTTCCAATGCTTCTTTGAGGGATGTCCTTTCTATTCCAAAGTAGAAGGTACTATTGCAAAAGGCTTTATCAAGAGAGGAGGATGCGAAGGTTCCTACATAGTCTAATAAAGAGAAAGTATCTAGGCCCGGCTTGGATAAAGTGCTAACAATTCAACCAGAGGAGAAGCTTGAGTCCGAAAAATAAAGTAAGCCTAAACCTAAGCCTTTCTTTCTAACACTTATTATTGGCGACAAGCTGTTACATAATTGTATGATCGACTCTGGTGCAAGCACCACTGTCATGCCAAAGCAAGTAGTTGATGCTTTGGGTTTAAAATATGAGCCTTTGAACAAAGGAGTCATGTAGCTAGATGGAAATAAGGTTGATACCTTCGAGATAATCAAGGGTTTTCCTATGACTTTGTTTGCTTGCCCTAGTATCACTATAAATCAGGATATTGTACTCATTGATATTCCTCCTCTATTCAAGATTTGTCTGTCCCAGGAATTCATAGCAAATGTCGGAGGATTTCTAGCACTGGACTGGTCACACCTGATCCTGAGGACCAAACATGGGGAAAAGATGAAACTATTGTTGGAAACTTTGCATTCTGAAAATGTCATTGATGAGGCCCTGCTCAACTTTGAAGCAGCACATACTTCAATCACTCGGGAAGAGAGGTTCAATGTGGACTTTTTGGAAGAAGAAGAGGCTACTAGGTCCCAGATAGAAGATGAGAAAAATTTGTTGAAAGAGTTTATTGATACAGACCCTTTCGGAAATTACCATGCAACCGGCCTGGGAACCTATGTTATACATGAAGAGGGGAAGATTATGCTCAAAGTGACTAAGGAGCCTGGAGGTGAACAATCTTCAAAATTATGGACTTTGTACTTCGATGGTGCAAGATGTAGAATAGGAGCTGGAGCAGGGATTTGTTTGATATCTTCGTTCAAGGAAAAGACCTTGAGGTTGTATCACTTCCAGTTTGTGTGCTCAAACAAAGAATCAGAATATGAAGGTCTTGTCCATGGTTTGAGCCTTGCAAAACAAATGGGTGCAAAGCATATAGGTGTGTTCAGAGATTCGAAGCTGGTGGTCAACCAAATCTATGGAATTTCTGCTGCAAAGAATATTCGTATGCAATCCTATCGACATAGAATCTGGGATCTGATTGACAACTTTGAGGCATTCAATATTCAGGCCATTCCGAGGGAGAAGAACTCTGAAGCTGCTAGAATGGCAACTATCGGGGCTCAGTTTGAGCCAGCCTCTGAATTATTGAGAAATAAGCATGCAGTAAGGATAATTGTAAGACCCGCTGTTCCAGATAATAATCAAGATTGGTAGGTGTTTGATAGCGATGCTCATATTGCATCATTCCTCCAATCATCTAGTGAATTTTTTGATCAACTTCAACCGAAGATCACCGAAGCTTATGGGGATAAAATTATCCAGTTGAAATCAAATAAGCTGCCTAGAGGGCTAGTCACTCTAGAGAGCATGTTCGATTTTGAGGATGCGATGAGAGACAAAAGGAAGCTCATGGCTGACAAAGGCGATTACATCAATTTGCATATTAGGGAAGACAAAATGCTCAAGGTCGGGAAAGAAGTTTACCAAAAGAATAAGGATAGACTAAGGCATTTATGTGAAGAATATTCGAGTGTGGTAGCCTAGTTATATGATGATCTAAAAGGATATGATCTTGGGATCATCGAGCATACAATTGAGTTATCAGAAGGGGTGAAGCCAGTCCATCAAAGGTAGAGACCTATGAACCCAAAGATAGAGTCCCTCATGTCACAAGAGTTAAATAAGTTGATCGCATCCTGAATAGTGTTTCCAATCAAACACAGCACTTGGGTATCAAATTTGGTGCCGGTCCAGAAGAAAAATGGGGACATACGCCTGTGTGTAGACTTTTGAGACCTGAATAGAGCATCCTTAAAGGATCATTACCCCCTGCCTTCAATGGAGGTAATTCTGCAAACTATAGCTTGCTCTGAAATGTTTTCAATGTTGGACGATTTTTTGGGCTACAACCAGATTTGAGTAAAGGAGGATGATCAACACAAGACAATGTTCACCACTAAGTGGGGGACTTATGCATATGCCAAGATTCCTTATGCAATTTTGAATGTTGGAGCCACTTTTCAGAGGGCTATGGATATTGCTTTTAAGGATTTGATCCATAAGATTATACTCATATATCTGGATGTTTTGATAGTATTTTCAAAATTTGTTGATGATCATTTTGACCATTTGGAGCTTGTCTTCCAGAAGTGCCAGGAATTTGAGATTTCTTTAAATTCGAAGAAATGTGTGTTCGGAGTTCCTTAGGGGAAGCTATTGGGATATGTTGTCTCTAAGGAAGGCAAAGTAAAGTAAAACTTTGTAGAAAAGCATGCCTTTGCCATTCTTAAAGGGCTTAAAAAGCTCTAACATTTGATATCATATAACAGGGTGATTGTTTGTGTACCACATCCTAGTGTGTGGGAGTATATCATTGAGGGAGAAATCATAGAAAAGAGAGCAAATTGGATTACAAAGATCCTAGAATATGATATTGAAGTCAGACCTATTAAGACTATTGATCCAGAAAGAGTTGATGCGATTCGAGAACTTCCGTTACCTGTCAACAAAAAAGGTGTGCAGTCTTTCCTGGGTAAGGTCAACTTCATTAGTCGATTCATTGCAGATTTCACAGGGACCGTTCGGCCTATTACCCTGATGCTAAAGAAGGACCAAATATTCAAATGGAAGGTGAAAGCCAGAAAAGCTTTCGAGCTTATAAAGGAGGCTATTTCTTCTACTCCTGTGTTGGTAAACCCAGACCTATCAAAGGATTTCATTATGTTTGTTTTTTTGTGGTGGCAATAGTATTGCCACAGTACTTATGCAAAAGAATGATGAAGAGAAAAGGGAGTCCCTTGTTGCTTTCTATTCATGAACCTTGAAAGAATACAAAGTAAAGTACAACTTTGTAGAAAAGCATGCCTTTGCCATTGGTAAAGGGCTTAAAAAGCTCTAACATTTGATATCATATAACAGGGTGATTGTTTGTGTACCACATCCTAGTGTGCGGGAGTATATCATTGAGGGAGAAATCACAGAAAAGAGAGAAAATTGGATTACAAAGATCCTAGAATATGATATTGAAGTCAGACCTATTAAGACTATCAAAGGAAAAATATTATGCGAATATCTCACGGAAAACAGTGAAACAATGACAGGGTTTGAGGCTCCAGAACCTGTGTTTTTTAATGAAGAAACTTCTTACGGTGACTAGCTAGAAGATAGAATAAGCTTCATGCAGACACGAAGGTATCTGATCAATCTTCCTTCTTTTAAAAGGCACTTCTATCATTTGCAAAATAGTAATTATGTTCTCCTGGAGGGTGTCCTATTTAAAAGAAATTTTAATGGCATTCTGCTGAGGTGTGTAAATGTGGAACAGGCCAAGAAAATATTAGACCAATATCACAACAGCCCGGCTGAAGGACATTTATCTATAAGAAACACGACAATTAAAGTTATATGTGCTAGTTATTTTTGGCCAACTTTTTTTAATGATGCTTTCTTAATGATTAGGTCTTGCAATGAATGTCAGTTTCACATCGAAAGGAGAAAGAATGTTGCTATGCCATTAAGGCCTATAGTAGTAGAAGAACCTTTTGCTCAATGGGGCTTAGATTTCATTGGGATGATTAACCCTTTCTCCTCAGTTGGACATAAGTGGATATTGACTGCTACGGATTACTTCACTAGGTGGGCAGAGGTAGTACCATTAAAAAATGCTACAGAGTTGGAGATTGTTAATTTCCTAGAGGAATTGGTAGCTAGATTTGGCCCACCTAAAACAATCATTTATGATAATGCTAAAGCATTCCTCAGCTCAAAGATGAGCCAGTTCGCATTGAAGTATAGGGTTTTCCTGAAGACCTCTTCTAATTATTACCCCCAAGGGAATGGCCTTGCAGAGTCTACTAATAAAAACCTCATAAGGTTAATAAAGAAAATAGGCTCGGAACACCATAAAGAATGGCATAGGAACCTCTGGACAGCGTTGTGGGAAGACCGAATCATGCCCAAGTAGATATTGAAGACATCTCCTTATGAGATGGTGTATGGGAAGGAGGCATTGCTGCCTATTGCCACAAATATTCTTGCCCTACAGTTGCTTAAATCTTTGAAAATTGAACAAAACGGAGCAATGGAGGTGAGGTTTTCCGAGTTACTTGAGGTGCAAGAGAAAAGAGAGCACGCCTTAGAGGTGATGAATAGCTGCCAATAGGTGGTTAAGAAATGGTTTGACAAAAAGGCATTGGATCAAGGGTTACAATGCGGGGATTTAGTGCTCAAATTCAATGAGCACGGAGCAAAGCTCGATCAGCACAGCAAGTTTGACAACCTCTGGAAAGGGCCTTTCAAAATTACCCAATGTAAACAGTTCAACTCTTTTGAGTTGGAATAAGAAGAAGGTAACACCCTTAGTATTCCAGTTAATGGAATACATCTTAAAAGATTTTATTAATCCTACCTGCGTGAAGGCCATGTAAATTGTGAATATATAATTAATTTTTCCTGCTTTAAGTTTTGGGGTATTATCAGTGCTTCGTAATAACGGAAATGATGCAAGAAATTAAGAGAAAAATATCATAAATGGGCTAAGTTTTCTGAAAAGACATATATTATATATAAGAGCCAAAAATTTACATTATATTTGGAGGGGCTAGAGGCCTTGTATCAATATTTACATATGTCCGCTATAGAACGGAGCTTGAAAAAAGAAAAGGAAAAATGGGGATTATCTTCATTCTCAAGCCATCAGTGGGAGGGACCAGCAATCATAGCAGCAGGCGGCGTGAGATTGGGGAACACCATTCTTTCAAAATATTTGTACCACTGAAAATTTTGGAATGGTTCAATGTAGTGCACATGCATGAGGAAGTAGCAGCCGACACGAACCTTGGTACGATGCTCCTCGTGAGTTTCCAGCTCGAAGCTGAAGAGGAAGGGTCTGGTTGGAACAAGTCCTCCATGCAATTGTTGCAGGTGAATGTTGCAAACCGAGGGGATCCCATGACCAAATTGGGCCACGCACATAATCTTCTCTAAGCCTTTGAGGTAGTGTCGAGGGAAGACCCGCTTTTTCAGCTTTAAGATTTTGCGTTTGGAAATGCTAATGTCTAGAAGCAAGGCTACAAAGTGGGAGCAGATGCTAGTATTCACCTGGTACTGCTCTTCATACTCCACACAATCTTTCCCTAGGATCCACTTGATTGCCTTTACATACAACAAGATCTTCACACATGTCATGCGCTTTAAGTGCCTACATCTAATTTTGCCTAAAACGGTCGCCTGAGTCTTCTTGTAGACAAGCCTCACTGGCATTTCCATGTTGTTTGCTTTTTTGACTTAAAAATGAAATTACTAAGAGAAGAGGCTTGCTAAAATTGCTAGAAAATTTTGTGATTTGCAACACTGCCAAGGGTCTTATTTATAGACTAGCCACGGTTCGTCAGTCGAGGAAAACCATAATTATCGACTAAGCCCAAGTGTGTCACCAAGCCTCAGTTTTCAGTGTTGTGGCATGTGAGGTGATGTGAATATGCAAGTAAAATTGTGACTTGCTCTATTGATTTGCCACATTCATTAGAGATTGGCCAGGTGTCAGCACAAAGTGTTGTTGTCCCATCCGAATCAAGATGAAATCTTAGAGAAAAGGTTGTTGGGTGACATGCCCTATATGTTCAATGAAATCAATAAATGCAAATAGCCCACGAGGGGATGTTTGTAGGGTTGTCTTGGTCGGCTTTCAAGAAAAATCAAGTGTCATTACACATGAGAGGTTGCTTCTTAAATAAGGAAGGTAATTTGGTAGGTTGGAATTTCTCTCGCATGTAGGAAAGCTGGTGACGCATAATGACAACTAGGTATGAATGGTTGGCATGTACCCTTTTCGGCCACTTTTCTCGAAGATCAAAAAGGCAAGTTATGACATGCAGAGAACACATTTATTGTAAGAAGTTAATTAAAGTAAGCAGCTAAGGCATTCGTAAGAAGGAAATAATTTTCGTAGAAAAGCTGAGCCGTTTGCGAAAGTTTGCAGAAAAGTCTTTGCGAATATCGAAATGGCGAAAATTGCAGAGAGCCCAACATAGGCCTTGGCCCTAGCAACTATATTCAAGTAGATGAGGAGGGCGCTTTGTGTACAACTCTACAAATGGGAGTCTTATGCTATTCCCAACATCCCTACCAAGCCTTGTTGGCCATTCACCCATCCAGTTGACCAAAGAATACTAAATGCAATCCCTCATAGGGATCAGGCTTCAGTCGTGGAGGATTGGGATAACGTCTTTGATCTCGAGCTATCTCAAAATCCTCAGAGCCTTCGGGAGGTCGCATGCGAAAAAATGAAGAATGTACCAGACTCTTTCAACAAGCGTCTATGGTTCTGTGGGATTTCATAGTATATGGTTCCTCTGGTACACCCTTGCCCAGAAATCATGGCAGCATGCATGTTACGCTTTGACGTAGATACTAGAGTGATCAGCGGAAATAATTTCAAGGTATTCATTAGCCCTTAAGCTATTTAAGATATGTTGTGCATCCCGCTTCCTTTAACCCAAGAGGTTGATATTTTTGAGGTGAACTGAATGTAACAAAAGTGGGGAGGGCTCCAAAAGGCGTAGCAGTTTTACCACTCCGAGACCAATCAGCCAACAAGTAATTCGGCACCACCCAAATTCCCTTTTGTTTTGAAGGCCCTGAAAGGTGGGTCTTCCTCTATCGCTTCTATGCTGATGCTGGTGTGTGGTCTGGATATAAATAAACATGTTTTTGAGTTTCAAATGTGCCTCAGCTTCATGTTGAAGAGGAATCATGAGGCTCCGCTCCTAGATTTTTCTTGAGTCATTAGTGACAGGATTTGGCAACAGGTACGGGAGTTCTAGGTCGGCTCTAGGTTCAGGTATCCCTCCTTCCTCGCCTACTTGATTTTGCATCAAAATCCGGATTATTTTTCAACTTTTATGTCCCTGGCTATTTTTGAGGATGGTGGTTTGAAAAAGCCAGTTTCGGCATGGACTCCTATCATGTCAAAAACCTTTGATTACTATGCATTTTTTGATTCATTCTTATCCCCAACGCTATGGGCTTTGGATGGAGCTGGAATCAATATGACTCCATGCATATCGCTCTGACAGAAGTCCTAGTTGGGTAAGCTGGTACCACCCTATGATTGGTTCTTTGGCATGGATTTCACCATACTCCCCATGCCTAGTTTCGCCCAAGAGCCCTTTCGGCTCCCCCATTATCTTTCGGATAGAGTGTTGGCCCTAGAAGTAATGAGGCAGCTATGTACCATTGACGATGATTACTAGGGGGGAAAACACTTAACCTCTTATTTTCTGCTGCCAATCATGTTTGGATCCATATCACTAATCAAGAAGAGGACTTCGAATATTAATACTTCAGAGATTTTACTTTCAAAATTGGGTCACCTCAAGTTGGTACTAATAGAAGATTCCTGGCATTACAACCCTAGGAATAATTTATCAGGGGTCAACATCCAAATCTCACATTCGCCTCGGCCATTCTGGGACCTTCAAAGGAATGTCGAAGAAGGACATTTAAGTAGATATGTAGGCCTTGAATATTTGCCTACTAAGGATGGTCGACTGCCATGGCTGAATTTTTATTACATCACGGGGAAGGCTAATCCAAAGCAAAAGATCAACCCGTCCCTAATCACCCAATTGAGTAAACTCAATTAAACGCCCGAGAAGATTTGAGCCTTCTGGGTATACCGGTAGGAGACTTTGGCAGCTTGAAAACTTCATCAAGAAGTAGCCCTTGATGACATATTTGATGATATCTAGGAGAATGAGCATACGGACGTTGAAAGGTCTCTGAACCATTCAACATCCGTGCAACACTATGGAAGAGAAGAGGTTGCCGTAGAATCTGAGGAGGTAAATCAGAATCCCCCCTACCATTGTTGAGAATCCAATATGCAAGAAGGATACTGGTAAATAGCCTACACAAGAGGAAGAGTCGTAGGCACAAACATTGGAGCCATTCGGCTCCTCTAAATCAACACAGAAGCACGCGAGGACTACCACTGGTCGGAAGTTTGTCATTGTAGATCTCATTGATTATCCGAAGGAAAAGTGGCAACGAATCGGAGAGTCTGGTGGAGAAGAGGAAAGGCCACTGGAGGAAGTAGTTGAAGCATCTACAGCTTCACATGAGCCTCAGGTAACATTTCCTCCCTCTTCTCTCTCTACCATTTCTCTGGTCTCTTCTTCATCTACCTCTGCTTTTTCAACTGCTCCATTTTTCTCTACTGGTGGATTTCCTAGGCAATCAAGTCTTACCCCTCCTGGTTTCCCACCTTCATCCTCCACTTTCCATCTTTTGCCTAGAACACAATTTGGTGTAAGTACTAGGCTCATGGGCCAACAATTTTTATCTCTGAGGTTGAGCCCTATAGTTGATGCATCTCCAATCTTTCCCTACACTTCACTGTCATCTCCTCCAAGCAACCAATTCATTCCACCATTCTCCTCTACTATTATAATGAGGCCCAACAAAACCTTTGATGCATTGAGTATACTATCTTTCTCACTGGTCGTCCCTTAGGAGTACCCTTTCGCTGGTGGCCTAAGTATCCCATCCCAGGAATATTTTTCATAGGTTGATGCAAATAAGAGCACCCACACCAACAAGATAAACAAAAGAAGATAAAAGGATGTAACCAGGTAGGCAAGCCCACTTGCAAATTGTATTCAATGAAAGTCAAAATTCCCTGATGTTTGCAAAAATCACTCCTAATGTGATCAACCCGGTAGGAGAAATGCTACTAAGTGATTATTCTGTGAATGTTGTCGGGCTAGACTTGCAGTAGGCCTGCCTGCAAAATAAGGTTGAGCTAATGGAGGAGACCCAAAAAATAGTGACCACTGATTTTCTCAAGCTTAGCCGGCAGGAAAAGAAAAAGGATGACCACATGGCAGAGCTCAAAGGCAAAGTCGACATTTGGGTGAACAAGTTTAAACCCCAAGAGAATGAAATAAAGTGCCTAGAAAAGGAGAGGAGTGCTTTCGAGAATGAAATCAAGGAGCTGCAAAATTTGAGCGCAGAGATCGTTCCAACTCTCTAGCAGGAGGTAGAGCAGAGACGAGCAAATGAGGAGAAACATCGCGCTAAGTCTGACCTGCTAATTGAGGGAATGAAGAAAATCTAACAGAACACCAATGCCGAAATTAATGAAATGAATGTCAATCTGGAATTGGAAATTCAAAAGGCGAAATGGACCGAATTGGCTCTGGTAGAAAAATAAAAAGAAGATCAAATGTCTACATTAGATAGAAACTTGTCAGAGCTAAAGGCAAGTTTCAGCAGCAGAGAGGTAGAATTGGCTACCCTAAGGACCCAACCTCTTGCACCCCAGATGAACTCATTGGTGATTTCCAAAGAGTTGTATGCATCATACTGCGACAAGGTGAAGGCATTGTGCCTTACTTTTTAGCCCACCTTAAAATTTATGGCTTAAGTGGCTAGCCTTTGCGAAATAGTGAGTAAATCAATACAGCAGGTTAAAGAGTTAACTTCTGACAAGGTTCTGAAGGCTATAATTTTATTGGGAAAGTTGTATACTGCTTCCGATGAAGGATTGAGCAGCATGGGCATCAATGACCAAATGACGGTGGCTATGGGTGTAAGTATACTCATCTCTATGCATGAGGTTGTTCAACAGGTAGCAGAATGTAGAGCTCAGTTGAACTAGGTTACCAGCGACATGCAGGCGAAATTTTCCCATTTGACTCAAAGAGGCCTCCCTTTGCCCTTCATTGTGGATCAGGTAGTAGTAGGTGTGGAGCATATTGTTGCAATGATCGAAGAGAAAAAACATGACCTTTCTGTCTTCCAATCTTTTCGTCAATCTCTGACCACCGAGGAAATTGAAGGAATCGTGCATCAGCTGGCACAACTCTTCTTCCAATTGGAATTGGAAACAAAAGTATCAGGCGGATTTCCTTTTAAGGAAATTATTGATCTCAGGATGGTTCATGAACATCTGTGAGATCTCTCCGCGCCATCGAATGAAGTCTAGACTAGTCTGCAGGCCGCCCTCTCGAGGTTGTGAGCAGTTTTGGATGTTGAACCAAAGTTTTTGGGGTTCTTCATTCCGTGAGCGAAATGCCCCTATGAGTCGCCAAACTGTTCAACAAAAAACTACCAAGCCTTTGCGGTTTTATATTTACCTTTGTGGCTACGCCTTAATTTATAACTACTCACTGCCCTCGGAGTGCTCCACGTGGCTACCTCTCAAAGCTTTTTTCTATTTGCATCACTTTTCTTTCTGTCGGTCTCCGTCTGCATGCCGTGTGGCTTTCTCTGGCTACTTTCAGAGCTAGGCCTACCTTGTACTCTCTTTTGCTCGGAGCACTCCACATGGCTACCTCTCAAAGCTTTTTGTTGGGCATCTCTTTGATTTTCTATCGGGCTCCTTCTGAGCGACACCTGGCTTTTTTTTCTATGCCAGTTACCTTCGAAATGTCACTAGACCTTTTATACTCGCCTGCTGTTGCATTTCTTGGTATGGCATCGTGTGTTCTCTCTTGTTGTTGCATGGTTTTCTGTTCTATGTCATGGCTTTGTTGGCTTATTCCTAGCCAATCATTTTTTTCTATGGTGGCTCAAGATGATCTAGGTCGTCGGTCTCTGCTCGTGGTTTTCTTTTTCTCTTGATGTGTTTTCCGGTGGTGGACCGGCCTATATGTAGGGTCGTGTTTCTTTTTATGTTGGTTGATTAAGTTTTTGTAAAAACTCCCGAGCACTAGGAAGAAGGCCTTTGTAATACTTTTTTTCAATTTGAAGACTTCAGACTATGCCAAATAAATTCAGCCTTTATGTTTATTCATGCATTTAGTGAGACTATTGATTTGTGTTGTTTTCTTCTTTATTTGTATGAATGCCTATTCTTCAGCTTTATGTAATCTTTCATAACTTAATAAATATAGATCATGTTTTCTTCGACTCTTTTGTGTTAGCTAACAGTTATGCTAATGTTATGTTATGCAAATTAGAGGGTACTCTTACATTTTAAGTGCTTTTGATAAAATTATCTTAATAAACAACAATTTAGTGGTTCGGGCCTTTGCAATTTGCATTGTGCTCTGGTAAATTCGCTTAAGACTTTGGTGCATCGCCTGTAGTGTAAATTTTATATTTCTACTATCTTTCTTACCTTTTACTTCCCCCACTAAACGAAGAGCCGGCTTCGGTAAAACCCCGAAGATCACTTAGTTAGTGCACAACGTCCCCAATAGCTAAGTTTCCCGTGAGACTGTTGCTACATGCAAAATTCTACATCAATAAGACCCAATGACAGCGGCTAGGACAAGGCTTGTTTTTTCTATAATCTACATGGGTGTGTCCTAGAATGCTGACCTCCTGTCATCCATTGAAATATAATCAAAGTTGGGCACTTGGGTTCAAGCTGTTGAGTTTGAAACGATTCCTTTTGTGTGCTTTAAATGCAGAAAATCTTGGCATTGGGAAAAGAAATGTTCGCTTAATGCCAGCATTGCAAAGGAGAAGCCCTAGCCTAAACCTATGCGAGTTTGGGAAAAAAAATCTGAGGGGGATGGAAAAGTGAACAAAGAAAAACAGGGTGGGGATATAGACAGTAAAATTTCTAAGGATCCTATGAAATCCCCAAAAAATAAAAATGGTGTTGGAATTCAGGTCGTTCTGGAATGCCTATAACCTTTAAATAAGAAGTTAGAGATCATAACTAGAGGGGATGATAGCAATGAGACTAGTGAGGATGTTGTTGACTACGACCTGGAGACTTGGGAGCCCTTTGGCAAAAGGCCAAAGAATGAAGCATGTGAGAAAGAGAATAAAGAGACTGGTTTGGATGATATTCCTTCTCAGGGCTTTAATGCTCTGAAA
This sequence comes from Sequoiadendron giganteum, assembly GCA_007115665.2. Taxonomy (NCBI): domain Eukaryota; kingdom Viridiplantae; phylum Streptophyta; class Pinopsida; order Cupressales; family Cupressaceae; genus Sequoiadendron; species Sequoiadendron giganteum. The sequence goes on along the minus strand of CM021103.1, from coordinate 447,628,546 downwards.
AAAGGAAGGTACTATGATGCTAGAGTTTGGGATTCCCCCCTTTTTTGGTGGTTAGCATGTTTCTAACCAGGTTTCTACTCAGGATCCAAAATTAGTTGATTCATTGGAGTTAGTTAAGGATTCCTTGGTGGATTCTTTTTAGAATATGGTGAAATAAAATGGGAACTTAAACAACAATAGAAATGGTTTGATGGATACCCTTCCACTGGATCAAAAAGGGATTTATGATAAGGATTGGGGATTTGGGAAAGAGGAGGAAATCCAAGAGGAAACAGATAGAGAAGATGTCAACTCCTATACCATGAAGAAGAAAAAGAAAAGCCAACAGTAGGGTACACCAAAGGGTGTTACTAACAGAGCTAGAGCTAAGGCAGATTGTGGAGCCACAAAGAGTAGTCAAGGAATAAGATCTACTTGATAGCACATGGAGCATGGAAGCCTTTAGGACATAGTGGATGGTGTTCAGAAAACCATTCCAAAAATTTGCAATTTCTCCCCGGGTAAGATATGAAGATTATGTCATGGAATATTAGGGGGCTAAATAGCCTCCATAAGCAGGATGTTTTGCATAATTCTTTTAGCGATCACAAACCTGATATTTTACTTGTCCAAGAATCAAAAATTTCTAAAGAGAAAGTAGAAAAGATTAAAATGATTAAGTTTTGTGGGGTTGAGGGAAATAGTTATGATGATGCTTTAGGGGGAATTGTCACCTTTTGGAATTTGAATTTTATCAAAGGTGATCCGTTGTATGAAAGTTCTAATCATGTTGCCACCATATTTACTCATATGAGAGATAATTTTAGCTAGATCATTTCAAACATCTATACCCCCAATGGAAAAGGGCTAGAAAGATATTTTGGCAAGAGTTAGCTACCTTTCACAAGAAATTCATTAAGGAAACTTGGGTTCTTATGGGAGACTGCAATACCCCTCTATAGAAAAATGAAAAGTTTGGAGAATCCCAGGTAAATATGGAAAGAGAAATGGACCATTTGGACTTCATCAATAATTAGATGTTGATTGATCTGGAGCTGCAAGGGTCTTCCTTTACCTGGTCCAATCGTACAGTGGGTAAGGAGTTGATTCAAGTTAGGTTAGATAGCACCTTAATTTCTGATCAATGGTTTTTAAAATATTTTTTTCTTTAAAAGCCCTATCCAAGATGGGTTCTGATCACTTTCCTGTCATTTTTACGGCGGACCCTATTTTGGCTAAGAGGAATTTACCCTTTAGATTTGAGTGCATGTGGTTGTCCCACCCTCAGCTCAATGAGGAGATGAGGAATTGGTGGGATATTTATGTTTCTAGGACTGCTATGTTTAGGATTGCCAAAAAATTAAGAGAAGTTAAAAATAAGATAAGAGCTTGGAACAAAGAAACATTTGCTAATATATTCAGAAAAAAGATAGAGCTACAGATTGATTTGAAGGACATTCAAGAGAAAACCAACTAGAGGGTTGCAATGATGAGAATAGGTAGAAATAAAATGAGCTACTTGTGGAGATGCATGATATAATAGCAAAAGAGGAGGATTTTTGGAGATGGAGATCTAAGGTGTTGTGGCTCTTAGCTAGTGATAAAAGTACTAGATATTTCCACATGTCTACTTTGAAACACAAGGCTACTAATAGGATTACTCATATTGAGTACAATGGAGACTGTTATGAGAAGGATGAGGATATAAGAAGACAAGTTGTCATGTTCTTTAGTAATCTCCTTTCGGCTAGTGATGGAGTAAATCAAAACATGCAAGGTCATATATTTTAGTCCATCCCTTGTCTTGTTAAAGATGAAGATAAAAAATGTTAACTACTATTCAATTGAATGAAAAAATTAAGCAAGCCATCTGCTCTTTTGATGGAAATAAAGCCCCTGGACGTGACTGTTTTGCTATGTTATTTTTTAGTGGTTCTGGGAGATTGTCGAAGAGGATGTGGTGAATGTTGTAAAATAATTCTTTGGATCGAGGAGCATGCTTAAGGAACTTAATGTGACCTTCCTAGTCCTTATCCCTAAATGTCATGGTGCTATGGACATTGAAGCCTTTAGGCCTGTTAGCCTTTGTAATTCCTTCTACAAAATCATCTCTAAAGTCCTGACCTCTAATATTTTGATTGTGTTGACTACCCTGATTTCACCCTAGCAGAATGGCTTCATCCCAGGAAGGCAGATTTTGGACTCAATTATAACTGTGCATGAAAATGAGTCTAAGACTAAAGGTTTCCTCCTTAAGTGATACATTTGTAAACCTTATGATCGTGTTGACTGAGACTTTTTACTTAGAATCATGAGAGCATTTGGTTTCAACAACAGAGTTCTCTAGTTGGTCAGCCAACTCATTTCTATTGCTTCTATTTCTATTCTTGTTAATTGATCTCCTTCACACTTTTGTAAGAATTCTAGAGGTCTAAGGCAAGGAGATCCCATTTCTCCTGTATCATGGAAGAATGCTTTGGGAGGAACTTGAAACAAATGATTGATTAAGGATCCCTGGTGGGTCTGAGGCCTTCTTCTAGTAACTTGGTCTGCTCCCACCAACAATTTTTCGGATGATACCATATTGATGGGGAGATCTACAGTGGCCGAAGCCACAAATCTTAAATTTTTTTTGGATGATTATGAAGGAGTGTCTGGTCAAAAGGTTAATATATAAAAAAGCTCTTTATTTTTCTTCAACACTCCAGAGCCAAGGCAGAATAAAATTGCTAAAAATTTTGGCTGCAAAGTGGATTCTTTACCATCAAACTATTTAGGGTTACCCTTGGGTTTGAAATCCTCTAAATCCTTCTGGAATTATTTGGTTGATAGATTCATCAAAAATATTATAGGGTGGAAAGGATCTCTTCTCAGTCAAGCTGGTAAGATTCAACTCCTCAAAGCCACTCTTCAGAACCTTTTGATCTATGCTTTAAGTCTTTTTAAGATTCCCTCTAAATATGTGGAGGCTATTGAGAAAACTCAAAAATGATTTCTCTGGTCTAGTGTTGGAGAAAGGAAAAGAATGCCCATTATTGACTAGGATTTTGTCCCGTACACCAAAAAATTTAGGAGGATTGGGTCTCAGAACGATGAATAGATATCTCCTAGCAAAAAAAATTTGGAGAATTTTCTCATCAAATCAAGAATGGAACAAAATATTAAAAAGAAAATATTCGGCTAATTATGGCTCTTTCAAAACTTTCCTTGAGTCTCCTTGCCTACCATGTGGATCGGCCCTATGGAACGATATGACTAGAGGGGGGAATTTTTTTGACTTGGGTGTGGTATGGAGCATTAGAAATGGGAATCTGGAAATGTTTTGGGAGGACAAATTGATTATGAAGAAGCCCTTAATCTCTTTTGGTAGTTTCAAATGGTGGGTTGATACCTATAAGGCTACTTATGGGATCTTTGTTAAAGACTACTGGAGAAATGGGGAATGGGTGAACCTCAGCCAGATCAGTATGGACCTCGTGTCGATCCAATCCTCTTTGATGGTGATTAGAGTGGGTTCAGGCCTATAGGAGGATCTTTTGGTTAGGACGGCCAATCCTTTGGGTAGCTACTTGGTTTCCTTGGTTGTCTCTTTGTTGTCCTTATCTTCTACCCCCCTCCTTTCTAGGCTAAAGCTTGTATTTACCACCTGACTCCCAAGGTCAATATCTTCTTTTTGATTCTCCTCTAGAATAAGGTGCTTATAGTTGATAACCTCTATAAGCGGGTTTTAAGATCCCCAATCATTGTTACCTTTGTAAGGAAGAAGTAGAAACTGTTAACCATATGTTCCTTCATTGTCCTTATCTGACTTCTATTTGGGGGAGGTTTTATTCTCTCTAGAACATCTCATGGGTGTCTCCTGGATCTATCAAAGATCAATTTATTCAATGGAAGGCACCCTCTTTGAATCCTTATATATGCAGGTTATGGTCCCTGACTTTCCCTTATATAGTTTAGGGAGTGTGGAAGGAGCGAAATAACAAAATCTTTAAGGATAAGGAGATTCTAGAGAATATTATGTTTAAGAAAATTTATATGCTAATTGTGGAAAACTTCAACATGTTCCCTCTTCAAGAAAACATGTTGGAGCCTGTGGTCTCACTAACTCATTTGACCCCAATTTCTGACGAAACCTTCCAATGAAAGCTATATAATCAGATGTATCGTCAAGCACTTGTGCGAATTTTCATTTTTTTAATTTTTATCCATGATGTTCGTTGGAATTTCGACGAACCATTTTTTCCATCTACATTCGATGAAGATCTTTTGCCAAAATTGTGACGGACTTGCAAAGTTAAATGAGCTTGACTATTTATTGCGACAGTGTTTTGATTAACGGTTTTCTTGGGGAAAATCAGAAGAAACTCAAGAAGATATTGCCAGGTTGAGGGTAGTCATTGTCTTTTTCCAAAATTCATTTGTGAAGTCAAATTTGTACTTCCAGGTTTGAAAATCATATTTTAAAGCAACATCTCATCAGATTTCATTTTTAGTCTTGTGCATTTTTAGAATTTCATTTCCAGATTTTAGACCTAGCTTCACAAATTATTTATAAGGGAATTGTTTATAACTGATGGAAAATTCTTGATGGATTTGGACAAAGATTATATTTGCAAGGTTTCAATTTTAACCCTAATGATCAATTTGCAATATATTTGGGAGCCATAGCTAGATAATATCAAAGGTGTTGGTTGTTTTTTACTGTAACCAAGTTTATCTTCTAGACACATAGCATATAAAATATCAAATAATACTACCTTACAATACCATCTATCTATATTCTAACCCAATACTACTTATCAAATCCTTATATGAACATAGTCACCTATAACCTCACTCAAGCATTTGAATTAATTCTTTGAATTAAAGCCAAAATAAGAATTACACACACCATAACAGTGAGATGAACAAAATAACCCTTGATCATTTTATTCAAGATAATAATATATTCATACAATGGAGATACATGACCTTGAAATGAGTAATTTTCATTCAAATGCTAGTATTGTCTTGAAAATTAAGTACCCATGAAAGTAAAACCTACAACAGAATGACACCAAACCTAAGAATAGTATCTTCACTATAATATCAGGCTCTTTACAAATTCGCTCTACAACTTCAGTTAGACTCAACCTAAAGATATCTAACTTGCTAACCCGTATTTATAGTCCTAAAATCCTTCTTATAGGGAAAATGAAGGAGCAACAAGCATTGGACCGAAAATACACCTATCACTGGTCACTTGGATCGCCTTATGACATTTCAAAAATTGGTTACAACAACTGAGTCTCTGGAGAATCTTCTTGTTCATCTCGTCCACTAGAGAATAACTGTTGCATTTGCCAAACTTTGAAAACTTGCACCAAAACTGCCACCAAGACATAGCCAAAATTTGTTATAACCATAACCTTTGAGCTGTTAACTATCAGTTGTAGACTCTATTCTATTCTTGTTCAGTTAAGTACTTTTCTACCCATCCTTGATATTCCTCATCTGTTGGCCAATTAAAATTTACCACCTCATTTACCTTGGCATTGTAAGGTGTATACTTTACTACTACTTGATTCGCCTCCCTTTCAAAAGATTCCAAAAATGTGCTAGTGTTAATAATTTTATCCATACTACTCATCAGCATGTCATAATATGAGTCATCACAAATCAATTTGATTTGTGCATTGATGATTTCATCTACCCTATCCTACCATTGCTGCAGTGATCTAACATTTCCTTGGGCATCTACAATATCTGGTAAAGATGTGTCACTCCAGTCATCAAAACTCTTTACCAACTCTTTAATCCTCCTACTAAAATCATCAAGGCCTAGAAACCTTGCAGTGACTTCACAAAGTCTTGAGTAGGCCTTAATTGTTGAGGCCTATTAGCTGCATTTTGAGAATTTCATTTCCATATTTTGTTGTGCAAGTTCAATATTTTGATTTTAGGAGTCTAACAGTTGGAAATCATAGTAAAATCAGAATTTAATAATTTTTGGAATTAGCATTTGAAAGTATTTTTTGGGGTCATTAACTTCAAACTATCTTCTCTTTTGCAGGGGTGGTTGCATGCCAAAATTTTTTGGTGTAAAATATCATAATTATTATATTTTGTTACTTGTGTATGATTAAAAATTATTGGAGTGTGAGTTTGATATTTTTTGAAGATCTAAATATTCAAGCTTGGTAAGGGAAAATCATGTCAGATAATATTAGTCTAGAACAAAATGAAGAGACAATTGCTAGATTGTGGGCTATATTGAAAAGAAAGGGTGATGGGAAATGTTATTGTCCTTGTAATAATTGCAAGGGCTTAAAGACGAGAAGACTTTTAATCACAACAGCTAAGAAACATTGTAGGCAACATGGTCACATTGAAGGGGGGCATGATTATCATCCATTGGTAAGTTGTTCATTAAATGTGTTTATATTGATTGAATTTGTAAATGTTTATATTGTTTTAACATTTGATATATATATATAAAATCACTTGATCATGATCATGGTTTATTTGTGTCTATCATTATTATAAAGGTGGGGCACCCTAGGGCACATGATATGAATTATCATGACCTGGAGAATGTGGGTTTGTAAGCAGAGAAACATGGAGCTATGAATATCGAAGATGATCATGCACCATAAAACACAATTGAAGATGATTGTACAAATACATTGATCCATGACACATGTAGTGGCACATCTGATCATGTTGATCGAGATGACTTTGATGATGTTCATGATTTACCTATACTTGAGAAGGCATATGAGCCCCTTTATGAAGGCTCCCAAACAACTCTTCGCTCTGTTGTATTGTTGCTAGTTAACTTGAAGGTTATGAATGGTTTATCCAACATAGAAATCTCACGGATATTAAGGTATGTCATATATGTCATCTTTTTCAATCTATTTTAATTGTTGTTAGTTCATCTCTAGTAAATAAACGATGAAGTATGTACCATTAATATTCTTTATATTAAGAAATTATTTTTTGTTGTAGATTGATTGGTGAATTTTTGTTACCACCATCAAATATTTTACCTCGCTCATACCGAGATTTATCTGGCATTATGAAAGATATTGGAATGGAGTATCAAGCAATAGATGCATGTCCCAATGATCATATTATATATCATAAACAACATGAATTTGCAACAGAATACCTGGAATGTCATATTAGTAGATATCGAATAGATCAACTAACAAAAAAGGTGCCTTGCAAGGTTCTTCATTATATTCCCATTATTCCACGTATGCAACAATTATTTAGGTGCGAAAGCTTAGCGCAATTTATGGATTACCATGCACATAATAGAAGCGGAGATAAGATTCTTCGAATGCCTACAGATGGTTCTGCATTTAGGGACATGGAGGAAAAATGGCCACACTTTAAAGAAGAACCTTGTAATCTCAGGATTTCATTGGCAGGGGACGGTGTCAATCCATTTGGAGAGTTGAGATCTATTTACTCGGTGTGGCCTATTTTTGTTATCAACAATAACATTCCTCCATGGATGTCAATAAAGAGGGAGCACATAATGTTGGCAATGATTGTTCCAGGTATTTGTTTACATCAATTTTCTTTAATTTAGTAGCATCTCATTTGTCTTATTTGATGCATAATGACTTATATATTTTTTCATTTAATAATCATGTACATGAATTTATATATATCGTAGTAAAATGGTTATAATAATTATGTAATGTTTATGTTCATTCAACTAGGTAAGTACCAAGTTAAAGATATGAATGTATATATTGAGCCTCTTATCGACGAGTTACTAAAGTTATGGAATGGCAGTACTATGTATGACGTATCTAGACCAATAGGACAAAGACAATTTCAATTCCATGCAATGCTTGTATGGACAATTCATGATGCCCCAGCGCTAACACATTTTTCTGGTATGTTATAACATTCAACTGCATGACTTTAATGATATTTAATTTTATGAAGTAGATATCATGCATGTTTTTTAAATAATCTATTCATTATATATAATTATAAAAATTGACATATCTAATCCAATTATATATGATTTGGAGATCTTCAAACAAAGGGAAAATTTGCATGTCCAATTTGTGGTCCAAAGATGAAATCTCGTTGATCAACAAGTTTAGGAAAGTAGGTGTTTGATGAGTATAGGCACTTCCTCCACAGAAATCATAAGTATCGAACTACTGAAAAACATCTTTTCAAAGGGAAAGAAGAGACTACATCAAAACCACGAAGAATGACACCTCGCCTATGGAAGTTGGAATATAATAGAATTAATTTTCAAGGTTATACATCAGATCAAATTGTTTATCTATCATTTATGATATGTTTTGAATTTACATTTTTATATTGTGTTTTGTTTACTCATGCTATAATTGACAATGATTGTCGTTGTTAATTTGTTTAACTTATATGCTTCATGAAGGTCGTCAAGGCATTAATGGTTGGCTTCCACAGGGACTAAAAATTTATCCTAGACAATTTAGTAGGTTGCCCTACTATGAGCAGCTACAAATTGTGTATTTGTTTGATACAATGCATATCAGAAAGAATATGATAGAAATGTTATGGAAAATATTGGATGGAAGGCATGACAAAGAAAAAATTGTCAAAATTTGTAGTGACATTCAAGAAGCTAGTCATGCAATGAAAAATGTCATTCAATTAAATAGATATGGAGACCAAATTAATGTAAGTGTCCTTCCTTGGTTATTAACAGAGCAACAAAGCAATGCTATAAAACAATTCATACGAAAAATTTGATTTCCCACAGGATTTGCTACGAACATAAACAATATCATAACAAAGAAAGGTGAATTTGGGTCAGGGATGAAAATGCATGATTGGCATACCTTCATTAAAGTAATTATTTTGGTATATTATATATATATTTGTATACTGCATGTACTTTTTAGTGAATTATGTTTACTACTTTTGGAAAAATATTAATGAAAAGATCATTTTATAATTATTGCATTGCGTTCTACCTCTATCTCTCCCAGACAACTTCGACAACAATGTCAAGCAAGTTATCTATGATCTTGGAAAACACATGAGGTAAGTAGCGATATTTGTTCAATTTTTTGCATATTTTTGTTAAATCTCGTTAATATATTTGTGTCTTGAATCACTTGTAGATGGTTGTCATCTAAAGCAATCCATAAAGAAGATATTAATTATTGGAAGAGAAAAATTCCTTGTCTAATGTGTGAAATGCAAAAGTGTCTACCTTTGACATTTTTCAATGCACAAGAACACTACCTCATACACCAAGTTGAGGAGATTGAATTGTGTGGACCTATACACACAAGGTCAATGTGGATGGCTGAGAGGCACTTAAAATTTTTGAAGGCTTTGGTTAGACAAAGAGAACATCCCGAGGGTTCTATGGTGGAGGGATACATGGTATACCAGACCATGGTGTACATTATTGAATATCTTTCTAAGTTTGCAGCAAAGATCCATGTAGATCGCATTTGGGATCCCAACTCCATTAACAAATTCAAAGGGGAGTACCTGATGGGGAAAGGTAGATTGAGGAAAGTGGTAGGTAATTATAAGATGGTCATGGAGATTAATTAGAATACATTTTACATTTTGTTTTTTATGTATATTGTACTTATTTAATTATTAATCTTCAATATTGATCAATTATAAATTAAGGTTGTATACCATGGTAATTAACTAATTATACGTCGTTTGTGAATTTCATTTTTTTGTTATACAATTGGTCGAGAGTGGGATGCACTACATTTTTACGTCACAAACAATCTTGATTGGATGATGGTATGGATTGAACAATGTCAACAATCTGGTCACGCATTAACATTGGAAGGTGTGGCTTCATTGCTTAAAGAAGCTCATCGTAATGGAGATTCCAATGTTACACCAAGGGAAATTGATTTAGCATATGGTTTAAGAGATAAATAGGTATGTATAAATATATTCATCACCCATATTATTTAATTATTTTGAATTATATTGATGTATATATGTTGAGATTTTTTTCTTTGCATACATTTGGCCAAGAATAAATATGTTTATCAACTGACAATATTGCAATAAGTTTTGCATGTTTGACATATTGCAGGTGAAACACCACAAGGCTATGTGGTGCAATGGTCATAAATTTTGAATCAAAAAGTTGGATGACACGAAGAAAACCTGTGATTCTGGGATAACTGCAGTCTTCCAGGTGACTAATGTTTCATCTAGAAGCGACATACATCTAGAAGTCTCAAAAAATTAATACTTTGGGATTTTGGATGATATATTTGAGTGTGACTTTAAGTCCTTCAAATTAGTTTTGTTTTTTGTCCTATGGTACAGGCTACGATTGAATGAAAATGATCCCGAGATAACTATTATTGAACATGATAATGGATTTACCATGGTTAATACAAGGTATTTTGAGCGAACTGGAAATGAGCCCTATGTTCTTCCAAGCCAATGTGAGAAGGTATTTTACTCAGAGGTTCTAGGTAAAGCGGGTTGGTCATATGATGTTAGACCTGATCCAAGAGGAAGGCTGGTAAAGTATAATGTGGTGGAGGAAGAAGATACTAAAGAATTAGAAGATGATGTAGATGATGATCAGGATCAACAGTTAGTTGATGATGTGCCTGACGAAGATGTCAAAGAGGAGGAACTAGATTATGATGATTTAGGAGTTAATGTTCATAAAGATGATATCCATGTGAATGATTACATTTTCAAAATTGATATCAATGAGGATGATGATGATATGACCAATCCTTACAATGTTGAATCTAGATCGGAGGATACAAACAAAGAGTTGGATGAAGAAGAAGATCAATGAAATTGGAATGTATGAGTTATGTAATTGTATTATCTATTTGATATTAATTTCTTGATAGAATTATATTTGACTTATGTGGTTACATAATTAATATATGATTTTAATTTTAATTATATTTGAATTATATTAGAATATGTTTAGCTAACAGATGTAAAAAATAAAATGGATAAACCAAAAGATGAAAGCGTGAGACCACTGCCTTGTTGAGTGTATGGAGTCTAATGAAGATCTATAAAAGTGTAATCTATGATGGCAATAATTCAAAGTGTTTGGCACACAGATGTAGTTTATAACTTGTATAAATGTGCAAGTAAATGACTGAAAAACTCTACTTGAGATAGAATGACAATCCTAGTTATGTGATTCTTCTTATTGATCCAATTAATAATCTTCAATTACTATAATTGACTAGAAGGGTTTAATCTTTACTTGAAAGAACCAAATAATCACATCACACAAATACAACAAATGTGTATCAGTAAACTGAATATATATATATGCTTGATATATCAATTTAAACAACAAAAAAGCATCAAAATGGAGACAACCAAATAACTGTATTATTCCACAAATAGTTGATACTAAGATTACGCCACAAGTTCAGACATCTTCATTAACTTCATCAAAATTCATTCATGCATCTGAGTCTTTTAAAGGAAAGTTCAAACTATCTACTGTATCTTTCTCCTATCCGCCTATATCTATTTTACATTATGAAACAGATATAAATATATCAAAATTGTGAAAGGGCACATCCTTTGAGAAATCTATTTTTCTTAACAACAATAAAAAACTAGAAACTATGCTCTGTTAAGCCATAAATAGATGTTTGATAGATAATCTCAATAAGCTAGCCACTTGTGTGTATCAGCATTGTCGTGTGCATTCCTTATGGCTATCTCCATTTCAAATGATACAGATTTTGAATTATGTTTCCTACTTGACCTACTTATCCAGAAATGGCAATTTGATAGTGGAAAGATATGATCCTAATTTGGTAAAAATTGTATATGCAATATCAAGGTATGAATTAATATGTTCAATTAAGAGATTTCAAATGAAATGGATAATACTAATGTAATGAAAATAAGGGAGACCAGTGCCTTATTGGGTAAAACGGAGTCAAATGAAAGCCTTCAATGAATGGTTTATATCTAGAAAGTTCTCTAATTGTTTGGCATATAATTATGAGTTTATAACTGGTATAAACATGCAAGTATGTAATTGATAAACCCTAATTGATTAACTGGTCCAAATGAAATTCCCAGATTACTGTAATCGATTAAAAGAGATTTAATTCTTCATTAAAGAATCCAATAAATAAAATCACACAAAAACAGGAAATGTGCACTGATAAATCGAATATATACTTGATACTTTAATTTAAATAATCAAGAAACATCAAATTGGAGACAATCAAATAATTGCAAGAATCCAACAAACAATTGATACCAGAATGAAGCCACTAAATCAACAGTCTTTCATTATCTTCTTCAAAATTCATACATGCAACATAGTCTCCTCGAATGTCATCATTCTAAAAATGTAGTGCTTATAGCAGTCTATCCTATCCTAATTCTACTATCTTCTACCTTCTTTTAATTATCCAAAAACGGATATTTATACATCAGTTTGAAAAAGGACGTGCCTTTTCAAAAAAATTTAAAGCATAAAAAGTTTAACAAACTGCCTATTAATTAATTTCTATTTAGCCATAAATGGATTGCAGACATATGCTCTGTATAATCCTGGTGCTCATGAGTATTAGCATCTCCCAACACATCACAGATCACAATCTCCATCATTATCATTCGATCATTCTACTCACATGCTTCATCCAATGTCACATTCTTCATAGTGGTTGTCTTCAACATCTCTTGGAGTATTGTTTCGTATTCATTTTTCCACGTAGTCACTTCTTTCGATTTCTCTTCATCATCATACAACTTGGTCAATCTATTTTTAGCAACCTTTGTCAATCCTTACACATCTCCTTGTAACTCCTCAAAGAAATCCCTGTGCCTATCCATGATACAATTAGCATTTTCAATCTCTATATTACTAGGAGTATCCTTTTGCTCTAATTCCTCAATTTTTTCCTGGATTCTGCTATCCACTCTCCTATGTTCCTTTATTGCATCCACGTATTGTGAATGTTTTCCCCAGAGTTTGTTTAACCAAGTGGTCAAAACAACCTGCCTTCTTTTGATTATTGCAGTGAGTGCATCCATTTTCCCTTGAGAGTATGCAGTTGATCCTTCCCAATGGTCCTTTTTTTGTGAACTCTCACCTTGGATGAGCATATTTGTTGGATCTGTTATAGCACCTACCAAGTCTTTCAAGCGTTCATTCTCTCTCAACATCCTCTCATTATTGGTTTTATACATCTCCCTTTCCTTGATCAATGCTTGGATTTGGGCTTTATTCAACTTGGCTATATTTATCCCAATATCTACAGTTGCTATAGGATCAACCTCCCCAGCCTTTAGGGTCATGATATGTCTGAATGCCTTCTCAGTATCGATAACAATTGATTTCTTGTGAGGAGGATACAAGGCCCAAATCATCAATGTTTCATCATCAGGATTGTATCTTGATCCTGTGTATACCTTTGTCACCTTCTCTATGCTGAGCTTGTGGGTAGCGTTGTTATCTTTTAAGAAACTATCAAAGACTAATGCAGAATTCATATCCAAACCTGTAAAAATCATAACGACTTCCTTTTCTAGCATCTCCCTTCCCTTTTTAGGGGTCATATTAATCATCTCTTTGTCTACCTCATCCTTTAGGCTTTTTAACAGTTGATCTTCATTTCCTGAAGTGACATTGTCAACCTGTCCCCTTATCTCTTTCCCTTTTTTTCTTATATAAAAATCTCTTAAACTTCGAGGTCTTTATAAATTCATCATTTGATATAAAATACCTATAGTCTTGATGTCTTGTATCTACATCCATGGTTTCCTCAACATCTATTTCTCTAGACACATAGGAATAATCCTGAGTCTTCATTCTTGATACCCTCCCAGATGAGCTTTGTGGCCTATCTACATTAGATATCCCTTTTGTTAGTGTAGGTTTTTTTAATATTATTTTTCCTACACATTATTAAGCATACCTTAGGTTATAGGAGATGTGGTTCATGTGAGGACACGTGGCATAATCCATCGATTACATGTGTTGCTCCCACTCACACTTGGGTGGTTGAGTTTCACACCCTCTTTTGGCCTTATATGCCACCTCACAAAACCACTCATCTGTCTCTTTTTGAGTAGGTTATGCCACCTATTTGGCATTTTCCAAGTAGGCATAACTCCCACCTAATTTGGTTATTTGGGAGTTATTACCCCTCTTGGAATTATTTGCCCATATTCTACTATATATTCTGCACTCACCTCTCCCTCCTAACTAGTTCAGGTCTAGCTCCTATCTAGTCTAGATGAGTTCATATTAACTCAATCAATTCAAGGGAGAGTTGAGGCATATTGTATCATTTAGTGTGTGATATAACATCATTTTGTTATTGCACTATATTCCTGCATTCTATCTCTTGTTGCTCTCGTGTGGAAGGTTTATCTTGGTTTTGTAGGTGATCCCGGGTGCTCGAGTTCATCAATAACTCTTACACCTTTAATGGAGGATAACAATTCAACATCCATCAACTCGTGATCATGTTTCTCAATCACCATTTATGCTTCCTCTGCCTCTAGGTTCTTGATTATGTCATCAGATGGATGGGGTATATGCTGATACCCTCCAAAATTTATTCTTTGTCTAGCAGAGTGGATATATCCCTCTGGATCAAAGTTTTTTCTTGATGGTGCCCTTCTCATGTTGTAGTGCAATAATTTATAGAGAATCAAATTGTAACCCTCTTTAGACAATATAGTAAAATCACTAAAGCATAGTGTATTGGGCATGAAGGCCTATTTTCCATATGAACTTAAGTTCATGACACTGGAGAAATCCATTTTCCTAACAATTTCTAAGTATGCAATTCTATCTGGGACTGTTCTAGGAAAAATGAATGGTGTATCCTCAAAACCATAAACCCTAATCATTGTAGCATTCTCCAAGCAATACCAATCCTCCCAGTTGTGGTCAATCGGTCCATTATAATCCTTAGGCCTAAGAAACCTTTTTACTTCTTTAGATAAAGGGTAATCACAAGGATTATTGAAAAATCTATAAAAGGGTTTCACAAATAATTCTTCAAAATGCAGGAAATTTGAATTGGCAAACCTACTGTCCCAAATAGCTGTCCATAATTGAATAGGAAATGGCTTACCCTCCTTGTCAGATTGAGAAATCCTCAGCTCCTAGGGCCACAATCCTATCTCTTGTCCAAAATACAACACTAAGTGCATCAACAGTGAATAATTCCTGAGATGGAGAATAGAGGCACCATTCTTTATTGCCATCAAACTTGCATCCAACTCCTTAAAAACATGTGCAGCATAATCAAATGATTTGGAATTATGATATTGAATGTCTATAGCAATCACCATGGGCATAACCACCATATGCTCAGGTACCTCCATCCCCAATAATTTTCCCACTAAATAGTAAGTATATTTCAAGTATGGTTTGAAAAGATCTACATGAAAGGGTGGTCCCTCACTATTTTCCATCGGAATAGGCTTGCCATGACACCTAATTCTATGTAGAGGTAACCTCCACCCTTTATAAATGGTGTCCATCCTTCTAAACTCGCTATCAAGCTCCTCCCTTATTATTTTCTCACTTCATATTCCCTCTATCCTAAAAATCTCAATAATCGCATTCTCAGATACATGTATCAACAGATTCCATGAAAAATCACATATAGCCTTATTTTTTGAGTCATAATGTCCAACCAGTAATTTTACCAGTTTGACATCAATAAAAACATTAGGGCACACCAATTTCCCTAAATTGAGCCTCCATGGATTGCATATTGGCTCAAAGCGATTTCTCCTATGATAATGGAAATTGAATAACTCATACCCTCTTATTGGAGTCCAAACATTTCCTATGAATTTGCACTTGTCATCTAATTTGTCAACTTCTGCTTTGAGTTGCATAGAACACCTAGACTTAGTCCCAAAACTAGGTAACTAGTATATGAGGTCTTGATTCAACTTTCTTTCAATGCCACCCAGTTGCAATTCAGTCTTTTGCCTCTTTGTTTTTGATTGACTACTCTCTCTGGATCCTTTTCCCTTTGTTTTTCCAGAACCAGTGCCCTCCATATTAAAATTCACAAATTCTGAGAAGATGAGAAACTTACTATATTTGTCTGCAAATCCAAGCTAAACGAATGCCTTTATCGTTCCACTCGTTCCCTTGCTCTCCTTTGCTGTCAATTCCTTGAAACAATGATTTCAGTTGAGGATATCTTGATATGAAAAATATTTATGCTTCATGGCATCATTAATGTCTTTACTGAGACATGAATGCTGCAAGTTTTTTGAAACTCTCGCTATCACATCAGAAATCATAGCGGCAAGACAATTCAAATCTTTGGCCGATCCATTTGTTCAACGTTCACCTATCCGACAAGACGTCTTGCAGTTTCCCAGATATCACAAGTCTCTCCAATAGCTTCTTTCCTTTCACTTCTTATATCGCCATGACCTTTACCAAAACAACTATCACCCAGACTTAATGAATCGGGCCAACGGTTCTTCAACTTACTCTAAAAGCTCTTCGTCTCACTGAGATGTTTGCTTTATCAGCTTATGTTGCTGAGACCAATCATTCGTCTTGTCGAAAAAATGATACTCGCCATGATGTCTCCTAGATCTCCCCGCCGTGACATGTCTCATCGATACGCTTTTTCTTCAAAAAGACAATGCACATCATCTCCTCGACACCTTTTATCTCTACATGCTTGGTTTTGTTGGTATAACCCAAGGGGTCGGTAAGACTTTCTGAACTCTCCCCGACATCACTTGTCCCACCGAGTGAGTCCTCCCTTTTCCTTATTAGCAAGACCAATAGCGCTTCAAGTAGTGTTTTGAAATCTCTCCCCGATGACCAAAGTTTCTCTAATAGACTTTACCTTTCTCCAATCGGCAAAAGGTAACTTAGCTCGATATGACCTCTCATCGTCACGACGATATCTTTGTTTTGCCGATAAGAAATACAAACCCGCATTCTTTTGGTATATAATTTTATCAGTGTGACCCTTATGATGTCCTACCGATATATTGAGGATATGTATATTGTCATCTATAAGACTTGCATCAACTTATGCCGATATTTTTATATGTTAGAGATTTAGTGCTAGATGAATTTTATGGGGTTATATGGCGAAATATAAATCTGAATTTGGTAAAAAATGCTATATGAGGATTTTTATGTTTGTATTTTGAACCTTTTTTGGGAGACTAATAATCATGAAGGTTAATGAATTTGTCAAAATTTTATAGTTCCTACACTCTCTCAGCTATCTTTTAGGCCAATTTGGCCACATTTACTGTCAGGCTTGTAGCTTTTGTTGTTCAAGTTTCAGAAGCTCTCTTGATGATTATTCCTCCCCTTAGGTGTGGGCTAATATCAGTTACATTTGGCTTTCTTCCCTAGGGTTCCAATGCCCATATGGCTAGAGTTTCATTCTCCTCACTGAAGGTAGAGTCCTGCAGAGCTACCTTAACCTCTTCTTCACTATTTTGTATAGGGTGCTTGGACTGTAAGATAGCATTGAATGCAACTGCATCAGCTATGTCCCATTTAGGCAAAAGTAAGACACCAACCTAAGTCACAAGTCTTCTTCCCTTCTCAGGAATGATGCCTTTGAATTCTTCCATTAATTCGACCTTGACCTCATCATCATTCTCCTACTCAGACCTATCAGGTCTTGATTTTCTCCTACTCTTGCATTTGTTATGGTACTCTTCTAGTTTCATCCTCCAAACTAGTTGCAAGAATACAAGAGTCTTTAAAAATGCATCATCATCCAAGAATTCCTTGCAGGCCTCCATCCTGGCATCTTGTACACATTGCCCCTTTACATCCATGTTTTCTTTATCGCCTTATATCACTAAGACCAATCGTTCATCTTGTCGACAAAATGATACTCGTCGTGATGTCTCCTAGATCTCCCCGTGGTGACATGTCTCACCGATATGCTTTTTCTTCAATAAGACAGTGCGCATCATCTCCTCGACACCTTTTATCTCTACATGCTTGGTTCTGTCGGTGTAACCCGAGGGGTCAGTAAGACTTTCTGAACTCTCCCCGACATCACTTGTCCCACCAAGTGAGTCCTCCCTTTGCCTTATCAGCATGACCAATAGTGCTTTAGGCAGTGTTTTGAAATCTCTCTCTGATGACCAAAGTCTCTCTGATAGACTTTACCTTTCTCCAATCGGAAAAAGGTAACTTAGCTCGATATGACCTCTCATCGTCACACCGATATCTTTTGTCTTACCAATAAGAAATACAAACGTGCATTCTTTTGGTATGTAATTTTATCGGTGTGACCCTTTTGATGTCCTGTCGATATACTGAGGATATCTATATTGTCATTGATAAGACCTGCATAAACTTATGCCAATATTTTTATATGTTAGAGATTTAGTGCTAGATGAGTTTTATGGGGTTTTATGGTGAAATATAAATTAGAATTTGGTAAAAAATGCTATATAAGGTAGTTTAAAAGGAATGTACTTATCTTCGATGTGGTTAATGAAGCCTTTACATAGTCTATTAGATACCAAATTTAATTCTAAAAGGTCTACTTTTGATTCCAAGTGAAACTCTAAGTTAACCTAGGCATCACTATCCATATTTATAAACTATTGTGTTACACATGGATAAATTATTTCTAAGATATCTTAAGTAAATACAACAAATTTAGCAATAAATAGTGAGGTGTCTTATTAAACTATGCCAAATCCTCACTTTATCCCAATAATTGCAAAAGATAAATCAACTTGGTTATTTTATATATATGAAATGGGAAACCAAGGTCCCAACCCTATTACATAGCAAGCCCGGAGGATATGAAAAGAAAAACCAAAAAATAACTAACTATAAATAATTAATAGAAGAACAAAGAAAAATAGCACATAAATAACTAACAAACAACAAGAAAAAACTACAACTTGTAGCATGTCTTTTGGGGAGTCACATATCCCCAATCTTCAAAAAGGAAAGAAAAAATATCATCCTTAGGGTATTTCTTTCTATCCTTCTTTAAAACAAGAGTATCAAGATTACCCTTCAACCTTCTTTTCTAGAACTCCTACACAACATTCTAGAGTAGAAGCATAGAAGTAACCTATGGATCACCTTATTGCTAAAATTAAGCACATTATTGACTCTTTCCTCCAAAGTTTCTAGAATTTGCTCCAAATAATTAAGAGAATTGGTGTTATGGCCACAATGAGAACATAAATGCACAAGATCAAACTTATTGTCCACCTAAATTCCTTTACCCTTGACATCATCCATGGCCACCATATCATTTCTAGGGACAAAATTCACATCATTTTCAACGTCTCAATCATCCCCTATGTTAGAAGACTTAGTGTCATAAAGAACCTTCCTACCTTCAATATTCAACCTAGTAGTAGCTCTAATGGTTTCCTTTGAAACAAGAAATCTAACACTGACCACAATAACCTTTTTATCCTTTCATGAAGCATCAAATTATTTTGAAAGGACTTGACCAAAGCAACATAGCGACTCAAAGTAGGGAGAAATTCTACCCTCTTTAAAAATGTCATAGCATGGCATTATTTCTCACCTCCTTAGGGGATGTGAGTTTAGTGTGGCATCATATATCCCCTGTAGTATCTAAACCCTTGCAAAAACTATTAAACTAAGAAATATACATTTGGAACTTAGTAGGAAGAAAACACAAGCATTCACCTAAGAGAATAGGCTTCACAAAAATTTGAGGCTTATTCACTATCATGCAAAACTAACCTATTCATACAATCATACCATAGAGAAACCTCCCAACCATAAGTGACTTGATTGAAGTGACTATATCGTTATTTTTAAGTAAATGCATATTTATGGAAGCTTGGGCATAATAATTAGAAGGACCAAAATTATCAATACTAACATTAACCAAGCAACCTGCAAGGGGTTCATAACAAGACAATTTAATGGCATCAATTTGGTTGAAGGAAATAGCATCCATTTGAAGACTTCCTCAAACATAATCACAAGGGATAAAAATACCCCTCTTGAGCCAAAGAAATATGATACATAGACACCAACAATTATCACTAGGGTAAAACTCAATACCCTTCCCCAAGCACCCATTAAATGACAATTTCATTATTTTCATTATTAAGGTTATTGATAATACTTTGAGAAGTAAAGCAACTTCCTGTAGAGTGATATGGCCCAATGACATTAAAAATATCATCTATGAAATCATATAATAAGTCATTAATAGAAAAAGGAAAAGATAAAAGCCAACAACTAATTAAGAAAGGATCATATAGAGATGTCATATTAGGAAACCTCTAGCAAATTCTATGGTGCAACGAGCCATAGTATTATTAAAATCACCTCAACAAAAAAGTGTTAGAAATGGGAAATCTTCCTCTGATGACATACCCTTTAGGTTCTAATTCATAAGCTCATATGCATGCCCAAGTTTTTCCACTTGTTTAATCCATTTCCAAATGAGCAATTTTCCAAGCGTGAAGAATGAAAGAATAAACCCAAAAACATGTATGATAGTAGAGGGAGTAGTTTATTTTGCATTGACTCTTCATTACAATTCAAAGTATCATGTATTCCTTCTCCCATAAAATTTTTCATGGGAGAAAGGGGAGAATATTTCTAGTATTAGACACATCTAGCCTATCACCATTTTTGTTAGAAGAAAAGAGTAAATGCTAATGCCAAATCCCACACCATTTCTTATAGTGACCCTTTGTTGGACAAGGAAACACTAATGTCAATATTTACTACTCTAATCAATGTCTTTTATCCTTCTTTTTTTCCAAATATAGCTTTTAGGCCACCTCTATGACCACCCATCTGACTATCAATGCTGCCATCAGTAGCCCAACTATTCAATGGTCATTTTTCTAATGACTCCTTTCTCACTCTCTTGGAGGACAAACGTGACATTATTTAGGATATTCAATGCCTAGATATTTTCTGGAAAGTTTTAAGGTCAAATATATAGTGGCATAAAACTTAATGTTATAGGAAATTATTCTTAGCCAAGCCCAATTGGTTCAATTCCTATGGATAGAAGGGGGTTGATCATAATGAAGTGTTGAGATTCCTAAGCATCTCTTTTACCTTTTAGGTTTCTCCTTCCTCTTTAAGGAAACATATCATTTCTAGAGCTGAGAAAAATTATCATATTAAATTATGAAGCCCCTTTCTTTGGCAAGGAGATTCCATGTGTGTTCAAAAATTCTTGTTGCACACATTTCCATTTCTCATGTTGCTAAGAACCTTGAAAATCCTCATATTTGAAGATTGAAAAACTCCAAAGGTATATTTTATGGCCTCCCTTTAACCAAGGAAAATGGTTTCACAAAGTATCCTAGGAGTTTTATTATTTCCCTCATGACTATAATATGCTTGGCTTACTTTATATTCACTACTCTAAATGGAACCATAATAGGCTTTGCTTGCTTTATATTCACTACTCTCAATGGTGCCATAATTTTAAATTTAATTTACATACTCTAAAACCTAACTAAACTAGGTTGTAGCTCGTCAAATTGGACAAGTGAAAGGTGAATACCAGCGCTGAGGAAGAGTTTGGAGGAGTGAAAACAAGGTCAATACCAGTGCTGACGAAGAGTTTGGAGCTAAAACAAGGTCAATACCAGCATCGAGGACGAGGTTGAGGGCACTCAGGGAAAATCGACGACCAAGGGACAATGAGTACTATAAGTTTGGCACCCCCATTCTCTTTAACCTACAATTTTCATGCCTAGTTTCCAAATATCTTCTCATACATTGGCCCCCCCATTCTCGTAAAATGGTATAAGAATAGACAAAAAAAAAAAATAGCTTAGTCTTTCACATTTTTATAGTGATTACTAGAGGCACATAGACCAATTCTTCATAATAGAAGAATTTGATCATACTTTTCCAATGATGGCATTATGAGAAAACCTTAGGTTAAATGAATAATTCCTAGCTAAGTTCTTGAAATCATGTCCAACCATATAAGAGAAGACCGCTGTTATGTGTACTTGGATAACATGGGGAAAGGCTCTTTGGGCTCTTTCATCAATCTACGTATTGTTTTATTTTAACACCTAAAAGTGAGAATGAAGAGTCTTTCCTAGGATGGTGGCCAATTATGCTTCTCAACACCTAGATTAAAAAATCCTTGTCAATATCATTTCCATCACAATTAAACCTATTGCTTGAGATATAGTCATAGAGGTAAACAAATTGGATTTCTTGATAGTAGATACATTCCAGACAATTCAATCCTTGCATCGGAGATTGTTGAATGGGCCCAACAAACTACTCATGATGCCCTTACTATTAAGTTAAAAGTTTGACAAGGAATATGATTGCATCAAATGTCCTTTCATTTATAAAAGACTCAAATGGATTTATTTTCAACCCTAAATTATTATCACACATTCAAAATTACAAAATACCAGTTAATGAAGAACCTTCATTTGAAGGTGATGTCGTCATGACCTTTGAATGAAGAACCTTCATTCAAAAATGATGCCATGTCAAGACTTTCAAATGAAGGTATTTTTTATTTTAAATATTTCATGTCCAAAATGCTTTATAAAAGGAACCTTAGCATGAAGGACCTTCAAATGAAGACCTTAATTCAAAGGTCCTTCATTAGAAGATCCTTCATATGAAGGTTCCTTTAATTCCATCCCATTATAGCTCTTAGAGTTTTTAGAGATATTTTTGTTTTGAAGTAGAGATTGGACCATCAAACAGTGTCACCATGACTCTACCAAGATATCCATTAAATTGATAAACCCTGACTTAACAACCACAAATTCACAAGAAAATTTCCCCTGTCAGCCCTAGGGCATCAATTCAATGGCAAGTTTCTTGCTTTAAAATAACCCTAAATGCAATGAAACTCTATCATACCATGATGCACACCAATCCACCGAGTTACAGTTCCAAGATAGTGGGTGGATTGGTGGATGTCATTTCTATTTAGCCCTCAAACCCTTAACCAGGCACAACAGGGCAGTCCCTGTATTTGATTGTTTAATCCCATAAAATAGTGATTGAGAACTTCAAAAAAATTCAAATGAAAGGGAACACATATATTTATCTACACCAATGATCTCAGAGCATTTCAAGCTTGTATGGATCCATACAACACAAAAGAACTTCAGAAACTTTTTGCGAACATAGAAAATTTCTTCAAGAATGTGGTATCTAATATGAAATTTTGGTATCAACTCCTCCAACAATTGCAATGGGATGGGAATACAATATGATATAATTGGGATAAAAAATGCATTGTTTGAAGCATCAAACCAATATGCAAAGATGAAAGAAAGTGCTAACCCCTTAAACTGAAAAAGTTTCTTTTAACTTTAAGTTTGTTGGGTAGGAAATTCTTTTAAGTTATCAAATCCTACCATCATACATAATCAAAATGTTGTTGTTTCAAATGACTATGAGCACTAACTTTCACTATTTTAAGATGTTGAAACCTTGTCATAGAGAATTAGAAAATTGATGCGGCCACTCATCCTACCTTAAAACATACCAAAAGTCTCCTAGCAATTAGACATAGGAAGATTTAAAATGAATTAAACATTTTTTATTGCCAAAGCATAAACTTATGATGACTTTACCAAGCCTAGTACACACTCCCTCCCCATTAACCACTTAGACATATGGAAATTAAATGTAAATTTTCTGCTATTTTTAGTCATGTGGGTGTCCAATAAACCACTTGGTGGTGTTTCCCTTCAAGTTTATTTACTTGAATGAAGAGCAAAAGTCCTTTGATTACAAATAGAGAATACATTTGATGCGTTGGTTGTGTAACTGGTGGACCATAGTCACATTTACTACTTATTAAAAAGTTTGGGAGTTAAAACATTAAGTAGATTTGATTTGTGATGGACACATTTGGATGGTATTAACAATAACTTGCAATCTATCAAGACTTGATTACCTTATAACCTATCAAATTCTAGCAATGAAATGATAGATTAATCATAATGTCACCTTTGGATCACATCACCATGAAAGAACTTCATCCAACATCCTTATGAGTGTAGGTACCACCAAATAGTTATTTGTCAGATTTGTCTTCCTTGAGTGAGGGAAATTTAGGAAGAGAATAGGAAAGCGAGACATGTAGTAGGTCTAAAAGAGGGAGACCAACTAGAGGTCAAAAGATTAGAAGAAAATTTGGTAAACGCATGGAATTTTTTCTTGCTGAAGGGGGGTCATTTTCTTATGATGATGAGAGCATAGGTGACATCGAGGTGCCCTTGAGGTACAAGCATCTATGAAAACAATGGGTAGCCAAGTAACTTCCTCCAATAAACATTGATCTTTGTGTCAATGAGAGGATATATCGCATAGCACCATCGTCATTACATGGTTTGGGCCTATTTTACATGGACGGAATAAAGGTCTATTACGACAAAGTTACTGAGTTAATGGAGTATGTTGGACCCTGTTACAGTTACAAAGATTGGATGCAGCTGGTTCGATAAACACGAGGTATGTGTAGGTATGCACTATCAGCAAATTATATACAACTAAAAGATAAGGATCAAAATAAAGGAGTGGCTAGGTAAATTGACATGAGGCAAAAAACATCAAGGAATATTGTAGGGTTTATAAATAGTACATGACCTGGGTCAACAAATAAGCATCCCCAATTGTATATTCGAGGCGCGAGAGGGAAATCGTGTATTCGTATGTGCGATAAAATCAATAACTGCAGGGGAAGAGTTGATAATCGATTACAATTTGAATCGCTTAGATACAAAGAAAATTACTATGGGGGTGGTATGTACTATATACCATTTTACCCAACCTCCAATTAATTACTCCAATATACCATTTTATTATTATATTTTTTTTTGTAAGTCTATTGGTTTCATTTCGGTAATGTTTTTTATATTTAATTTTTGTCACAACGGGACATTGATCATACAAGGAAGGCTTCGGCCCAGAGCGCAGATCACGATCCATCTTCAAGCGCTTCTATCTGACAAGTTTACCTCATTATAATTGTACAAATTAGATAGAAGCAAAATGTTTTATTATTATGTTTTTTTCATGAGTTTATTGGGTTAATTTTGATAATGTTTTTAATATTCTTGTTGTAGTCGGCTGATCGGGGAAAGGCACCAGCAGTACAGGAGAACATCCATATGGAGGTGGAGTTACTATTATGCGATGATGACATCACATTTTCCACAAACCTTGTGGATATGATGAGGAAGACCCAAAAAAAATGCAATCAAGAAATCCTTAAGTTGGTATTCGTAGTGCCTCAAACAGATGAGATAAGAGAAAGGGTTAAACTATTGTCTGAGAGAGCATAGAACTTGCAAGTAATCTTTCATGAGATCTTTAATTATAAAATAAGTTCATTCATGGTTTAATATTTTGTACTCTTTTATGTCATGAACTAAAATATGTGTTGTTTTTACAGGATTATTTGCATCCTCATCATGTTGCTGGCCATGATCATGGTATTGCAAGTGTTTCTCGGGAAGTAGGGGATGGTACAAGTGTCAATCCTAATCTTCTTGTGCATACAACACTTTGTCCAGCCCCATCATCCATGCCTATATTTTCTACTGAAATGTCGGCAACACATACCATGTAGGCATTCGGTAGTCCACTGTCTGGCAGGGAACACATGCCACTACATGTGTCAGTACCTATTGATACAGAGGCTGCTAGTATTGGTGATGTTTTAGCAATATTTCCTAGATCTTCCCGTATTACTAGTACTAGAACATTTCTGGTCACATTTATGGTGACTGAGGATTTCCTTCCCATAAAGATAGAGAAGGTCTTAGGTACTTTAAAATGTTTTAATTATTATTATATATAATCCAATTGAAATTTACTTATTGATCACTCTTTATAGACTAATGATCCCATGATCATTTTGTAGAAAATGATGTTTTTAATAAACATCTAAGTGATATTACATTGGAGCTCTTCAGGCCCACCATACGTACATGATGGAATGCCCAAAATCAAGATTTAAAAGATGAGCTCATTAACCATTTAGTTGTGTTGTTCGGTGATAAAACATTCAACCGAACCAAGGTCCTTAAGAAAGTTGGTACCTATCTAAAGTATGTGAGGGACCAATATAGGTCACATTTAGAGAAGAATAGAAAGTACAAGCGTCCCCCCATGATTCTGGAAAGGCAGTGGAAGGACTTGGTGTTGAATGGAAAGGAGAAGGTTGAAAAGAAGAAAGGAAACACACCACCGGGCCAAGCAAGGTATGTGATACTATCAACAATTTAATTATATATTGATTACTCTTTCTTTTTACATAATCTAACATATTTCAATTTTTTCATAGGCTTCCCAACACATCGAAGGCAACAAAGGCAAGACCAGAAAAACACGAACAACACAAACTTGGCTCTGGTGGTTATATGAAAATGGTTGCATGATTTGTAAGTATCAATAAATGAAATATTGCATCCAAATAATAAATTGCAAACAATTTTGGTTTTATCACACCATGGAAGCAAAATTCATGATCGCATGCAAAAATGCAAGGCTTTGATTTCAATAGAGTGCCCACAAAAGAGGACCTAAAGATTGCCTTCCACCAAGGCTATGGAGCCCTGATTGAATAGCTAAGAGTCTCAACTGGGCAAACACAATCTTCCACTGCATCCAACACGCAGGTAAATAAACTCAATAAAGTTTATTTCAAATTGAATACTTGTGCAATTTTTTTCAATATTAATTTCTACCATAATAATGTGCCTATTTGTTTTACATAGATAAGCAATGATAATACTGCACATGACACTGGAATGCAGCCTAGTGAGGGTGGAGCGAAACCTATCGATGAAGGCCATGGTGTGCATCCCGGTACTGGATGTATTCATGTGCTATACAAAACGCGGTATGGATTAATACAATTAAACATCTTTAATTGCATTTGGTGTATTAATCAATGTAACCTTTCATGTTTCAACTTTAGAGCATGTAGAGCATGATCAACATGTTGGGCATGATCAGGCTAGACAAGATCAGGAACATGATGTGGCTCCATCAGGTAAAGAGGACCACTCTAATGTTCTTTTAAACATATTTAATTGCAATTGGTGTATTAATTAATGTAATCTTTCATGTTTCAACTCCAAATAAGGATTTAGAGGGTTTTCAGCATGTTCAGCATGAGGCTATAAGACAATATCAGGAACATGATGTGGCCAATTCAAGTAAAGAGCACCACTCTGATGTTCTTTTAATTAATGAAATGCGTGTAACAATAATAATAAAACATATCAATTTAACATTTCTTTGCTATTGCAGTAGACCCCCCCTTGCAGCCGCGTCCACATTTTGAGAACATGACTAGGCATACATTCCGATCACGAGCATAGCTCAGAACAATTGAAGGGGGGACATATGATTTTGAAAATGATACTCCACTTCAACTTTATTTAGTTGCAAAAAAGAAACAAAAACAGAATTGATTGTAATCATATTATGACAAGTTGACAACCATATTTTTGATAATATGTAAAAACTGAAAAAATGAATGTTATATGTTAATGAATGAATGTGAATATGTTAATGAATAAATGTTATATGTTAATGAATGAATTTTATATTTTATTAATGGATGAGTGAATGAATGTTATATGTTATTAATGGATGAATGAATGATTAATGTTATATGATCGGGTATGGGGAATTGAGAGTGATGTGAGGGGGGGGCGGGGGAAGGGCCAAATGAGCTTCCACCTTCACATGGTTGGCCATGTTAAGTAGAGAATATTAAACTATTCTCAAAACAAAGAGAAGCTCAATAAGGTAAGAAATTCACTTTTCAATATAAGAAATGCATCGTTTGAAGCATCAAATCAATATGCAAAGATGAAAGAAAGTGCTAGCTTTTCACTATGAACATTGTGTTGTGTGTAGATTTGGATCATAATGTAATTTTTTTTATTTTTATTTTAGTGGTCTATAAAATTTGACTTTTGTGCATAACAAGTTAGTGGAAAATTTGATAGCTCTTAAGGGTTTAGAGGCTCAATTGAGATATATACACGAATATTTGGATCTTTTTGTTGATGGGAGGCTTCCACTTAACCATGAAATTTTGTAGCATCTGTAGGTATGCTAAAATATCTCTACTTACATTCATTCAACTTACTATAATATAATATCTGACAAAAATCTCCTTTTCATTATACTTACATGGATTTTCATGCCCTGTTCCAAAGCACATGTTTTAAAACAGGAAAGATGGATGCTGGCAAGGGTTAAGGAATTTGGCTTTACACCTGCTAATTGCATAGTTTACTTCATTCATATAGCATATTGCCTATGTGTTTCACAATTGTTGGAATCATATACTATAATTACAGAACTAGTAAAATTAAAATATGTAAGTTTCAAATACGGCATTATATATCTTTCTATGAATTTTTGAAAGCAAATATCAAAATGGAGAAGTATTAACAAAATAATCTGCATAATTTCTAAGAGATCAGGGAATTTTTTTTGTAGAGTTATCTTCAATATATTTAAGACAAAAGTAACTTATAAATATTGAAGTAGAATATCGGTAGTCTAAAATCACCAGTCAACACATCTTAGTAGTATCTCAATTCAAGAGAACTAGGTCTACTATCCATTAGCCAGTAAAATAAATAAAATCAATTCATAAGATTATTCTGTTCTAATAGGGTTGACTAGTTGCTTCTTTCTTTTTGATTGTCAGGAAGTCATCAATATACACTTGGTTTTCCTGCCTTCTCTTGCCTCATGGCTAGAGAGTTTCTACAAAAGGCATCAAAGTAACCTTCAAGATTGATAATGGCAATGAGTACAAGGTCAGTATAACTTAATGCTAATTGGGTATGATTTTATTTTTTCAAGACCAATTTAGATTCATTTTCTGCTCACACTACTTTTATTTATATTTATGTTTTTCTAAAATCCATTTTCCTTTAAATTCATATTCTTCTATACATATTGTGTTTACAATAATGTTTTCCTTAAGTAATTTAATCTAGGGGACAAGACCCAGTACCTGAGCAACTTTTAATCATGCTGTTAGGATTTACTGTGAACCTAATCCAAAGTTTTTCATTGCTGCTCGAGGCCATATTGCAGTGCTTTCTCTAGGAAGCCCACATGATCCCCATCAGGTATCTTCTTTTTGTAGTCTCTAAATTTCTTAGAAGAAATCAACAACCAGTTTGTCTAAATGTGGCTCCTTGTTTACACATTAATATCTCTTTTGGAAGCAATGGATCAAATTGGATTCATGAGGTCTTAAAGAGAAGACTCTCAAACATGGAGATCAAGAGTGGGACCAGGTAAAACCATTCATAATCATGCTCATATTGTTTTATTGACTGTCTAAGAGCTAAGTATCTAGGATAACATTCTGTATTTTTCCATTGAATTTCCAGAGTGAATAATTTTGGGTTTGCAATCCTATTTTCTAATACACTAGCTAAGTATCCAAGATGCACTGCAGGTACTCTTTCTCACCAAATTTCTCATTTTCCACAAATTTAGATTCTAGTGTGTAGTTTAATATTCACTAGTTTGATTTTTTCTTTTTTAACAAAATTAGAATCCAGTTCGTAGGTTGTGCTTGTTGTCCATGATAGTCCCCTTGATCTCATGACTCATCATAGGTTTTATATTTTGCTCCAATTGTTGATCAACATCAAATGTGGCCATCATAATATCATCCATAGCCTCCATATTCTACAATTATTCATTGCTCATTTCTCATACATAGTAACCAAATAATGCAGGCCTAGAGCTTGGACTGCAGATGTATGCAAAAAATGATAAATCCCTGCCTCTGTAAGCCTAATTAAACACAACAACTGACATGTTGTTTAATATTTTAATAGTCATATGACTGTCCTTTTTCTACCTTGTAAACACTTACTCAATGCATACAATAATTTATTGAAATGCAAAGTTAAATGGCCTCTTAACTCTTGACACTAATGTCATTGAATTTTCCAAACAGGGTTAATCATATTGTGATCTAAATTTTCATAATGAAGTCTTCCAATCTATCCTTTATGCTTCCCTCGTGCTTCATCGATGAGACAAGATGACTATCTCGCTGATGAAAATTCATCGTTGAGAGCACAAGCTAGTCCTCCTGATATATCTTCTAAGGAAATTCTAATCGCTATAACAGTCTTGATCTTTCACCGATATGCCTACATTTGAACAAATAGCTTTTTTTTTTTTTAATTGTATTGTTCCGTCAAATTTTCAATGGACCTCCAAAAGAGTCCGACGAATTTACAATATATCCGACGAAATTTTGTCGTAATGACTTGCCTATTTCATCGCACGTTCGACGAACTATTGTCGTTATTTTGTTATGTACTATGTCTCCAAGACTCCTTCCGATGTAATATTATCGGCATCACATAGCGGGTTAGGTAGACATTCATAACTTACTCTAATGGTATATGTCTTGCCGATATGCTTCCCTCATGCTTCATCGATGAGACAAGATGTGTATCTCGCTGATGAACTGTCATCGCTGAGACCACAATCCAGTCCTCCCGATATATGGGTAAGTGCAAGAAGTTGAGTCCATGAAACATGGAATTTTTTGCATTAGCCAAAAAAATGAAATCAGCATTGCAAAAATGGGATCCCATTTTTTAATAAATGGGATCTCGTTTAAAACGAGATCCCGTTTTTTATAATTTCCATCTTTGGAATTTTTCCAAAACGGGATCCCATTTTGGAAATTTCGATTTTTGGCAACTTTTCAAATGGGATCCCGTTTGAAAAGTTTCCATTTTTGAAATATCAATTTTTGAAAATTTTCCATTTTGGAAAATTTTCAAAACAAGATCCCATTTTGAAAACTTTCCAAAAATGGAAATTTTTCCATTTTTGGCAATTTACAAAATGGGATCCCATTTTGTAAAGCGAGATCCTGTTTCCCATTTTGTAAAAGCATAAATAATGATTTTTTAATAAATTTTTAAAATTTCAAATTGGTTTTGCTTTGTGGTTGAGTGTTTGCCTCGGATTTTGGTTCGAGAAAAGCACTGGGAATCCGAACCTAGGCCTTCAACCTGGTTTGACCTGCAAGTTGAAGGTTCTAACAATGTCAGAGAAAAATACCGAGTTTGGACATATGGCTGACGACTTTTTTTGTAGAATTTTTTGATGAGATTAAAACCCATTTTAGATGAGACAATGTAGATTCCAAATATGTAATTTTTTTTATAATTGGATTTTTTTTTCTATTTTTCAATTAACTTCTGAAGAAATTGGTCAATAAACTTTAAATATCAAATTTTTTTACTATTTTAATAACTTTTGATCAACATAACATTTTGACGAACGGATTGCACAAGGGAAAACTTCAGATAATTCTTTTCAATTTAAAAAAAAAATATTGCAAAAAATGATAACTTTAGGTCATCTTATGTGTGTTGTACATGATGATTTTTCTAAACAACAAATATGCCTGATAAAAAATTAACAAAAAAATAATAATTCAATAAAAAATTACAAAAAATATCCAAGGCAAACTTCAGTGAGTCACAAATCTTTTCCCAAAAGGATTTTAAAAAATATGATAATTTAAGTCAAAATATGGATGTCGTACACATGCATGGTATGGTAAAAAAAATGACTTTTAAATAGTAGTTTTTACAAATGCCTAGTAAAACTCAATTTGTACAATCTGGGTATTGAAATAAATTACATATTTGGAAACTAGACTCTGAGTACTACATTTTATGATTAATGACTTTTTCGAAGATTCCATCTCTAAGTGCTTCAAATTTTAAGGTCAAAGTGTCAAATTCTGAAAATTAGGGAAAACACACTCAACTTCTTGCCAGCACCCATATCCTCTCAGGCAATTTTGATCACTATAATAGTCTTGATCTTTCACCGATATGCCTACATTTCAACGAATAGTTCCTTTTTTAAATCGCATTGTTTCGTCACATTTGTGATGAACCTCAAAAATCATCCAATGAATTTGCAATGTATCTGATGAACTTTCGTCATAATGATGCCCATTTTGTCACGAGTTCGACGAACTTCTATTGCTATTTCAATCATAAGTATGTCGCCAAGACACTTGCCGATGTATGCTTATCGACGTCAGATAGCAGGTCGGGTAGACATTCAGAACTTACTCCAATGGTATATGTCTTGCCGATATGCTTCCCTTGTGCTTTGTCGATGCGACAAGATTTGTATCTTGCCAATGAAAATTTATCGCTGAGACCAAAGTCCAGTCCTCCCGATATAATATGTCAAGAAATTTTAATCATTGTAATAGTCCTGATCTCTCACCGATATTTGGAATACATCAAAAATTTTGTCGTAATGGCAACGAACTTCTGTTATTAATCTAACATTTTGGCAAAGGTATGTCACCTGTGCTCTACGTCCTATGCATCATTAGATCGATGAAACTATCGTCGTGGTTCCGACAAACTTATGTCTTTACTTTGACACTTTAGTGGAGGTACGCCACCCATGCTCCATCCACTGCTCGTTGCTCGATCGACGAAGTGGGCATCATGGTTCAGACGAGCTTGCATTGTGAGTGCGATGTTTTACAGTCCGTCAAATTATAGACGAAAATTGAGCAACGACACTGATTTATGTGACTCGTCGATCGACCAACAAAACAGCATCGAAAGTCCGATGAACGGCCATCGGAAATTGGGTTCAAATTCAGTAGTGTATGCTCAATTTATGATGTCAAGATGGCTAAAGACTAGGAAATCAAAAGAGATGTGTCCAAAGCCTCAAAAATAGCAAAAAAGAATTGTGAAGGTGTCATTTGGTATCATCCTCCTAGGGGTTGGATAAAAGCCAATTTTGATGGGGCGGTGAAAGGGAATCCAAGGAAGACAGGGAGCGGAGGTGTGATAAGAGATAATAAAGGCATGTTCATTATAGCGGTGGCTATTTCCTAGGGCATACAAACTAATCATTTAGCTGAAGCCATAAGAGCCTACGAAGTCATTGAGTTGGCAAGCACACTGAACCTTAAAAATATATGGATTGAGGATGACTCTAAAAATATCATTGATTGCCTCCTAGGCAAGTGCCCCCCTTCATGGACCATAAAATATTGGATAGATGAAGCTAGGGCCACTTTATCTAGATTCAACAAAGTGAAAATTTCCCATGTCTATAGGGAAGCTAATAGTGTGGCCGAATATTTTTCTAATGAGGAAATTAAATAGAATAAGCAGGTGACATGGTAGAATTGTAATCATTTGGATGCTGACGTCAGAGCCTTAATAAACTATGATATCACATATGGGAGAGATGTCGCATTTAAATATGATTAAAATGAATGGAGCCAAGTACCGAGACATCATTTGATATACTGGAAAGGTCATAATAATTGTGATAGATGGTAAGGTTTGGCACGTTTTGTGGGTGCTTTGGGTGTGTTGTGGGCTCTATGCTTTATTTTTTCATGGTGTGAGCTACCGGAATAGGAGATTTTTGACCATGGGAGGAAGTAGAAAAAGAGTTAAGCCGACAATTTGCATGAAGAACAAGAATAACTCCAAGGTTTGGAAGAAAATTGAGAGGGGAGGGCTTCAACCTTTCATTGATAAACCTCACGGTCCTGATCCCAAGGTCACTAAGTATTTTTCTAAACATTGGAATAATGGTGATATTATTCTCTCTGGAAGGAAGGCTACGATGGATGAAGCTCTTATTGGGGAAATTATTGGTCTTTCTACTAATGGAGTGAAGTTCTATCATGACAGGAAGTTCTCGGATGAAGCTATAATTATTTTCCCTAAGTCTAAGGAGGAAAGAAATAAGTTGGTCAAAGTCTCCAATATCTACTTTGATGTCGGGCTGATTAAGAAAATTTGGAGGGAGGTGCTCAGGATTCTTATGGAGTACATCACACTGGATGGTAGATTCACCAGATTATATGGTTACCACTTTTTCCTCCTCAATCATTTTAGACATAAGGTAAGGGTTTCTTTTCCTGATTACCTGCTTTGTTCCATGAATAATAGTATTGAGTAATTTAGAAAAAACCCTAAGAAGAATCTGGTCCTGCATGCTAGCCTTATGCGGCTCATTCATGAGAACTTTAAAAACATGTTGGTCATTCCTAACCATCTTTCGACCTCAGCCTTGGAAGGTTATGATATCGAGTCTAGCTCATCTGAGGTAATGAGGAATCGGACCCTAAGTGGGCTGAGGAAGTCACTCCCCCTCCTAGCAAGAAAATGAAGAATACCCCTTTGGCTAAGCCCTTGAATAAAAAATCTAGCCCTGTGAATACCCCTCTTGGTACCTCTTAGGTGGTGAATGAAATGACGAAGGACCCCTCTATAAATAAATTGGTTTCCTATTTGGGGGATTCTCTGGATGAGAACTCTGTTGAGCCCAAAGATAAGGAGGACTCCTTAGCCTCTTTTCATACCATTGATAGAGAAATAAGACCCCATTCCCCCGGTGACAATAACCGTGAAGACCACTTTTTTAAGCCAAATAGGGAATTTCATGAAAATATTTTGACTATGGCCAGAAATGGAGCAGTTGACCATTTCAAAATTTTGAAATGGGATTTCCATGAGATAAAGGACATTAATCTAAAAAAAAGGGCACTCACTAGCAAGCTGGAGGTGTTGGAAGCTAAATAGGCTTCTCAGAATTCTACGGAGGTCTTATGGACTATGGAAGAGAAGATGGATATGGCTGAATTCTTTCAAAGAGTGGTTGAACTAATAGATAATTTGAAGAAGGACAATGAGGACAAGATCAAGTACCTGGATAAGGAAATTGGTAAGATTAGGGAAACTATGAAAACCATCCTTGAGCATAACCACAAAATTGTCAAAAATAACACCACTATCCTAAGCGCTTTGGTGGAGAAAATGGAAAACACCCAGTAGGGGTCATTGATTGTGGATCTTTAGGTTGATAAGACCAAAAGAAAGTAGGAGGATTATGGCCCTTTGAAGAGAGCTAGAGCCCATCTGAAGAGAAAAGAGGAATCTTCACCTCTAGAGACTCAAGACCTAAAGAAGGTGACCCAGTAAATGTGCAACCTGGAGGCTAAAGTTGTTGAGACTTTAAAGTCTCTTGGTTAGTTTAGGTTTTGTTTTTTGTTGTTGGCTTCTTACTAACATTTTGCTAACTTTTTGATGGTGGTTGTTGTCCTTTTTTTCTTTTTGTTGTTTCATAGCCTTCCTACCTCTGGGTACTCTGATGGTCTATTTTATTATGGCTTGTAAACTTTGTGGTTTCAGGTTCCTGTAAAACCTATTATTTCCTCTATCAAAAACTATTTTGGATCCACAAAATTTAACTCTATGACTAAGATTCACGTTTACTAAAAAAATTGCATCTAGATGTTTAGACTTTCAATAAAATGGTATTATTGATAAACACTTTTGATTAGCTTCAGAATAGGTTTTCTCCTTTTGACAAATTGCTAAGATCCTTTTAATAAAATAAGAAGGGAAGGGCCCTAAAAATAAGTCTTAAATAAATAAATAGAAGAAACAAGTACACTGAAAGGCTAGCTATAAGGCTAGACCAAACTAAGAAATTACACACAAACAACAAAATAAAGCTAGAAAAAAATATAAGAACTAAGAAAGAGATTTTGAATCCTTTATCAAGGATGTAGTATTATTCTCCTAGCAAGAAACTTTCATCAACTACTCCTTCTTGTTCTTCTACTTGGTTCCTTGTTGGTCCTCCTCGAAATTTTGTTTCTTTTTCCTTTTATTTAACTTAGAATAGAGAATATCAATACTAATTATATACTTTCTCATTATCCCATCTTTAACATTAACATCATTAAAATATTTTTCCATCTTGGCCAACATGTTTTGATAGATTTTCATCATGTTATAAATATTTTCTCATTTGGCCTCATAGATTTTACAATCACTAGGATAATCCTATATCATCTCACGGTTATTCACTATGTGGACTATAGATTAATAATCTTAGTGTAATATATATCAAGAGGGCTATCTTTAAAATATTTCTTCTCTTCCTTCTGACTCTTTTTCATATCTTCATTGTTATTAGTATCCTCTTCACCAAATACATTTTATCCTCTTCTCTAAAATCACTTTAGTTCTCAAGAACAACATTTTTTGAAGAGAGGGACATAGTATCTCCAATATCATTATTATGAGATAAGGAAGTAGACTCCTCTAGATGGAAAGAATTATCACAATCAAAAAAAGGAAGAGTCTCCTCCTCATTACCATCTTCAACATCCTCCTCAACATATTTCTTTTTTTTTATAAACATTTTTTCCCAAAAGAGACATTATCTATAGTGTTGAAAAATGTTGGAAAATTTTCACACTTGTTTGGGCCCTCCTTGTTGAATTAGGCTTAATATTGCCTTCATTTAGTGTTGTAATTTGGTTGAAACATTCACATTAGGTCTTGGAGCCTTGTGAACTAATGGATTTAAATGGTACCTTGCTAAAGTGTTGTGAGGTGTTGTAACTCACTTTCACATTTTCTAAGGTTTTATTAATTAACTAAATCTAATATAAATCTCTTTTTAAACCTTAATCTTGCCTTATTTGGAGTTTTATAACACACTTTCGCACTTCTATAGGCTTGTCATTAATAATTGGTTTTTCTTATGCTTTCGTTGGCCCCATTTTGCATCCACAAGCATCATTTATTACATCTTTTCGAGGATAATCTCGATACCAATCATTAGCCAATCATAATTCAGGTGTTTCAGGTTTGAATGACCCAAAGTTAGTGATCTGGGACTCATTTACCACCTTGGGTGAATGAGTCCTAGATATTTTGGCCATGAACCTGGTTTCACACATTTCTAAGCATTTTTAAAATTGGTCCCAAAAATTAAGCCTAGTGGGACTCATTTGCCACCTTGGGTGAATTAGTCTCGTGTGGCCCAAAATCAAAATTAATTCAAATTCTTGGAGGGATTTTATTCTCCTAGATCTAATGTCAGCTTGTAGTGTTGTAATTTATGGAATTCTTGCATAATTGAGTATAAATACAAGGTTCTTTCAGTCATTTTCATCCTAATAAGCAATCAAGTGATCCTTATAAAAAATTGAGTTCACAAGAGCATTCAAGAATTCACAAGAGAATATAAGATCATTCAAAGGTAGATTATAAAGCATTTCAGAGTAACATTTAAGCATATATCATCATGTCAAAGATTACATGCATCATGTTTGGTTTTGAGCTAACAATTGTGATGCAGGATTTCATGATTCAAGCAAGTGCTCAATTCAATATCTATCTCATTCAAGCAAGGATCAAGGTCTACATCCATTAGAGCCATCTCAAGCATATTTGCAACACTTTACTTCTAGATTTTGGTAAGTTGCAACATTGCCATTTGTTTATTCATCATTATCCATTCATATTTGATTTCATTTCAAGGTTTAATTACCAATAAGGGGTTTGACCAAGGAAAAACCCTATCCACTAACCCAAACAAAAATTCCCCTCTCCTTTGTGTGTGATTTTTAGGTCTAGGTTGTAGATTTCCTAGGGAGAAAGATTGGGGAAAAGTTTTCAAGTCATTTAAAGTTGTCAAAGTTGTCAACAAGCCTTGGAGAAGATCTACGGATTGCAAATTAGAGATTTAGATCCAAAAAATTGTAAAAGAATATTGTGCAATCCAAGAAGAGCATATTCAAACCTTGAAACTTCAGAAAAGACCAGCGGGACTGATTCACCACTTCTAGTGAATGAGTCCCAGTTCCATTCAATTTTCAAGTTTTTGCAGATTTGGATACCCATTTTGCAAATTCCTTTTCTCACATAGTTTTTCAAAATCTGAATTGATTCATCTAGAATGAGTCCCAATCATCCTTGAAGTAAAATTTTCTAGTGTTCTAGATCTTCATCCAGCCATCTCTGGAATTCTAGGTGCACACATAATTTTTTGTAGTTTTTTGAGTTGCTTCATTCAATTTTCTAGGTCATTTAGTGTTACTTTGCATTCAATTATGGTTTTTCATTTCATCTTGAATTTCTTTA
This sequence comes from Sequoiadendron giganteum, assembly GCA_007115665.2. Taxonomy (NCBI): domain Eukaryota; kingdom Viridiplantae; phylum Streptophyta; class Pinopsida; order Cupressales; family Cupressaceae; genus Sequoiadendron; species Sequoiadendron giganteum. Next base: position 447,590,584 of record CM021103.1, on the reverse strand, counting down.
TCTTTTCTAAGTCTAAACTTGGTGGTGAAGCTCTTATTAGATCATATTCAGCCCCTAGAACAACCCTCTTGCAAGATCTCTTTCTCTTTTGCATTGATATCTCAAGGGTTTGTTCTTGAGTGGAAGTTAGCGCAAAGATTATCATTCTAGGTTCTAAACCATAGAAAAGGCACAATTTTTCTCCTTTCATTTTGGTGAACCTGCATTTAGAACAACATAATTCTGATTTGGAGTGCATTATCATCCTTGACCTACCTTGCATTAACATTGCATTAGGATTTGCATTAGTTAATTTGCATTCTATGGTTTCAAATTTTGCATTAGTGAAATCTCATATAGCTTACATTTTTTCATCCAATTTCATTGAAAATCATTGAAAATCTATATTTGCATCTTAGATATAGATCATAAAACATAAAAAGCATAAAATTCAATCGAAAATTCTAAAAATTTGAAAAAAAATCCTCCTTGGGACTCATTCACAACATTGGGTGAATCAGTCCCTCTGTATATTCTACATTGTATTTTATGGCATTCAAATTTTAGATTTTGGGTTTCTATTTGTTGTTATCGTGTTTCTTTTTTAATTTCTAGCATTTTTGTTATAAGAATTTCATTGTTCTTAGCTTGCATTGCATTTGCATTCACCTTGCATTTAGTAGCCCTTGTATGAGTATTTGGTGTCCTATTTCTAATACTATATAGAGATGAAGTTTGAGACTCATGTCATCCTGCGATAGCACAATCATTGTGGATCTTGGGTTGTCTAACTTTTTCACTCCTTATATTGACACTAGTACACTAGGTATGGACACCACCCTTAACAACTCTTTTACTTCTAGTATGCAAGTTGAAACAAGTAATGATAGTTTCTGGCATGAAAATATAATTCAAATTCATGAGAACTTAGCAAACTTACAACATCAAGTGCAAAATGTCAATGTTTCAACTACTACCATCCCTACTATAGATAACATTCACCGCATGCTTGAAAGTTAAGATGGAATTGACCTTGTGAAAAAAATAGTTCAAATATTTCGAAAATACCTCACCCTAACCACTAGTTTTCCTTTACCAAAAAGAAATTTCACAAGCCAAGTTGGAACTAAAATTCCTCCTCCCACAACAATTAACTAAATACCTACCTATACCAACCCTCAAGTAACAACAACAATGCAACAAACTAGTAATGTGATTACTTCCTTAGGTATTCCTGCTAGCATCCCTAGTTCCTATGTGGCATTGCACGTCATATCTCCAACCACATTACCACCTATAAGTATTTAATTCACTTGTCCTTCAAACACATACACTCCTTTGAACCAATTTCACTTCCATCTGATAACACAAGTAATGACCCTCTCATAAACCAACTTTTCCAAATTGTTTTATCCCTTCACAAGAAAGTTTCCACCATAAACCAAAATCAAAATGGACCCCCTACATGTTATTTGAAAAGAAACCCATTGTCAACACCGATGTCACAAGGTGTAAAGGTGCCTAGATTTGAGAAATGCAAAGGGAAGGGAGATCCTTCTAACCATGTTAATGCTTATACCACATTGTGTAGTGACTTTGTCCTTAATGATAAACTCTTGGCTAAGCTTTTTCCTAGGTCATTGAAAGATATTTCCTTGGAATGGTTCTCCTCTTTATCAAACAACTCAATTAGTTCATTCAATGAAATTGTTGATGCATTTGTAAACCATTTCCATGTGCATATGACTCCTAAGATGACCTTGGCTGATTTGATGAGATGTAAGAAAAAGGAAGAAGAAAATATAACTGACTTTATCTCACACTATCAATTTCAAGGTCCCCGACCCTCACCTTCAAAATATGTTCATAAAAAATTTACAAAGCAAGATTCAAGACAAGCTCACCATGATGAAATTCTCATCCTTCATGCACTTGTGTACTGCCCTCCGTGATTATCAAAATTCGGTTAGTAGTTGAGATGCAAAGTCCAGTTCTAGCCAATTTGAGGAATTTGAACCCACAAACCAAAACAATTCATAACCTTTTAGAAGACAAAATAAAGGGTTCCTTAAATTTCATCCCCCTCAACAAATAACTCAAAATTTCAATAACCAAGTAGCTATTGTTAGATCCACGATACCGTTTAGTTATGGGGACTCGAAAAGACAATTCATCCCCTTACCCAATACCCTTCATAACACAATGTCCAAACTTTTAGAACATCAAATGATTACCTTACCTCCTATCAAAACACTCGATCCTAATAAGCATTTAACCCCAAGCTTTAGATCAAATGCTTATTGCCACTATCACTGACAAAATGGACATAAATTCAAGTTGTGTTATGCAAGGTGGCCATAAATGCAGCATAGGAAATGTTCAAAGGAGTCTTTATTAGTTCATGCAAGGTATTTAACTTAGGTAACATTGTGTCTAATATCTCCAAGAGAGGACCAATAAAAGAATATAAGATTCACAACTTAGTGGATGCAATGTGTCGCATCAAGCCAATAAGAGGAATATAATATGCTAAGAGAGATTACGCTCATGAAAGACATCACACCCAATGTCAACCTCTTGGGTCAACATGGAAGAGACATAGGGTGTCTTGACACCTTGTGCCATCCCCAAAAGGAAAACACAAGAGAAATATGAAATGAAAAAGGAAAAAGAAAAGAAATCATTTTGGGTCAACATGAAGGAGACATGAATGTATCAATGTCTTACGTCATTCCCAAAAAGAAAACACAAGAAAATGATGAAAAATTGAAAGCTATTCATGACATGGAGAAGAATGAAGGTACAAATGGAGGAATGTCACAAAGAGAGAGAAAACAAAATTTTACGGGGGATCACATCATGCACATGCAATCACACAAAATAAAAATGATAAATAATGCAATAAACTAGTAAGGGCAATGTGATTCAACCTATGATCAAGTCATCCACCTCCCAATCATGTTCTGTGTAAGAGGAAGGTGGGCGATGAGTCAAAGGGACAAGAGAAAGTGTCAAACTAGGAGAAGCACCAAGTTTAGAAGATTTATCATTTAAGCTCATGGAAGAGGAAAACAAACTGTTCAGTTCATTATGTAACTCTTCATCAATTTTTTCATCCTCGTCATCATCATCTAAGTTAATCACAATAGGAGGTCAAAGGATAATATCCATAGAAGAGTTCAACTCTTGTTGTGGAGGATGCATGGAAATTTCTTGCTATGAATGGGGAGGAATATTATCATGCATTGCTTCAGTCAAGTTTGGATCTTGATTTTCTTTTAACTCATCATGGAACTTGTGAGCAAGGGCACAACGTCTACGTCTATGCTCCCTAGCAGCTCTATTTTGTCTATTTTTGTTTTCAAGCTGCATAGGAGTGAGTTGATCAACCATAGGTTGCTTTTCTTCCCTAGGGGGAGGAACGTATGGAACCATAGGGGGATTGTTCAATCTCTTTCTCTTTAACTTTGTAAACTTGTTTTATTCTTGGAGGTGTGGAGGGTTTGGTTTCATTGTTTCTTGGTCGCTTGTAAGAGATAGGTAATGTTTTTGTTTTAGTTTGGTCTTGGTTGTTTTGATCTTGTTTAGGTTTAAGCATGGTTTCATCAAGGATGGAAGGCTCGAAGGTGGATGGGGACATGTTTCGAAGAGATAACTTTGTTATCTTCTTTGACTTGAACTTTTGGTAGGACAAGAAAAAGAAGTCTTCTCTTGGCTTGATAGGTTCCATGGGCTTGGTCCAAAAGACATCTAGGGAAAAGTTTCCTTTAGATGAAAATGGGTTAAAGCCACTATGGTGAATAGTAAATATCTCATTGTCAAAGAGAAACTTCAAGAATTTATGCACAACCAAAGGGACAACTTTCATGGAGCGAAGCCATGGGTGGCCTAGCTTAACATGAAATTGGTCTAACTAGGGGATGATGGAGAATGTAACATCTAATGTTTTTGGTCCTATTTGTAATGGTAGGGTAATAAATCCAATCATAGGGAACACAAAAGAATTATATGTCTTGATCCATGCTTTTGGTTTGTCATAATCATCTTGATCTAGAGCTCATGCAAGAGTAGGAATTCCTCGGTGATCACATTCTCTCCATAGGTGGGATCTATTAATATCTCATTAGTGGGCTTATCATAGATACGATCGGCTATGTAAAGACGACCATCAAGTAAATTTTTAAGTATGCCTTTAGAGGAGAAAGCAATATCAATAGGACTCTTAGTTCATCCCTTACGAGGGATGACGTTTATTGTCCCTATCATTTCATTAATAGGATTGATATTAATAGCATTATTTGGAATAGAATCAGTGTGTTCATCATTTGTATCAACATTCATCACATCATTCTTAGGCGTGTTGCTAGCTTTAACAAATGAGACATTATGTTTTGACATGGGATTGGTAAAAATTTGAAAATTTTGGTTCGGAGGGGCAACAGACTTATTTCCTTTATCATTAATGCCTGTAATGAATAGATGACAGAAATCAATGAGGTCTTGCACAAGATGTTTAAGACGCTTACAATGTTTCAGGTTATGTCCATTTTGTCGATGAAAGTGGAAATAATAATTTTCTTTAAATTTTGGAAGCAAAGGCTTATTAGGGTCAAGTTTTCTAATGGGAGGTAAGGAAATCATTTACTGGTTTAGAAAGTTGGGACAGGGTATTATGAAGGGTGTCGGGTAGGGGAGTGAATTGTCTCTTTGGATCTCCATAACTAAAGGGCACTAAGGCTTTGACAACAACAACTTGGTTATGGAAATTTTGAGTTTTTTGTTGAGGAGGGTTGAACTGAAGGAACCCTTTATTTGGTTTTCTAAAGGGTTGGGAATTATTTTGGTGCACATTCTTGGATCTTTCAACTCGGATAGAAGTGGACTTTGTATCGTGACTAGAAACCAATTTTTAGTAATCATAGAGAGCAGTACACAAGTGCATGAAGCATGGTAATTTCATCATGTTCAACTTGTCTTGGAGTTTTTTTGCAAGTTTTCTATTAACATATTTTGAAGGTCAGTGTTGGGGATCTCAGCAACAACTTGGGAATAAAGCGATTGATAGCAGGAGATAAATTTAGTTATCTTTTCTTTCTCTTTTTGCTTACATCTCATTAGGTTGGCCAAGGTTAGCTTAGGAGTCATTTTCACTTAGAAATGATCTATAAATGCCTCAAAACTTTCATTAAATGAATGAATCAAGTTATTCGATAAAGAAGAGAACCACTCTAGGGCAGTGTCTTTCAAGGTCCTAGGAAAGAGCTTTGCCAAAATTTTATCATCAAGGACAAAGTCACTACATAGGGCCATGTATGCATTAACATGGTTAGAAGGATCTTCATTCCCTCCATATTTCTTGAATTTAGGCATCTCTACATCTTATAGCATCGATGTGTGTATTATCTCCAGGGATAATGGAGTACTCTTGACATAATATGTGGGTAGACCATTTTAATTTTGGTTGATGGTGGAAACTTGTTTTTGAAGAGATGACATGGTTTGGAAAATTTGATGTATGAGAGGTTCATTGCTTGTGTTATGAGATGGAAATCAAAGTGGTGATGGAGTGTATGTGTTTGTGGAACAATTGAATGGAATTCTTATAGATGGTAAGGTAGTAGGAGCTATAACATGCGATGCCACATAGGAATTAGAGATGCTAGTTGGAATACCCAAGGAAGGAATCACATTACTAACTTGTTGCATTTTTGTGATTTGAGGAGGGGTGTAGGTAGGTATTGAGGTTATTGTTGCAGAAGGAAGAATTTGAGTTCCTCCTTTGCTTGAAGCATTGTTTGAGGGAAAGGGGCAACTAGTAGTTGAGGGGAGATGCTTGCCAAATATTTGCACTATATTTTTCACAAGGTCAAGGTCATCTTCAGTTTCAAGTATATGGTGAATGTTTTCAATTGTAGAAATTGTAGTGGTTGAAATTTTTTCAAGGCGGATTTGATGTTGATTTCACTGGGTCCTCATGAATGTGGATTGGGTTTTCTTGCAGAATGCTATCATTCTTTGGTTCAACTTGCATGCTACTTGAAGGCAAAGAGTTACCTAGGGTGTTATCCATGCCTAGTGTACTAGTGTCAATACTAGGAGTGGAAACTCTAGATAAACCAAGGTCCACAATGATTATGCTATCATAGGATGACATGAGTCTCAAACTTCTTCTCACTATGGTATTAGCAATAGGACACCAAAAACTCATGCAAAAGCTACTAAATGCAGGGTGGGTGCAAATGCAATGTAAACTAATAAGAATGAAATGCTTGTAATTTAAATTATGGAAGGTAGAATTGAAATGCAGAAGCATCAAACATAAAATCAAAAAATAAACTATAAATGATAGAAAATGCAATGCAAAATATGCAAAGGGATTGATTCGCCCAAGGTGGCAAATGAGTCCACGTATGGATTTTTTTGAAAAAAATTAGAATTTTTTTGAATGGAATTTTATGATTTCTATGTTTTTTGATGCAAATATAAGATGGGAATGTAGAATTTTACTGATTTTTAATGCAATAATGCAAGCTAAATGATATTTTCACTAATGAAAAAATTGAAACCCTAGAATGCAAATTAGCCAATGAAAAACCTAATGCAATGTTAATGCAAGCTAAATATAGGATGTAAATGCACTCAAAATTAGAATTATGATGCTCTAAATGCATGTTCACCAAAATGAAATGAAGAAAATAGTGGGGTCTCTCTTTTTGTTTCTAGGGTTTTGGACCTAAAAGGAGAGATGTTATTTTCTTTATTTCACTCAAGAACAACCTTGAGATTCCAATGCAAAGGAGATTGAAATCTGACAAAGCATGTGCTCTAGGGGATATTATGATGTAAATGAGGGGTTCGCCACCAAGTTTATACTTGGAAAGACAATGAAATGAATGATGAAATGAAAAAACCCTAGTTTGATGCAATTCTTCAAAGAATGATCTAGAAATGTAAACAAACAACAATAGAAGACTGCAAAAATGGAAATATGCACTTGGGAAATTGGAGAAGGAAAGATGGAGGTCTGAAACCCTAGAAAATTCACTATTGAAGCCAAATGGGACTCATTCGCCAAGCTGGGCAAATCAGACCAGTATTGGGAAAACTATGCCAGAATAGGTTTCAGACAAAAGGGTACTCAGATCTATAAAAACCTTTGATAGATAGGTACTGTGGGACTCATTTTCCAATAGTGGCAAATCAATCCACTTTTGGATTTCTAGAAATTTAAAGTTGGATTTTGTAGCCCTTGGTCTACTCTGTTGTTCTCAATTCAGATCTGGGTCTGAAACTACTAAATTCAACTTGTAGGTCTTCTCCAAGGTTTGTTCACAATCTTGACAACTTTGACTTTGCCTTGACAACTTGATGATAAATTTTCCAATATTTCTATTTGATAAATCTACAACCTAGACCTAAAAATCACATGCAAAGATAGGGAAAAACGGTTGTGCGGTTAGAGAATGGGGGTTTTCCTTGGTCAAACCCCTTGTTGGTAATTAAACCTTGAAATAGAAAAGAAAATGTAGAGGAGAGCGATGAATGAACAAAAGGTGATGTTTCAACTCACCAAACCCTTGCAATGAAGTCTTGAAATGGCCACAATGGATGTGGTTCTTGATTCTTGCTTGAAGGAGATAGATCTTGAATGCAAAGCTTGCTTGGATCATGAACTCTACACCACAATTATAAGCAGAATAAAAAACATGAAGAATGTGATATTTCACATGATGATTGATGCTCTCAAATGCTCTTGAATGCTTGATAATTTACCCTTGAAATCCTTGAGTGCTCTTGCTCAAATTAATTCTTGAATTCTTTAGGAGTGTTAGGATGATAGAACTTCTAGGATTAAAATGAGTGAAAGAACCTTGTATTTATACCCAATTATGCAAGAATTCCTAGAATTACAACACTACAAGCTGACATTGGATCTTAGAGAATAAAATCCCACCAAAGATTTAAATTAAATTTGATTTTTGAGTTAAGGGGGACTCATTTGCCACCTTGGATGAATGGGTCCCACCTAAGGGGACTCATTCACTCAGAATGGCGAATGAGTCCCACCTTAGGAATTTGAGGTGGGTTTTCAAGGATTTGATGTTTTAAATGACATTTATTGGGATTGTCCTAAAAAATACACCAAAATAAGGCTTGTGGATGCAAAAAGTGTCCAATTAAAGCATAAGAGAGCCCAACTATTAATGACAATCCTAAAGGAATGTGAAAGTGTGTTACAAAACTTTACAACACACCAAATAATGCAAGGATAAGAGAAATTATGATGGAAATAAAGTTAATTATGCTTAGAAATCCTAAAAAAGTGTGAAAGTGTATTAAAAAACATTACAACACCTTTACAAGGCATCTTTAAAGTAAACTAGTTCACAAGGGCCCAAGACCTAATGTGAATGTGTTATCCACATTAGAACACTAAATCAAGGCCAAATTGAGCCAAAATCTACAAGAAGGAGCTAATCAAGCATGAAAAAGGCTAAGGACCCTTTTTTAGATGTTACATTTAGCCCCACTTTAGTGAGAGGATGAACCTACTTCAAACTCACACTAAAGTAGACAAACACACATCAAGGGAGGGTTCCAATGTACCAATGCTAGTAAGATGAGATGACAATGACCAAGAGGGATGATCAAAGCCCCAAGATCAAGATGTCATGAAAAACCAACATAAACACAAAGGAACATACATGAAAATGATATGAAGAATAGCGACAAGGCCAATCATACAATGCCAAAGATGAAAAGAGATAAAAGAGAAAGTTGGAACAAGACTTGACCATTTTTCTAGTTCGATGTGGATCAGATCTAGGCTATTTGTTGAAGAAAAATGCATAATCACTTTGAGGAGATAGAACTCATGGTTGTCTATCGAGTGAGAAGTCCAAAAAGGGTGAGAAACATACACTCATGGCTGGTATGTACTCATACACACATGCAAGTGGCTATGGGGAAATTCATGCCAGTTGTTGGGCCTCCCGCTCAAACCATTCCAAATTTATACCTCCTAACTTTAATAAGGTGCCACACAAAATTAAGTGATTTGGTTTTCGAGCTTCATGAGAAAAACAAAACTTCATATGCTTGGAGCTCATGAACAAGTAGGATGGGTCCACAGGCATGTAAGTTGTGTTATGCAAGATGGCCATAAATACAACATAGGAAATGTTCAAAGGAGTCTTGTTTAGTTCATGTGAGGTCTTTAACTTAGGGAAAATTGTGTCTAATGTCTCCAAGAGAGGACCAATCAAACAATAGAATATTTGCAACATAGGAGATGCAATGTGTCACATCAAGCCACTAAGAGGAATGTAATATGGTAAGAGATATCATTCCCATGAAACACATCACACCCAATGTCATACACAAAGTGAAAAATGCATCGTATGAAGCAAGAAGGCTGCACTAAGAACCATGAAAAGGAAAAATGCAAAAGAAATAATGGCAATGTATTCTCCCACTTTAAATAAATTTCTAAACACCATGTTGTGAGAAATTAATTTAAAGTAGGAAATGAAAAATGCAAACAAGAAGAAAGACATGAGAGCCAACTTGGAAATCCCTATTCCAAGTCATATGTTCTCAAGTAAGGTTGCATCATGCGAGAGAAGAGAAAACAAAGAGGGGTTTCCCCTAAAATGAAAAAACCAAACACACATAAGGGATCTATGGATTTGGGGTCAATATATTCTTTGCTACAATGGCTGCTAAGGAGAGCTCAGAACTGTCATCATCCCCCAAATACACATAGAACTAGAAGAATGACATGAAGAGAGAGAAAACAAAAAAAAAAACCTCTTGGGTCAACATGGAAGAGACATAGGGTGTCTTGATGCCTTGCATCATCCCCAAAAGGAAAAGACAAGAGAAAGATGAAATGAAAAAGGTAAAAGAGAAGAAATCCTTTTGGGTCAACATGAAGGATACATGAATGTCTCAATGCCTTGCATCATCCCCAAAAAGAAAACACAAGAAAAATATGAAAAAGCGAAAGCGATTCATGACATAGAGAAGAATGAAGGTACAAATGGAGGAATGTCACAAAGAGAGAGAAAAATGAATGTTATGGTGGATCACATCACGCACATGAAATCACACAAAAGAAAAAAGAAAAATAAATAGTGCAAAAGACTAGTAAGGAAAATTCAAGTCAACCTATGAGCAAGTCATCTGCCTCCCAATCATCTTCTATGTAAGCAAAAGGTGGGCGGTGAGCCAAAGGGACAAGAGCAAGTGCCAAACTAGGAGAAAGACCAAGTTCAGAAGATTTATCATTTAAGGTCATGGAAGAGGAAAAAAATGTTTTCAATTCATTATTCACCTCTTCATCAATTTTGGCATCCTCGTCATCATCATCTAAGTTGATCACAAAAAGAGGTTGAAGGATACTATCCATAGAAGAGTTCAACTCTTGTTGTGGAGGATGTATGGAAATTTCTTGTTGTGATTGGGGAGGAAGAACATCTATGTTGCTTCAGTCAATTTTGGATCTTGATTTTATTTTCACTCATCATGGAACTTGTGAGCAAGGGTATGATGTCTACATCTACGCTCCCTAGCACCTCTGTTTCATTTAGTTTTTTTTTCAAGCTACATAGGAGAAGGTTGATAGACCATAGGTTACTTTTCTTCCCTACGGAGAGGAATTTAAGGAACCATGGGGGGTTGTTCAATCTCTTTCTCTTTGACTTTGTAAACTTGTTTTATTCCTGGAGGTGTGGCAGGGTTGGTTTCATTAATTCTTTGTCACTTGTAAGAGATAGGTAAGTTTTTTGTTTTAGCTTGGTCTTGTTTTTTTTTTATCTTTTTTAGGTTCAAGAAACCTTGTCACACCTCCTACAAATGACCAAGAGACAATGAAAAAAACCCCATCACATCTCCTAGAATAAAAGAGGCTTACGAATTCAAAGAGAAATAAATTAAACAACCTCCCATGGTTCATTTCGTTCCTCCCCTAAGGGAAGAAAAGAAAAATATGGTTGATCAACTCGCACAAATGCAACTTGAAAAAAAAACTAAAAGAAATAGAGGTGCTAGAGAGCATAGGCATAGACGTCATGCCCTTGCTCTCAGGTTATATGGATAATTAAACAAAGAAAATTAAAATCCAAACTTGATTAAATAAATGCATAACCAACCTCCCCCTTCATTGAAACAAAATAATCCAATACAAAAACTCCAACAAGAGTTGAAGCTATCTTTAGACATTATCATTCAACCTCCTATTGTGATCAATTTGGATGATGATGATGAGGTTGCTAAAATTGACGACGAGGTGCATAATGTATTGAATACATTATTTTCCTTTTCCATGAGCTTAGATGATAAATCTAATACAAAGAGTGTTGAACCTAGTGTTTGACCTAGTTCAACACTTGCTATTGTCCCTCTAGCTATTTTTCCACCATCAATATACAATAAACATGATTGGGATGTGGATGACTTGCTCATAGGTTGAGTTGCATGTGCCTTACTAGTTTTTGGCATTATTTCTTATCTATTTTCTTTTGTGTGATTGCATGTGCGTCATGTGATCCCTCATGACATTTTTTTTGATGTATCTCTCTCTTTGTGACATTCCTCTATTTGTACCTTCATTCTTCTCTATATATTGAACATTTCATTTTTTTTCCTTTTATCTTTTTTTATTTGTCTTGTGTTTTTCTTTTGGGTATGATGCAAGGCGTCGAGACATTCACGTATCTTCCATGTTGACCCCAAAGCTTTTCCTTTTCTTTTCTTTTATTTTTTTCATTTATCTTTTTTTTCCTTTTGGGTATGACACAAGGCATCAAGACATTCATGTCTCTTCCATGTTGACTTGAAAGGTTTTTCTTTATTTTTGCTCTCTTTGTGTCATTCATCCAATTCTATGTGTATTTAGGGAATGATTACAGTTTTGAGCTCTCTAAAAAACCATTGTGGCAAGAACATACTAACCCCAAATCCATAGATCCCTTGTGTGTTTGGTGTTTTAATTTTAGGGGGCAACCCCTCTTCTCTCTTTTCCTTTTCTTTCGCATGATGTGGCTTTACTTGGAAACAAATGACTTGGCATAGGGCTTTCCAAGTTGGGTCTCATGTCTTCTTTGATTGCATTTATCATTTTTAACTTTAAATTAATTGATCACAATATGGTTTTTAGCAAATTTTTAAAGTGGGGGCATACATTGGCATTATTCTTTTGCATTTTCCTTTTTCATGGTTCACGATGCAGTTTTCTTATTTCATATGATGCATTTTTTGCTTTGTGGATGAAATTGGGTGTGATTTCCTTCAGGACTGTGATATCTCTTAGCATATTACATTCCTCTTAGTGGCTTGATGTGACACACTACATCCCCTAAGTTTTGAATTTCCTTTTCTTTGATTGGTAACCTCTTGGAGACATTAGGCACAATGTTCCCTAAGTTAAAGACCATGCATGAACTAAGCAAGACTCCTTTGGATGTTCCTTATTTTGCATTTGTAGTTATATGGCCACCTTGCATAACACAACTTGCATGCCAGTAGAGCCATCTTGTTTGTTCATGAACTCCAAGCATACAAAGTTTTTCTTGTCTCATGAAGCTCAAAAATCATTTATTTTGGGTGGTTCCTTATTAAAGTTATCAGTAGGTATAACTTTGGTATGGTTTAAGTGGGAAGCTTGACCGAGGCATGACATTCCCCATAGCCACTTGTGTGTGTGTGTGTGAGTACATACCAGCCATGAGTGTATGGTTATCTCCTTTCAGGACTTCTCACCCAATGGACAACCAGGATTTTTGTTGCCTTAGAGTGAGTATGAATTTTTCATACAAACAACCTAGATCTAATCCACATCATGATGGAAAAATGGTCAAAGAAAGTGATCTGAATCTCTTTTATCTTTTATCTTTTCTCTTTTCATCTTTGATATTGCATGCTTGTGATTTTTTGTTTCTCTTTATATCATTCTCATGTGTGTTCTTTTGTTCCCATGTTGATTTGTCTTGGGATCTTGACCTGGGGGCTTGATCACCCCTCTTCATCATTGTTGTCTCATCTTATTGGCATTGGCACATTTGAACCCCTTTAGACGTGCGTGTTTGTCTACTTTCTAGTGTGATTTTGAAGCAAGTTCATCCTCTCACAAAAGTCAGGGCTAAATGTAGTGTCAAAAAATGTTGTCGACACATTTTCACACTTGTTTGGGCCCTCCTTTTTGATTATGTTTAATTTTACCTTGATTTAGTGTTGTAATGTGGTTGACACATTCACATTAGGTATTGGGCCCCTGTGAACTAATGGATTTAAATGGTACCTTGCTAAAGTGTTGTAACTCACTTTCACATTTTTCTAGGATTTTCATTAATAGTTGGGCTTTCTTATGCTTTAATTGGCTCCATTTTGAATCCACAAGCCTCATTTATTGCATTTTTTTGAGGATAATCCTGACACCAATCATTAGCCAATCGTAATTCAGGTGTTTCAGGTTTGAATGGCCCAGATTTACTGATCTAGGAATCATTCACCACCTTTGGTGAAAGAGTCCCACTTGGATCTTTTGTCCCCGAACCTGGTTTCACACATTTCTAAGAATTTTTAAAATTGGTCCCAAAAATCAAGCTTCGTGGGATGTGGCCCAAAATCAAAATTAATTCAAATTATTGGTGAGATCTTATTCTCCTAGATTTGATGTTGGCTTATAGTGTTCTAATTTCAAGAATTCTTGTGTAATTGAGTACAAATACAAGGTTCTTTCACTCATTTTCATCCTAATAAGTAACCAAGTAATGCTTATAGAAAATTGAGTTCACAAGAGCATTCAAGGGTAGATTATCAAGCATTTTAAAGTAGCATTTAAGCATTAATCATCATGTCAAAGATTACATGCATCATGTTTGGTTTTGAGCTAACAATTGTGATGTAGGATTTCATGATTCAAGAAAGTTCCCAATTCAAGATCTATCTCATTCAAGCAAGGATCAAGGTCTCCATCCATTGGAGCCATCTCAAGCATATTTGCAACACTTTATTGCTAGAGTTTGGTCAGTTGCAACATTTTCATTTTTTCATTCACCATTCTCCACTCATATTTGATTTTATTTCTAGGTTTAATTACCAACAAGTGGTTTGACCAAGTAAAATCCCTATCCACTAACCCAACAATATTTTCCCCTCTCCTTTGTGTGTGATTTGTAGGTCTATGTTGTAGATTTCCTAGGGGGAAAGATTGGAGAAAATTTCTCAAGTCATTTAAAGTTTTCAAAGTTGTCAACAAGCCTTGGAGAACCTTGGAGAAGACCTATAGATTTCAAATCAGAGATTTGGATCTAGAAACTTGCAGAGGCAGATTGTGCAGACCAAGAAGAGCATATTCAAACCTTGAAACTTTAGAAAATCCCAACTAGACTAATTCACCACTTCTGGCAAATGTATCCCAGTTCTAGTCATTTTTCAAGTTTTTGCAAATTCGAATACCCATTTGGTATATCCCATTCTCACACAATTTTCTAGAATCTAGATTGATTCACCTAGCTTGGTGAATGAGTCATAGTCAGCCTTGAAGTCAGATTTTCTAGTGTTCTAGATCTCTATCCAAGCATCTCTGGATTTCTAGGTGCACACATTCTATTTTGTAGTTTTTTGTGTTGCTTGATTCACTTTTCTAGGTCATTTAGTGTTACTCTACATTCAATTAGGGTTTTTCATTTCATCTTGCATTTCATTATCTTTTCAAAGTCTAGACTTGGTGGTGAACCCCTTATTAGATCATATTTAGCTTCTAGAACAACCCTCTTGCAAGATCTCTTTCTCTTTTGCATTGAGATCTCAAGGGTTTTTTCTTGAGTGAAAGTTAGTGAAGATTATCATTCTAGGTTCTAAACCCTAGAAAAGCCACAATTTTTCACCTTTCATTATCAATCCTCATAGACCTTTTATTTCATAACTATACCACTTTATCATCCCTAGTCACCTCCTCATCCGACATGGAAATAGAAAAGTCAATAATAATATTAGTCTTGTCATTTTTAATAGTATCTTTCATAGGAATATTAGAACCCTTCTCATTTCTACCCTTATCTTTAAGAGATATCAAAATATATTTTGGGGTTGAACCAAGGGACTTACTTTTCTTCCTCTACTATAATTGAGAAATATGACTTTTAACAGAAGTACGAGACTCCTTTATTTTCAATAAGGGAGAGTAATGTGAGGGAAAATGGATTTTATGATCAATTGTCTCCCGAGAAGAAGGGTTAGTAGGATCCTCACTAAAATTTATTTTCTATTTTCCCTTTCTAATAGAACTAGGTGTGTTTATAGAAGCTATAGAATTTCAAATATTGACAAGAGGGCTAGGTTTTGTAGCTTATAAAATATTGATAGGTTAGATAGGTCTCCTTCTAGAAGGACAAACCTATAAAATCTTCACATACACATTAGGGTTCCATTAACTAGAGTTGGTAGCACAAGATAAACTAATGATATAATTATACAAAGAAAATATTAGTTCTCAATGTAAAGGAGCATAAGAACCCTTGGTTATACACTTATCCAAATATGACAAAAAAGAAAGGAAAAGTAATTTAATTCCCATGCTACAAATGGTCAAATAGAGGTAAATGATACCCATGGACCATTTTAAACCTCCCTTCTAAAGTGTAATATTTAATGATATGAAATCTTACCAAATTCCATGATGATAAAAAAGATTCCCTAACGTAACTGTTATGGTGCCTTTTGATCTTTTCCACTTCTTTAAAGAATCTCTTTGAACATTTGATAACTATATTCCTAGCCATTTTAACTTTAGACCCCTCACAACTAAGACTAGTGGCCTAAGTGATGAGGTCCTCAATAATAGAAAACTTGACTCCCCTAGTAGTGACATTCCATTTATTTAATATTTGATGAATTGGGTAGTGAGAGAGTCATCATATACTTGCACAACAAGGAAGAGAGGAATTAAACAACCTTGTTCAAAAAACATTGAGAGCTCAATATTTTTTCCTTAGAGAAACACAAGAGGCAACATAAAATTGTAATCTTTGATTGCCCACAATTGCATGCAAACCAATAGGAATGAACATACATCCAAAGAGTAGAATGGCAAAATAAATACAACAAAGGAAGGCACAAAAATACTATTTTTTTAATACCAACCAATAATAATGGGTGTGCTAACAAGAATCATCCTTTGAACATAAGTGTAGAAAAAATATAATGATTATCCTTCAGTCTTTGTAGGAAACTATTGATAAATTAAAAATAATCTTTTATACAACTATAATGATAATTATTATTTTTAGGTAAAAGGCAAGAAGCTTGAATATTATTATAGTATAAAAGTTAAAATATTACAATTAAATAGAAAAAGATTTTATAGAAAGCTTATAGAAAGCTTACAAAATAGAAAGATGATCACGGGGCCAAAATAAAACATCCCATATACCATATGTTTAACACATGGAGGCTAATGCATAACAATAGACTCAACCAGAAAGTGTGAGAAAACATAGAGAAAACATATTTTATGTATGGGATAACATCCATATACCACTCCAAGGGTGGCATTGTAGTCCACAATCTATTGGAGATCTATCATAGGCTCCAAATTATTTACCTTCTTTAAAAACCATCTACACATATTCATCAAAGCTCTATATTGTGCTAGTGACATCATGTGAAAATTATCGAGGAATGGAATACATTCCACCACAACACCCCCCACACAAGCACACTAGATATCCCATGGCATCCTCTTGTTGCCTTAGGATGCTAACCCCAACCCTAAAATGTGATTTTTAAACAACTTTTCCAACAACGCCCCCACCAACTCCTTTTTCTCTCCTAAATCCAAGAGGGAAGCCACAAATTGTAATGAGATATTCATGTTTACCCTATAACGTTCTACTTTCCTTAGGAAATTAGCATTAAGTATCTACTTAACTATAAGGATAATTATTATAAAATATATGTCAATTAGTAAAATCCTTAATAAACTACCCCCAATATACTTCAAAACTTGATAATCAATACCTAGATCAGCAAAAAAATCAACAACCTTATTTCCTTCATAGAAAGTATGATTAAATTTTAAATTATAAATTTTATGTAGTAAGGATCTAATCTCTTCAATATAATCATGGATCTTCCACAAAGGGGAATTCAACTTCTAAACTAGATCAATTATTAGCTTTAGATCTCCTTTATTTTCAACCTTTTTAAAACAAAGAGAGATGGTTCAATTAGCTCCCCATCAAACATCATAATCTTTAGCTTCATTATTTTTACTATAGCCAATGTTCCTTGAAAGAAACTTCAATCATAAATCCATTCCCATATCTTATGACTCCTATAGTAGCTTGTATAAGGATGCATTTTGAGAACCCATAAAAAAATAATTTTTCCCATCCCTTTTGAGGTATCTTCTACTTACTATGCTTCTTGAGAATTTATTTTAAAACTTTGACCTTATTGATGTTTTGAGAGATGCCCCAAATATGACTTATTTTTAATTTGAGAATAAAGGGAATATTTTTAGACTCTCCCAACTTAGCCACATTTACATTTTCTTGAATAGTAGTATTAATAATTTGAAACACATCTTTGTTGTCTAACCTCTAGGATGTTGAGTAAATAAACTTTAAAATAATAAAAGATAATATATAAGATCATAAAGTATGCTTTAGATGTTGATGCAAGATTATAAAATACTAATTCTCTATAAATTCTTAAATAATAATTTCCTATGATACAATCAAAGGATTTGTATGTGTCTTTAAAATTAATTAGGGTTCACCTTTAAATCTAATTAGAATTATAGAAAGTAAAATATTTTTCACTTTTATATAATACATAATTACTAGTTATAAGGCTTATGAATTAAATTTTTTGCAACTAATTCTCTACTCAGGGATTGAATTCTTTGGTCATGTGTCACACTCTATTTGACCAGATCATTATAGAAAAAGGAAATATCATTCAAACTTCATGTATAGTAGCCTAAAAGAATCAAATCATATAGGTTTTTAACTTTCATTGAAGATCAAAAGATAGCCCATTCCCAAACATGTCATAATTCATCTCAAATTTAATGATCATAGGATCTATTAACTATCATTCTATTTCTAGCCAAGATGATATAGTTAATATAATAATTACATCACATGCATTCATAAGGTACAAATTGATTCTCTTAATTTCATTTATACACCTCAAATTTATTTATTTGATAACCCCTCTACATATACTACTATAATTAAAATATCTCCCCATTTTTACCAATTCTCCTGTGTACCTTTCTTATTACCTTTTATATTCCCTTATTATTTGTGCATTACCAACCAAGAGCAATACAAACACCTATATATAACTCAAAGATATTTTTATCATGATCCCATAAATCAAATCCTTGTCATAAAAAACTTAGACAATGTATAATAAATATTTCATCCTACAAAAAATATTATTTAATTTTTTTTACATCTCAACCTCAAAAATGTTCATATTAAATCAAACAATAAATACCTCCCCTCGCCCCCCCTCCTCCCCCTCCTCCCCCCACACACATATATATATATATATATATATATATATATATATATCATACACACACACATATTACACATATTAATGTAAGGGTTTTAAAGATACATAGTGATTCTTTTCAATAAGGTTGTGGCATTACCAAAAGTGTCCAATTATTAGCCTTAGAAAAATTTGTAGGATTATACTAAACTTATGCAACCTTGGTACAATAATTGTTTCATTTTAAAACTACATTAGACTTGGGATTAGGTAATTTCCCATGGGATTATGAGGCTCTAACATAACACAAGACTATGCACAATATAAAAAATAACTTCATGATCTTAACAATACTAGCATATTGCATGTAATTTTCTCTAATTAACCTCTAGAAAATGATATATAAATTATTTGAAATGCCTCTTATAAAAAAATCAACTCCTTATCTACATTATTTTCAACCCCTAATACTTTCCTATATCAGATTGGTTACATATCCTCTATTTGCCTAATATTAAATAAATATATTGGATCATACTTTAGTTATTAAAAAACCAACATGGAATATATAGGGTATTTATTAAGATATTATTGACATATTTGTCCATACCTCACCAATTTTTAAAATTTTCACCACTATAAAATTGGAATGCATCATAGTGAATATAATACCTCTATGATATCTACCATATAAAACATTAAATGACCATATTCATTCGTCTTTCTCATTAATATCTCTTATCACTAGGTGTCAAATAAATTTCAAAATTATGGTCATCAATTTATTTTCATATCATAGGAAATTAATATTCAAATCTCATTCTTTTCCACACAATGATCATTTCTTCTCTATCTCATAATTTGTGCATGAGAATAAACTTATACTTGGTTATATTTTCATTACAGCAAAGATAGGTTTTATAGAATTTAATAGGAAAATTGTAGCCATGAGTCCCTCTCAAGGAATCAATGCATGCTTGGAAAATATTCTAAAAAAATCATGTACTATAGAATCTTAGTTTGGTCTTAGCTTGCAGTAAAAAAAAAATCATTAAAATTATTTCCCTAAATGGTGTAAATTTTTAATTAATTAATTTACAAAAATTTTAAGCATGGTCGAAGATCATTATTTTTAATTTTTTACTATAGATAATTTTAAGTCTAAGTGATAATTGATTATAAATGAGATTTGTGGAGATTTAAAGGTTTGAAAGGATATCTTACAAATGGTATTGGCAAACCCTTTAATTCTTTAAATATATTTTATTAACAATTTTGATAGTTTGTGAACTCTTTAAAAGGATGATATTTCTTATTATCATTAGTACCATGGTTTTCCAAAACTTAAAAATGTAAAATTTCTCTAAAAGCATAAAAATGTGTTTCTTAAATTATTTAAGACATTTTAAAGACCAACAAAACCCTAAATTTTTCTCTTAAATCATGAGGTGCAAATTGATGCTCTTAATTTCATTTGTACACCTCAAATTTATGCATTTCATAACTCCTCTACCTATACTACTATAATGAAAATATCTCCCCAATTTTACCAATTCTGCTATATATACCTTGATTATTAACTTTTATATTTCCTTATTATTTCTACATTATCAACCAAGAGAATACCCACACCTATATCTAACTCAAAGATATTTTTATCATGATCCCATAAATTAAACCCTTGGCATTGAAAACCTAGATCACCTATGATAAATGTCATCCTAAAAAAATATTATTAGAAAAACTTATAAATCTCAACTTCAAAAAATGTTCATATTAAATCAAACAATAAATCCCCTGATGTATATATATATATATAGATTAATACACATATTAATGGAAGGGTTTTAAATATACATAGTGATTCTTTCCAATAAGGTTTTGGCATTAGCAAAGGTGTCCAATAATTAGCCTTTGAAAAATTTGTAGGATTATACTAAACCTATGCAACCTCGGTGCAATGGTTGTTTCATTTGAAAAATAAATTAGATTTGGGATTAGGAAAGTTCCACAAGGATTATGAGGCTCTAACATAATACAAGAGTATGTAAAATGTAAACAAAAAGTAGCTTCATGACCTTAACAATACTAGCAATGGAGAAAAGGAACTATTTTGGGATGACTCCTAGAACAAATTCCCATGACTATCCAAAATTGAAGGATTAGAAGAAGCGAGAATATACCTAAAAAATCACTAGGGAGAAAAAGTAAAAGAATACATCAAACTAAAATAGAAAATTATCTCAAATGCAAAATGGAAAAACTTCACTGATTGTAACTTCCTAGAAAACCAAAAGTCTCAAATGTAAAAAATCATTTAGCAAAGAATTATAATTTTCTCACCAAGGACCTTGATAGGCTCATTTGGGCTCCTACGTAAAACAACTATAAAGTTATTAGAATTAGGAAAATCTAGGAGATTAAAGACAAGAACAATGAGCAATGCATAGATTGTGTTTAGTTGACCCAAATTAAATTGTGTACAAAGCCTTTCATATATAGGAAAAAATGAGGCAATCCACCTATGAGGTGGATTGAAAAGTGCCCCATGAAGTGGAATGAATGATTAGATAAGTGTCCTATAGGTGTCAACCTTATGAACACTTGGAGTGTGGAAACTAACAACCTAATTGACGAAGTCACCAACCTTGATGCCAATTGTTGTTTGACCTTTGAGGTGAGATGGAAAGTATTCCAACCTCAAAAAGGTAGCACGTAGGTTTACCAAATAACTTGATAACCTCTAGAGGCTTAAAGTTTGCATATTTTGTTAGACAAGAAGTTTGTCTAACCTCATCAACCTAAGTACACTTAAGTATAGTGAATAGATCAAACTTTCACACTAACACCACCCTTAAGTGATACTTTGGAAAATCAAGAAAGTACAATAGATAGAAATGGGTCCTAACTAGAGGCCATGTTAGGTACCCATGTACAATGCATTCTCTTACAAAATGAGAAAAAGTAGAAAACCCAATGGGAATTGAAAGGGGGAAAATTGTTGCTTTTCTAGGGTTTAGAACCTAGAATGACAATCTTCACTAACTTTCACTCAAGAACAAACCCTTAAGATCTCAATGCAAAAGATAAAGAGATCTTACAAGAGGGTAGTTCTAGGGGCTGAATCTGATCTAATAAGGGGTTCACCACCAAGTTTAGACTTGGACAAGATAATGAAATGCAAGATGTAATACAAAACCCTAATTCAATTCAATGACCTACCAAATGACCTATAAATGTAAATAAAAAAGAAAATAAAAGTAATAAGATAATTATTGTGTACTTGGAAGTTGGAAATAACCGATTGCAGCTCTAAAACACTAGAAAATTTAACTTTTTGACCAATTGGGACTCATTTGCCAATCTAGGAGAATCACTCCTAAATCTGAATTTCTACGTGAGAGCCTATTTTGAGGAAAAGGGTATTTGAATCTACAAACAAGTCTAGAAAACACCTACAATGGGACTCATTCACCACTCTTGTTGAATCAATCTCATTCCACTTTTTTGGGAAATTAAATTTTTGATTTGTACTTCAACTCCTACTCTTTCCTTCCAACTTGAATTCTGGATCTTAATCTATGAAAAGACCTATAAAATAGAGTATAAACTTGATTTTCTAATGGGGGGTTTGCCTTGGTCAAACCCCTAGTTTGGTAATTAAACCTTGATAGAAATGAAGAAATGTGCATGAAAACCCTAGCCTTAAGTGAGTCTAAGACTAATAAATCTAAAACATGATGCAATCCTATTTTAATGTGCAAGAATACAATGCAAGAATGGAAATATGAAGATGAATGAATCACTTGGAGGGATCTCTAATCACAAAAAAAAATTCCCTAATGATGCTTATACTTTCCTTAGTCTGAAAGTAGAGTGATAATGGAGGATAGAATCAATTAGGAAACAAGTCTTTAGGCTTGGATTGATGGCTAGTAGCATATCCCCAGCCTAGAATCCATCATGATTCACCATAGACAACCATGATCAACCCTTGAAAATTTTATATCTTGAATAAAAGTGAGCTTGAAGACCTGTAAAAACACTTTAATGCTGCTCCCAAGCTTCAACTTTGCTGATCACTTTCTATTGAATGCTCTTGTGAAGAATCTTGAATGCTTAGATCTTAAAAATTTCTCTTTGGAATGCTTACATAGATTAGCTAGATGATAAAAATGACTTAGGAACTTTCTTATATAGGCATTAACACCTAATTGTCCATTATCTATATCTCAAAGGATAACATCCACCAAAAATTTGAATTAAAATGGTGAATTTCTCACTCAAATTTGAAAAGACCCCAAATGGGACTCATTCGCCACCCTTGGTTAATGGGTCCCACCTAGGGGGACCTATTGGTGTTTTTTCCAGCTAAGCTTCAAAACTCTCTAAGAGGTAGCCAATCTCTATGTTCAAGAATTATCAAACTTAGTGGCCAACTGACAGGTAAAGCTTTTTTGGGCTTTTACCCCTACTCTTTAGGCTCTGTGAAACCTAGGAGGGTGTTCCTATTTCTGTTCATATGATATTTCCTACGTCAAGAACACTTGAATACACAGTTAAATTCCCATTAACTTGCAAATACACAAGGTTTATCAAAGGCTTGGCCAACCTGTACACAAATGACCGCATATTTTCTATGAATAAGAGCATTATATGAGATTTGTATCTCAGAACAAATAGAATTTGAATTAAGCAATGTTCTGACCTTGAATCCACATGTGTGTGCTTCTTGATTTTAACTACTTGAAAGAATTTGAAACAAACTAGCTAGTGCCTCATCACATTGGGTAGGAGTCATATACAAGATATTCAGTCATGCATAAATTTAACCCTGGTATCAATGAATGATTCGCACAATGCATTACATCATGAAAATTCATAGTCTTCAAAGTATCACTCCTTATCAGATCCTTAGCACATTATCACAAACCTAAAATCCTTTCTCAAGAATTTGATTAACTCATTAAGTTAAGGCAAGAAATAGAATCATACATTCAATTGGACTATTGAAGACAAATGAAACAACCCTTGATAATTTCATTCATAATCTATCACAACACACACAAGAGAGAAATTGCCTTAAAAAAAATTAGATTTCTTTCGATATTAGTAATTACATAAAATATATTAAGACTATCCCATATACGTTCCCTACCCAAGACAATTTACCAGCTAATTTATCCCAAAACCTGCATTATATGCAATCAACGTATATCACCTAGACCTTCAGGATTCAAAAATATGACCCTTGCAACTGAGCCTTGAGATCTCTTTTATAGGATAAGAGAGAAACAAGCTTCAATCTCATTTGCATTTACATTTAGCAAAATTTCATTTCAAAATAGAATTTCATCTACATTGAAAAATTCCCTGGCAGTTGGATACAATCATTTGTTGAAAAATGGAATCAAAATTTGCAACAACCTACAAAACCAGTCGGTACCACCATAATCATAGAAAAACATCACCAAGTCCTTGTCATTAATGTCCACGTCCCAACCAAAAAAGCAGCAACGCCATCATCATATCAAAACTGGAGAACCCATAAAACCATATCAACCAGAACCCGGAGCAACACCATGGCCACAATATAGATGGTTGCTTTGTGTTTTTGCCTCAGTGGGAGGTGAAACCACCACCTTATTTTCATCAACACCCCTCCCAGCATCAAAACAAGAAACAACACACGGTGCCACCACAATAATTGGAGATACCGCAAGGACCTCTTCATCTTCATCGGCCAATTAAGTTAGAGCCATGAGGTAACTATGATAGTCAAAATCAGTCTCAGAACCATCACCACCAGAGCTACTGGAGACATCAATGGGTAAATTATGCTGCCCTAGAGAGTCTTGACTATTCCCTTGCTTTCCCTTCAATCCCTCACCAAGCTCCATAGACCTCTTTTCCTTTCCACATCTCGTCACCTCAACTCTCGCAACTTGACCCTTGAGTCATGAACTACACCGAGTGACACTCGGGAGGGACCCAATATCTTCATGTTTTAATCCAAGAGTGCCTAGAATAATACTATGTTCACATTGTTGTGCCTTCTCCTAAGATCTTCGTGCACCCACTCTTGCAGAGTTGTGCACCAGTGAAAGAGAAGCAATTTGCTTGCTCATCTTTGACACAATCCCAAAGCCTTTGCAAAAGAAAAAACCACTAAATGTAGAAGCACAGAGGAATTCAGACTCTTAATCACTATGATGCAAATGAAAAACTAGCAAGCATTTATCGAACAAATTGATGAAGTGATCATCAATATTCCAACTGCAGCACGAGTGAGCGAGTAATTATTCACTGACATCAAATCTCACCATTGTTAATTTCCAAGTTCATGGAAATCGGCGTACTATTCAACATGATTTCCAGGAGATAACCGCTCGCACACATGGAGATCAGGTTGATATCCATCAAAAATCTTGCACCATTAATGTGTGCCATTTGCAGAACTCAGACAATCATCACATGGTTGGTTCAATGTTTTGAATTTAGGTCATCAATGCACCAAGGAGTTGGCATGTTAGATGACTCAGATTGAGTCAAACATATTTGAAAATTCCATGTTGTCACATGGCACACCTATCAACCAATGATACAATCCCCAATAAGAATACATGCAAGTCATTTGCAGGCCCCAACCAGCCTCCTTGCATCGCCAAGCGAGTCCACGTGTCACTCACTTGCACACCTCACAACACCTTCAAGACTATTATTTTAATCATGCATGGTTGGCGAGGAATGGCCATGATTAATCTTCACAATTGCATGACGATCATTGATCAGGAAACCATTATTGAACTATTGGTGATCAAGATCTGGGTGCCACTACCATAAGCAACATGTGGTAACATCTCACATGCCTCGCCACTTATTTGTGACATCATGGGAAACTCATGTGAGGCCCCCGGGGAATAGTTAGGATCCATCAATTTGACAGCTCAGAAGACAACTCGACACACATATGGAGATTAAAACTAAAACCCAACACAACAAGACAGATCGGTCAGGTAAAGGGGGTTGGTACATGCACGACACAAAAGACTCAATTGATTACTTAAGCAACTGGCTACCCAGAGCAATAGTTCAACATAAAAAAATAATACAAGGGTTCAATTGATGTGAAAATTTTAAACAAGGGCAATAAACCCATAAACCCTAGCATTTGACCCCTAAGCACGAGGGTAATAGCTTGACAGGAGATAACACCAACCAAAAATTGTAGTAATTTAAAAATCTCTATCAGTGGCTCCAGCTCGGGGAAGCATACCCCTGGTGGGTATGGTGAGAACCCATATCTTTGGAGAGTAGACCAAACATTGAGTCAGATGGGTGCCCCAAAAACTACTCTATTATGTTGCATTAGAACTCATTTTCAGACTTAATTTGGTGGCCCTAGGACCCCAACAAAGAAATACCAATATTTTCCTTTGTCAAAGACTCTATTGTCTACTGTTTGCAATAGGCCAAGTCTGAAAACATTGCTATGAACTACCCAAAAACTAGCTCGATCATTGACATGTCCCACAATATCACTGTGCTTTCCAATGTCACCACCAAATCTATCAATATGCAATATGCAACTAGACACTAACTAAAATTCATAATCATTGTGACATTTTACTTTGGCCAGATCACTTTTATGTTCCATTAGATGCTCAGCCACATGAGCTGAGAAGTGGAAGCCTTCATAGTCCATTTGATCTTTGACATCACAAATTATGACATTGAAAACTGAATCAATTTGCACATCAAATTGAAAACTCTCATAAACAACTTCTTGTGAATATTGGAAATCATTTTTCAATATGTCAAAGACAAAAGATGCATACTCGGGAGCATCCTTATATTGATAACTGCAACATAGGCACATGTTTTAACACTTTGTTTCAAGAATATATGAACACACTTTGGTATCATAGAGATGGGGATCACATGCATCATTAGCATCCATGAAGTGAGTAAATGCACTCATCTTAGGTTCACTAACATGTTCTGACTCATTCTTCACATCATCATTTAACTCAATGGAAAATACCTCAAGGGTAGTGTTGCTGTTTTATTTTTCTAGCTAGGCTTTGAAACTCTCTAAGAGGAAGCCAACCTCTATATTCAAGAACCACAAAGGCTAGTGGCCAACTGATAGGAAATGGAATTGACACACATTTCCCCTACACTTTAGGCTATCTAAGACCTAGGGGGGTAACCCTTTAGCAACATCTAAAAATATAGACACACAAGTAACATGATATTGCTTAACAGATAATGCTCTCAGAGAAATATGCTGAGAAACCTAAAATATCACTCAACATTGGCAAGATATTGAATGAATTTCATCAACCAACATGGAGAACATGACAAACACAACCCAACAAAACAAATTTGAAATGGTTTTTGATTCAAAGAATTGGGACCAAACTGAAAACAACAGAAACATGATAATGGACTAGTGCCATAAAAATGGGCTATGGAGTCATATAACTAGCATTCATCTTTCATTGTTGAACATGATCTGAAGGTCTTGCAAATGTTGTCACATTATGACAACCAGACCACTGAAGCTTTCTCTTATAACTCTTCTTATAAATCCACCTAAAACATAACACTCATGTCAAATTTGTTAAAGCAATTACACTATCCTTGAACAATAGGCAAGAATAAATGCATCTTGTGTTTTATTAAAAAAATTACATCATTCATAGAATAGAAGACAACAACAGATGTAACTCAAATGCAACAAATTTGCATGAAAAGACTCAAAAATTTTTATTATTGAATCAAAAATAGCATTACAGTTCATCCATGGAGATAATTATCAGCTAAAATAAACATACAACAATAATTCAAAAACCCCAAGCCAAAAGCCTTGTTTCCTATTCCGAAGAGTCCTTTGAGTCGGAGGAGTCTGATGCCGACAAAACTGAGCTTTGCATTGATCCTCTGTCGGATAAACACATTAATGATTACCCCCCTGTTATTCCTAATCCTGAGCATTCTTTCCCTAATACTAGGAATGAGCCCTCTCTGGATATTTTGAACCTAGCCAAAACCAATTTTGAGTCCCACTTCAAACTCCTGGAATGGACTTTCACTGAAATTAATGAGTTGAAAATAAAAAATTGGGCTCTGTAAAGCAAGATTGATGAGATGGGCGCAAAGATTGCAGAGATTGAAAAGAAAGAAGTGGATCACAGTAACAGAAATATAGACTCCAAGGTTGAGAACATATGGAACACCATCAAAATTGTTGCTAAGAAAAACAACCGTATGGCAAGACACAATGCCATTATCATTAACGCGATGACTAAGAAGCTTTATAAAGCCCAATAGGGTTCTTTGGTGGTGGATCTAGAGGAAACAAAGGATAAAAGCCAGGATACGAAAGCAGGAATTTCCAGAAGAACCAGAGCCAATCTGAAGCACAAGGCCCCCCTTACTTTGAAGATGATTCAAACTTTTAAAAAGGGTGTCAATGATATGCATAATCTGGAGGCAGAGACAAAGTCTATCCTCATGACTCTGAATTAACGGCTGGGGTTTTCTTGGTGCTTTCTTTGCTGTTCCTTTCGACTTGACCTTTTTGGTCTTTTTCGTTTGGTGGCTGCTGGTCTTTTCTTAGGCAACTAGTTTTCTTGGTTGGACTTTGGTGTCCTCTTTTCTGTTTTGTAAACGTTGTGGTTTCGGGTCCCTGTAAAACCTGTTTTACGCTTTTATCAAAAACAATAATTCAAAACACACACTTTCAGATTGAATGACTAACAGTCATATTTGCCCCTAGATTTAAAGTCTACCCATAGCTTCTGCCTGACTTGCAAAGCTTTCAAAATTTTTGGAACCCTTTTACAATGAGAGAAGAAGAGAAGATAAATAGAATAGAAGAAAACAAGAGCAACCCTAAACTTGATCTGCAAATGCCACCTGGAAGCTCCATACATCGTTGATCATCAATTTTAAAATCATTTCTCATCTCTTTGCAACAAATTTATTTTGACTTCAAAACTGCCTATCTCAAGTTGTTTTGCAATAGAAAATCTGCCCATGTGGAGAATCTTCATTTTACCCTGATGTGTAAAAAATACCTTTGCTTGCCCGTGAAAACTCACTTTTCTATTCTTTACTTGCTCCACAACATATCTGGAGTTTCTTTTCACTTTATTTACTTATAGCGAAAAATATTCCATCTTTGCACTTTAATATTTTATTATCCAAGTATTAAAGTTCAATAACTTTAATATTTATGCCAATAGAAAACTCAAATTTCAGCAAAGGGATCACTTAAAAGGTGAATATTTAATCCACTTTATCAAATATTCCCCTCCGTGCACTTAGTGTTTTAAATTATCCATTTAAAACATTCACCCATTCATGTGCCATTTAAAATTCATTTGGGTAAAACATCTTACCCACTCCCACTTTTACATTAAAATTTTATTTGCACCTGTATTTGCCTTTTATTTTACACCTATGTGTAAAATATTCAATTCACTTTAATAACACTCATTTGGGCAAATAAAAGATTTACCCGTGCCCAATTAAAATGGAAAATCATTTTTTGGGTAAAAATAATTACCCATGCCTTACTTTATTTTCACTCCACGTCACTTAAATATTTTCCCATTTCACACTTATCACAGTATATTTAAAATATTTTACCTTTTACTTTATTTCACTTTACAAAATGAAAATCCTTTCTTAAAAAAAATATCAGGCAAATGAAGATTTCACCCCCTCGAACCCACCTTCACTTAGCACTCGTGCTCTTCAAATATTTCATCGGGCTTCAACTTAATCTTCTCCTTTACCTCGCACAACCCGCAAGAAAAAATGCTTTTGCATTTTAAATCGACAAAGTAGTAGGGAAAGCTGAAATATTTCTATGGGCTATTTAAACTATACCCATGCACATAATACTTTCCGAACCCACACTTGTCGTGTGCTGCAATGTCGCCAACCCCGCAGCAATTTTGTGACGTCATTAGAAACCTTGTGAGGTCTGCGAGCTATGGTGGAGATTTAGTCCAAATTTCTCCCTCTATATTGGTCCTTGATCTATCCTTTGCCCTAATTTTCATTTTGCAAGATCTCCATAGATATGGCGGTAAGATTTCTCTTATAGAAATTTCCTTTGCAATATCAAATTTGCTCCTTTTCAGCAAACATAATGGCAGCCCACACTCTACAGAATTTTTTTTAAATCTGATTGCTAGATATCCACCATGGCTCGAGCTCCTTCAAGCTAGTAATTTCCCTCCACTTGCAGCAAACACATCTCCACGACAATGCACAAAATGGAATTTCCTCAAACAATTTTGATGTATTCTCAATGCAAGCATTTTCTTGAATGTATCTGAAACCTCTTCAACAGATCCATTTTGTGTATGCACTATGATGACATTCCAGGAAACCATATTTAACAAAGTGTTCATATTGAAAGTTGTGAAAGCCATGCCTCAGCCAATCAAAAGCAAGAATTGAACTTGCTTATGATTAAAAACATTTGAAAATGCACTTATGTTTTCCCTAAATGCCTCATTTACAAATACACAATATTTCAAATATTCACACTATTTTAAATATTGACATTTGAGAACATTAGAAAATAGACAAATTTTAATTATGCCTGCGGGCCATTTGAAGAAATTGATTGTGGGCAAACTGGGACACCTGGAGCTGAGATTTTTTTGCGTGCACCCATAATCAATTATTTAGAGAAAATTCATTTCCTCCAATTTTTCCCAGCTATTAAAATTTAGGTACCTCCTTTGTAAACTAGCCCTGAGACGTGTAGAGGATTTAGACCAAAATAACAAATGGGTTGTTATTAGAATTACAAACTTTGAAAATTTCTGAAACACCATTTATGGCCCTGTTGCGATCAGAAAACAATTAATTAACGCATCTAAACTCATCTTGAGACCCTGAAACTGAGCAGGCATGTAGAAATATGACCCGAAAATGCAGTGCAATAAATGGATAAACAAATAGATCATCAGATGAAAGATATTAAAAAAAAAATTGCCCCATTAGACTTTTTGCAACAATTTGTTTTGAACCAATTAAAACTCACCCAATTGCCATTTTGAAAAAATAGAAAATCAACTCCTGGGAGGCTGCCACTTGACACAATAGATCATTTAGGTACATTGAGTATGTGTGAAAAAGGAATTTCCATGAATCATCTCCCATCGAAAGATATTGATGATCAAAGTTGACCCCTTAGAAAGGTTTTTGGAAATGCATATGGAAAATAGGAGAAATTGCATTTGGTTTCGATCTATTAAAAATAGAAAATTAGATCATGAGACTTGGAAAACTGAAATACGATCTCATCTTGGTATGGAGAATGCAGAACAACATTCGTTTTGACTTGACAGTCATCCGGTTGCAAAATGCAAGCTTAAATGGGAAGCTACTTTGCAAAACTGAAAGTTTTCAAACAACAGAAAGGAGTCAAAACCCCTGAACTTCACTTTTCAAAACTCTATCAAAACTTATTGTGGGAAGCTAAAAACTGGCATGCACGTTCACATATGTCAATTAAATATTTCCACCAAGGGGTTTTGCATAAAAATCATCTGGCTCGAAATTCATACTCTCCAAACTAGGTCAGTTAGGTAGATTTATCAGGTGCACTTTTGAAAGTTCAGAGGCAAAATTTTGAAATGGGCATCTCAAATTTGCAAAATTTGAGAGTGCCATTAGTAGCTCCGACTGGGGATGTATGCCCCCTATGGGCATAGCAAGAATCCAGATCTCTGGAGAGTAGACCAAAAGCTGAGTCCATTAGGTGCTCAAACTGCTTCTTTATTCATCTTTCTTTTTCAATTTCATCTAGTGACCCCAGACCACCAAATAAAAAATGGGGATCAACATTTACCTCTATCAAACACAATTCTGTAGAAAGAGTTGATCTCCCCCAACTCATGCTTTCCTTTGTCAAACCATAACAATATAGGTGACTGCATTCTTGTAAACACAAGCATCAGGCTACCTTCATTCAAGTGGAAGCTTGCTCTCAGTTTGGCATTGTTATCATATGGCAGCCAAATCACATAGGCCACATCACTGTCCATCATTTCATTTTCTGATTTTATATCAAGTGGCAACATTTGAAAATGGTGATCAAGGTCATATGAAAGCATAACCTGATCACACTCACTGACCCCTTCATAATGATCATGCTCAGAGGAGACATCATGGCTGAAAAACAACATGCAATCATCTTGTGCGTTAAGCAAAAATTTCTCATACATCTATATCTCCTCCAACTGAAATACATCACAAGTCAGCTTGTCACCATCCAAACACCACAGCCCAAACACATTATCATGTGTTTCAAGATTCTGAAAACTAGGTTTATCAATACCTAAAGTATTTTCATCTTCATTCACATCATGACATTCAGCAAAAATGTCAGCATCCCATACATAAGCAGTGCTTTCTATCTCAGGCTCACACATGATATCAGATTCATTCTTGAGGTCAGTATGCAAGTTCATATAGAATGTTTCAAACAAAGATTTAAACAATTCAGAATTCGAGCCCGAGCTAAGAATTTCACACTAATTTTTCATATCATGCTCAATGTCTGAATCATTTTGGATACTATCAACTTCAGGACCAACAAGATCAACAAAGAAAATTTCATGTGAATTATCAGTTGATAGGAATATTGACCCATGTACAAGGGGCTCACTGTTATTTGCATCATATGGCTGCTCCACACATTGATCAAAAATCTTGCAATTTTAACACAATCTGAAACTCTCTAAGAGGAAGCCAACCTCTATATTCAACAACCACAAAGGCTAGTGGCCAAGTGATAGGAAATGGAATTGACACACATTTCCCCTGCACTTCATGCTTTGTAAGACCTAGGGGGTAACCCTTTAGCAACATCTAAAAATCTAGACCCACAAGTAATAGGATATTGCTTAACAGATAATGCTCTCACAAAAATATGCTGAGAAACCTAAAATATCACTCAAAATTGGCAATATT
Source organism: Sequoiadendron giganteum (assembly GCA_007115665.2). Lineage (NCBI taxonomy): Eukaryota > Viridiplantae > Streptophyta > Pinopsida > Cupressales > Cupressaceae > Sequoiadendron > Sequoiadendron giganteum. The sequence continues at coordinate 447,558,085 of CM021103.1, read as the reverse complement.
TTGAATGAATTTCATCAACCAACATGGAGAACATGACAAACACAACTCAACAAAACAAATTTGAAATGGTTTTTGATTCAAAGAGTTGGGACCAAACTAAACACAACAGAAATATGATAATGGATCAGTGCCATAAAAATGGGCTATGGAGTCATATAACTAGCACTCACCTTTATTTGTTGAACATGATCTGAAGGTCTTGCAAATGTTTTTCACATTATGACAACTAGACCACTGAAGCTTTCTTTGATAACCCTTCTTATAAATCCACCTGAAACATAACACTCCTGTCACATTTGTTAAAGCAATTACACTATCCCTGAACAATAGGCAATAATAAATGCATCTTGTGCTTTATTAAAGAAATTACTTCATTCATAGAACAGAAGGAAAGAACAGATGTAACTCAAATGCAACAAATGTGCATGAAAAGACTCAGACAATTTTATTATTGAATCCAAAATAGCATTACAGTTCAGCCATGGAGACAATTATCAGCTAAAATAAACATAAAAAAATAATTCAAAACACACACTTTCAGATTGAATGACTAACAATCATATTTCCCCCTAGCTTTAAAGTCTACCCATAGCTTTTGTCTGACCTGTAGAGCTTTCAAAAAATTTGGAACCCTTTTACAATGAGAGAAGAAGAGAAGATAAAGAGAATAGAAGAAAACAGGAGCAGCCCTAAACTTGATCTGCAAATGCCACCTGGAAGCTCCATTCACCATTGATCATCAATTTTAAAATCATTTCTCATCTCTCTGCAACAAATTTATTTTGACTTCAAAACTGCCTATCTCAAGTTGTTTTGCAATAGAAAATCTGCCCATGTGGAGAATCTTCATTTTACCCTGATGTGTAAAAAATACCTTTGCTTGCCCGTGAAAAATCACTTTTCTATTCTTTACTTGCTCCACAATATATCTAGAGTTTCTTTTCACTTTATTTACTTATAGCGAAAAATATTCCATCTTTGCACTTTAATATTTTATTATCCAAGTATTAAAGTTCAATAACTTTAATATTTATGCCAATAGAAAACTCAAATTTCAGCAAAGGGATCACTTAAAAAGTGAATATTTAATCCACTTTATCAAATATTCCCCTCCGTGCACTTAGTGTTTTAAATTCTCCATTTAAAACATTCACCCATTCATGTGCCATTTAAAATTCATTTGGGTAAAACATTTTACCCACTCCCACTTTTACATTAAAGTTTTATTTGCACCTGTATCTACCTTTTATTTTACACCTATGTGTAAAATATTCAATTCACTTTAATAACACTCATTTGGGAAAATAAAAGATTTACCCGTGCCCAACTAAAATGGAAAATCATTTTTTGGGTAAAAATAATTACCCATGCCTTACTCACTTTATTTTCACTCCACGCCACTTAAATATTTTCCTATTTCACACTTATCACAGTATATTTAAAATATTTTTCCTTTTACTTTATTTCACTTTACAAAGTGAAAACCCTTTCTTAAAGAAAATATCATGCAAATGAAGATTTCACCCCCTCGGGCCCACCTTCACTTAGCACTCATGCTCTTCAAATATTTCATCAGGCTTCACTTTAATCTTCTCCTTTACCTCGCACACCCTGCAAGAAAAAATGGTTTTGCATTTTAAACTAGCGAGGTAGCGCAGAAAGTTGAAATATTTCTATGGACTATTTAAACTATACCCATGCACATAATACTTCCCGGGCCCACACCTATCGCATGCTACAATCTCGCCAACCCCGCAGCAATTTTGTGACGTCATTAGAAACCTTGCGAGGTCTGCGAGCTATGGTGGAGATTTAGTCCAAATTTATCCTTCTATATTGGTCCTTGATCTATTATTTTCCCTAATTTTCATTCTCTAACATCTTCATGGATATGGCGGCAAGATTTCCCTTGTAGAAATTTTCTTTGCAATATCAAATTTTCTCATTTTCAGCAAACATAATGGCAGCCCACTCTATAGCAAAACATTTTAAATCTGATTGTCAGCTCGAGCTCCTTCAAGCTAGTAAATTACGAGTTTTAATCCCTCCACTTGCAGCAAACACATCTCCACGAAAATGCACAAAATAGAATTTCCTCAAACAATTTTGATGTATTCTCAATGCAAGCATTTGTTTGAATGTATCTGAGACCTCTTCAATAGATCCATTTTGTGTATGCACTATGATGGCATAGCCAATCACAAGCAAGAATTAAACATTCTTATGATTAAAAGCATTTGAAAATGCACTTATGTTTGCCCTAAATGTCTCATTTACAAATACACAATATTTAAAATATTCACACTATTTTAAATATTGACATTTGAGAACATTAGAAAATTGACAAATTTTAATTACGCCTGCGAGCCATTTGAAGAAATTGACTGTGGGCAAACCGAGACACCTGGAGCAGATATTTTTTGCGTGCACCCATAATCAATTATTTAGAGAAAACCCATTTCCTCCAATTTTTCCCAACCATTAAAATTTAGGTACCTCCTTTGTAAACTGGCCCCGAGACGTGTTAGTCAGGACAAAAATATACTAAAATAATGTATCATATGAGCCTCAATCTTGATAAAAATGGAGATGTAGAGGATTTACACCAAAATAAGAAATGGGTTGTTATTATAATTGCAAACTTTGAAAATTTTAGGAACACCATTTCTGGCCCTGTCGCGATCAAAAAAAATTAATTAACCCATCCAAACTCATCTTGATCATGAGAATGCAGTGCAATAAACAACTCAGACAAATAGATCATGATGTGAAAGATATTAAAATCCAAAGTTTCCCCTTTGGACTTTCTCCAACAACTTATTCTGAACCAATTAAAACTCACCCAATTGCCATTTTGAAAAAATAGCAAATCAACTCCTGGGAGGCTGCCACTGGACACAACAGATCATTTAGGTACACTGAGTATGTGTGCAAAATTATTTTTTATGAATCATCTCCCATCGAAAGATATTGACGATTAAAGTTGACCCCTTAGAAAAGTTTCTGGAAAGGCATATGTAAAAGAGGAGAAATTGCATTTGGTTTCGATCTGTTAAAAATAGAAAATTAGATAATGAGACTCAGAAAACTGACATACAAGCTCAGCTTGGTATGGAGAATGCAAAAAAACGTTCGTTCTGACTTGACAGTCATTTGGTTGCAAAATGCAAGCTCAAATGGGAGGCTACTTTGCAAAAATGAAAGTTTGCAAACAATAGAAAGGTGTCAAAACCCTCCAGCTTCACTTTTCAAAACTTATTGTGGGAAGCTAAAAATTCACATGCACATTCACATATGTCAATTAAATATGTCCACCAATGTTTTTTGCATAAAAATCATGTGGCTCCAAATTACGACCCTCCAAACTAGGTCAGTCAGGTAGATTTATCAAGTGCAGTTTTGAAAGTGCAGACGCAAAATTTTGAAATGGGCATCTCAAATTTGCAAAATTTGAGAGTGCCATCAGGTAGGTTCAAGCAAATTAACATCAACAAGGGAAATAAAAAGACACTCATGTGTATTGGTAACTTTATGTGCAATATCAATTGATATATGTGCTAACCCAAAAGTGAAAGACTCATTGCCAGTTGAAAACTTCTCATCAACAATCAAACTAAAATTTTCATTTTCTTTCACATAATTTTTTTTCCCAGGGGATAAAAACATATCGATGTTCACACAAGGAACATCAAATAAGAGACACTTGTACTCAGAGTCATACTCACTAACATGAGATTCATCATTATTCTCATTTCTTGGCTGCTTTACACATGGATCAAGAACTTCTCCAGTATCAACACAATCCAAAACTTTATTGTCACATGAATCAACAAGATCTTTAATATTATCAATGGGTAAAATGTTCACTCAAGATCCATATATTTTCCACAATGCATTGCTTGATCATTCCAAAATAAACCCCCTACTTCATCATCATATACAACATCATCCTCTTCAAATATCACAAAAATTTCTATTTTTGCTTCACATAGACAATCATGAGCAGCAAGGGCATCAACACATTCATGAACATGTTTCCCATATTTAGCATTATGCTCAACATCAACATACTGAACATACATATCTTTATCTTCAAATTCCTCATCACTGACACAATCATTATGCTCCATTGATGGAAAACTTGAACTAAATTCCCGCTATTCACAAAATACAATTTGTTCCTTCACTTGTGGAAAATTGACATCACGAGTATCTATATCATTGCATTCTTTAAGTGAGGTATATGCTTTCATATAATCCTCAGAAAAGAAAGCATAATCATGTTCAAAATCTTCAGAATGAATGCTTGAGGTTGTACTTTTAAGATCACAATCACTAGTTTGTAATAAAATATCAGTAACACCACATGAAATAGAATTTTGTATTTCATTCACTTCATCATCATCTGATATATCACAAGAGAAGCATTCTTGCATAGTTACTTCACTATTATCCCATGTATCATTTTCTTGATCACTATTGTATTGCTCAGTATATGTGTTGTTTGTGAGTTGACTATAATGATCATCTTCTGACATATTCTTTTCACTTATTTCCATTGTTATTTGATTCTTTTCAAGAAGAAAACTGATGTCTCTCTTTTGAGGATCCACATCTGGTTGATTCTACAATCTTCATCCAATTAGGGGCTTGGTCAAAACTATGGGGCTTCAATTCTTCTGGAAAAGTGCTCAACCTAGATTCATAAATCTCACAAAACAAATCAATGCACACAAAATCCTCTGGTCTGAAATTTTTGGGGACTTCTATCAAAGCATCCAAAAATCTCAAAAACAGTTTATATGGTGATTCTCCCTTGTGTTTCTTCATTTCATACAATTCTTGCACACAATACCTTTGATTAATATGGCCCAAACTTTGTTGATGCTCAACTTGGAGCTCACTATGATCTTCATACTGTGGTGATGGAGAAATCCAAAAAAACAAAAGCATTTTCATCTTGACAATCATTTCCATTATTTGATCCTTGAATTCCATTTGTATATGGTGTGTTGGAATAACCAACACTTGCAGCCAAATGCCCTTTCATCATTGAGTGCTTCAAATTGTTCTCAGCCTCCAGGGAAGTTTGGTATGCCTAATGTAATGTTGTAGGCTCTTTATCCCTTAATAGATACCTCATATTTTTATCAAATACACCTAGGTATATGACCAAACATTCAACATCATTTGGTCTTATAATTTATGGGATATCCCTTATTGCCTTTGCAAATAAAAGATTGAAAATAGGGACTAACTCATCTTCATTTCTATGGCTTTCCATAAAGTCTTTTCTTACCACACTTGGATTGACCCTTTCACCAAATTGTTCCACAAAGGTTGTCATAAACTGATTTTATGAAGCTATAGAACATGCCAGTAAATATGAGAACCAGTCCCTGGCATCATCCTTCAAAGATTCAACAAAAAGTTTCATGACAACATCCTCATGATTTACCTCATAATCCCCCATCACATCCATGAATATTTGTAAATGTTTGGAGGATGATTCTTAACCTTTTCCTATGAATTTGGGCAAATATTTCCTAACGATTTTAGGAATCAAGTTTGGGAAACCTTTAATACCACTAAAATCGAATATACCCTTCAATAGAAAAATCCCTTGGAGGGCTTGTTGAAGATTGTTTTCCCTAGATAATTTTACTTGATATTTCATAGGAAACCCCTCTTATATCCATATTCAATCATTATCAACTTCATACATGGTTTTCAATTGCATCATTTACCAATTCAACCATGATTCTAAAACATAGATTGAATCATTATTCCTTGAAGCTTTCTTAGAGGCATAATTCAAAATAAGCATACTTCTCGACTCATTACAAGCATTACACATTAGAAGTATGAACATAACTACTATTATTCCCTGTCTTAATGAAATTTCATCTAATAGGGAACCATTTATCATCTAAAGTCTTGAAAATTTCTCATAAAATTCTTTCAAAAAAAATAGTGCTTTCTTTAGATAGATGAGAATACCTGGAAACTTTGCAACAACTGTCAACCTTTCTTCCCTGACTGCAAACTTTGCAAATCTGGAAATATCCACAATTCAACAGGTTCCTTAGAGAGAGTCACCACCTCCTTTCTAGAGGACTAAACTTCAAGGAAACATGAAGTTCTTTTAAGAGTAAAAAAAAACATTCTAGATCTTCTCCAACAATGGAGTCACTCACAAATTCGTTGAAAGTTCGTTGCAACAAAACCTTTTCTAGTTCCAAAACTTTTAAACATCTGAACCAAATGTTTGGATTCACCAAATTCTTAACTCTATGATACTACCAATTTTTCCTAGGATTCCATATTCTTCTTTTTTGTTTAAATTTCTCAGAAGTTCTCCCCAACGGAGTCGCCATTTATGTTGGTGTTTTTTTTAGCTAAGCTTTGAAACTCTCTAAGAGGTAGCCAATATCTATGTTCAAGAATTATAAAAGTTAGTGGCCAACTGATAGGTAAAGCTTTTTAGGGCTTTTACCCCTACTCTTTAGGCTCTGTGAAACCTAGGAGGATGTTCCTATTTGTGTTCATATGATATTTCCTACCTCAAGAACACTTCAACACACAGATAGATTCCCATTAACTTGCAAACACACAAGGTTTATCAAAGGCTTGGCCGAACTTTACACAAATGACCGCATATTTTCTAGGAATAAGAGCATTATATGAGATTTGCATCTTGGAACAAATAGAATTTGAATTAAGAAATGTTCTGACCTTGAATCCACATGTGGGTGCTTCTTGATTTTAACTACTTGAAAGAATTTGAAACAAGCTAGCCAGTGCCTCATCACATTGGGTAGGAGTCATTTAAAATATATTCAATCATACATAAATTTAACCCTGATATCAGTGGACGATTCTCACAATGCATTACATCATGAAACTTCGCAATCTTCAAAGTGTCACTCCTTATTAGATCCTTAGCACATCATCACAGACCTACAATCCTTTCTCAAACATTTGATTAACTCATTAAGTTAAGTAAATAAATAGAATCATACATTCAACTAGACTATTAAAGACAAATGAAACAACCCTTGATAATTTCATTCATAATTTGTCACAACACAAATAGGAGATAAATTTCCTTAATTTTTTTAGATTCCATTCGATATCATTAATTACGTCAAATATATGAAGACTATCCCATATACATTCCCTACCCAAGACAATTTACCAACTAATTTATCCCAAAATCTACATTATATGCATTCAATGTATACCACCTAGACCTTCAAGATTCAAAAATCTGACCCCTGTAACTGAGCTCTAATATCTCTATTATAGGACAAGAGAGCAACAAGCTTCAGAGTCATTTGCATTTACATTTAGCAAAATTTCATTTCAAAATGGAAGTTCATTCGCATTTCAAAATTCCCTGGTAGTTGGATACAATCATTTGTTGAAAAAGAAATTAAAATTTGCAACAACCTACACAACCACTCGGTGCCACCATAATCACAAAAAACTTCCACCAAGGCCTTGTCGTTAATGTGCACGTCGCAACCAAAAAAAACAACAACACCATCATCACAACAAAATTGGAGAACCTGCAAAACCATATCAACCAGAACTCGGAGCAGCACCATGACCATGATACAAATGGCTGCTTCCTATTTTCACCACCGTGGGAGGTGAAAGCACCACCTTATCTTCATCAATACCCCTCCTAGCATTAGAACTAGAAAAAACACATGGTTCCACCATGGTAATTGGAGATACCGCAAGAACCTCTTCATCTTCATTAGCCAATTCAGTTAGAGTCGCGAGGTAACTGTGATAGTCAAAATTAATCTCAAAACCATCACCACCGGAGCTAGTAGAGACATCAATGGGTGAATTATGCTACCCCAGAGAGCCTTGACTATTCCCTCGTTTGTCCTTCAATCCCTCACCAAGATCCACAAACCTCTTTTCCTTTCCACGTCTCATCACCTCAGCTCTTGCAACTTGACCCTTGAGTCGAGAACTACACCTAGTAACACTCATGAGGGACCTAGTGTCGTCCTGTTTGAAGCCAAGAGCACCCAAAATAGCACTTTGTTCACTTTGTTCTGCCTTCTCTTGTTATCTTCGTACACTTAGTCTTGTAGACTTGCACACTCGCGAAAGAGAAGTAATTTTCTTGCTCATCTTTGACACAATCCCAAAGCCTTTGTAAAATAAACAACTACTCAATGCAGAAGCACAAAAGAATTTAGAATCTTAATCACTGTGATGAAAATGAAAAACCAGCAAGCATTTATCAAACAAATTGATGAAGTGATCATCAATATTCCAACTGCAACATGAGTGAGCAAGTAATTATTCACTGATGTCAATCTCAACATTGTTAATTTCAAGGTTCATAGAAATCAGCATACTATTCAAAATGATTGCCAAGAGATAACTGCTCATAGACATGGAGATCAAGTTGATATCCATCAAAAATCTTGCACCATTAATATGTACCATTTGCATAACTCAAACAGTCATCACATGGCTGGTTTAGCATTTTGAATTCAGGTTGTCGATGCATCGGCGATTTTGCATGTTGGATGACTCAGATTGAGTCAAACATATTTAAAAATTCCATGTTATCACATGGAAAACCCATCAGCCAATGATATAATCCCTAGTCAGAATATGTGCAAGTCATTTACGGGCCCCAACCAACCTCCTTGTGTCACCAAGCGAGTCCATGTGTCACCCGCTTGCACACCTCACAACATCTTCAAGACTTTTATTTTAATCATGAGGAACGACCATGATTAATCTTCATAATCACATGATGATCATTGATCAGGAAACCTTTATTGAACTGTTGGTGATCAAGGGATGGTCCCCACTACAATAAGAGACATGTGGCAACATCTGGCATGCCTCGCCACTTATTTTTGATACCATGGGAAACTCATGCAAGGCCAGCAGGGAACGGTCAAGATCCATCAATCTAATGGCTCAAAAGACAACCCGTCACACACATGGGGATTAAAATTAAAACCCAACACAACAAGACCAATTGGTTAGGTAAAGGGGGTTGGTACATGTATGACACAAAAGGCTCAAATCATTAATTAAGCAACTGGCTACCCAGAGAAATCAGTCAACATGAAAAAATAACGCAAGGGTTCAATTGATGTGAAAATTTTAAACAAGGGAAATAAACACCTAAACCCTAACATTTGACCCCTAAGCATGAGATAATATCCTGATAGGACAGAGAATCAAGCAAAAATTGTAGCAATTTTAAAAACTCCATCAAGACTCATTCGCCCAAGGTGTTGAATGAGTCCCACCCTAGCTTTTTGTGGTGTGTTTTTAGGATTTTGATATTTTAAGTGATTTTTTTAGGTTTTTAGGTGAAATAAGCCTCAAGATCCGAGGTAATGGGTCTTAGGGGCTTATTAATGATGATTTTAAAGGGTAATTAATGCAAGGGTGCTAGAATAGGTCCAAATTAAGTGTAAAATTGCATTGTTTTCAAGAGCGTATAATTTTTTACACTAAAAGAACATAAATCCTCTCCAAAATATAGAATTGAAGAATTTAAGACCTAAAAATATTTCCCTCAATGATAGACCAACATGATGATGAACTCTTGAGGCATGTCAAAGTTGTAAACTCTATCGATGATGAACTAGTGTTTGCTGGAATCAATAAATTTCCAAGAAATGTGGATCAAGATGTGAAATACAAAGCACCCCATTAGTGAACATATGAACACTAAACCAGTGCTCACAAATTTTATCAAACTTTGTGAATTCTTTAATATAGATAGTACTATGATAAGGAGTACTAGAATCTCAAAATGTGATCCACTGAATTAATCCCCCATTTGAGAGATCAAGATAGAAGATTCATGAGGCCTCCCAAAAATAATATTCCTCCACTGTTTCATTGAAAGAAGCATTAACATAACACATCATAGTCCCCCCTTAATGCTAAGAGAATATAACTAGAAATATGAAATTGAGAGTGTGCAAGGAATGTTGAGATGTACAAGAAACTTAGAAAGGATGTGTTCCAAGTCACACTCGCATGAGGTGAGAATCTTGAGGATCCATTGTTGTGATGGCACAACCCCCATTACACTTTATAACTCAATGTAAGTACAATGATTTCCCAAATTTCCTTCACACATTCAATATTTATGGAGCTTTATATGAGTTCATTTACAAGCATATTTTCTATTTGAGTTCTACAAGATTATTGTCATGAGGTTAATTAAGAAGACAAATTAATTTATGTCTTGCAAACCTCAATAAAAAAAATAAAAATTAAACCCCCATTATGATGGCCCCCCTTTTTCCAAATTCATTGCAAAGATAAAATTGACTCCTTTACAAATTTTTGAAACAACAGAAATAGGGTGGCCCACCTTTTAGGAGATCCAATACAAGGATAGGGTTCCTATTTTACTCTTGTTTCATTCAAGGAAACCCTAGAGATCTCAATCCAAGGATGTAAAAGGGGAAAGAGATTTTCAATAGGGATGTCATAGGGTATTATTAGAGACTAAATATGGTTTCACCACCAAGCTATGGCTTGGAAAGATAAGGAATGAAAATGACATGAAAAGTACTATGCAAAACCTTACTCAATAACATAGGAAATGAAACTAAAATGTAGAATAACAAACTGAGAATGAACAAAGGTGCACCTAGGAGAGAGATAAGGTCAAAAGAAGCTCTAAAAACTTGAAAACCTGTTGTTTGATGCCCATTGGGACTCATACGCCAATCTGGGTGATTTAGTCCTAGACTAGGGTTTTGTGCCAAAACTGGAATCTCACAGTGGTTGATTTAAATTCACTAAAATCTAGAAAATGTGTTGTAGTGGGACTCATATGCCACAAGTGGCATATTAGTCCCACTCTACTTTTTTGAAGAGTTAAGGCTTGAATCTGCTCTCCTATCTCTCCTCTTCCTTCCAAGCTTGAATTTTGGATTTGAAATGACAAATTCTATTTTGTAGGTGTCTTTTAGTGATCTTGTAAACAAGGTGACAACTTGGACAAATTCCTTCAATCTTGAAACTTAGTCTTCAAGGTTCCTTCAAGATCCAGACACCTAGATCTACAATCACACATGTAGAGACAAAAAAACTTGTTGATTTTTAGTAAATAGGGGTTTGCCTTGGTCAAACCTCATTTACGTTATTAAACCTTGTGATGAAACAATGAAACATGAACATGAAACATGAAATATGAAACATGAACAATGATACCTTCATTGATGCCATGAAATGTAGGTCTATAATATAGCACGAAGTGGGCATGAAGAATTCAAATCTTGATCTTAAATCGAGGTAGAAAAATTATTAATCTTGGATCTTAATTGCTACATCAAAACACTAGCTCAACAACATGCTTGATGCTTGGTGAATTTGACATGGTGATGGATCTTGAATTGCTGCAACAAATGATGAAGAAATCTACCCTTGAATGCCTTATAAATGATCTTGTAAACTCTCTTGACACTCTTGTGAAGTCTTGGAATGCTTAACTCTTGATAGATTAGGTTGATATCATGAAGGTTAAGGTGAAATAATTATTTGAAAGATTTTTTTTAATAGGAAATCTATATAACTTACTATTTATTATATCCCAGAAGCTGACATTCATGAAATTTGAATTCAAAACCCCAATTTCCCACTTAAAAACCTAAAAAGAGGCCAAATGGGACTCGTACACCACTTGTGGTGTATAGGTCCCATCTAGATGGGACTCATACACCCAATGTGGTGTATCAGTCCCACAAGGCCTTTTCAGGTGGAGGAAATATGAGGGAGTTGGAAAATTAAATATATTTATTCATCTTGTTAGGATTTCAGTTGAAATAAGCCTCAAGATGTAAAATATAGGGTCTTAGGGGCCTATTAGTGATGATATGAAGGTCATAAATGCAAGAAGGCCCAAAAATTAATGTGAAGGTGCAAATAAGTATACTTTACAAAATTAAACTAAGACAAAATTGTTGAATATTCAAGATATTGAGAGGTGGGGTGAATCAGTATCTTCTCAATTTTATTAAACAAACACCATCAATTGCTTTAATGCATATAACAAAGAAGAGAAAGAATAAAGCATGAAATAACACAACACATGAAAATCATAGTTTGATGTGGAAAACTCCATGAGAGAAAACCATGGTGAGGATTAGCTCAATATATCTAGTTATTCTAATACTAGATACAATAGAGGCTCACTGCCTGTTACAAAATTTCATTGCTTACAAGGAATCATTGTCCAAACAGGGAGGCTCACTACTTACAAAATATGATAGAAAAAAAATGGCTTATAGCTATAATGTGAACTAATAGGGTTACACCACAAGTGTAGATTCAATTCCTTTGATGCTCAGAGTATTCACATGCTAGTAGACTAATCTTCATCCTTCTATTCACACACTTCACACATCCAAATAATACTTACACACCTTTTCATCTACAAACCATCTTGTAAATATATCTGATACATCCACACACATCAATTAGGTTGGCCTAATTGGATGCATTACATATTTAAAAAAAGGTAACTATCGGCTTCATTAAAGACTTCTTCGAAAGTGATTCAACCATGTGGCATGCAATATTATGTTAGTTGGGACCAAAGATAGGTCACACATATATCCACAATGCATGTTAAACTATTAATTGATTATTAGGCCGACCATGAATAAACCTAATAATGAAATACAATCACTAAACTGATGCCAACTCACCATCCAATCATATGAGCATATGAGAATGCACACATACACGCTTCTAGTGACCATAAAACTTTTCCAAAAACCTTAAACAAGGATGATCACCAGAGGGAATATGCAGACCAAAATACCTGACCAGACACCAGAGGATGCAAACCTTTTTTGAATACTGGTTCAAGGTACCAGACTAGTCTGATACCATTAACAACATGGTGACATCAATGAGAACATAAATACTAATCTTCTTCCAACAAAAATTAGGTCTTTTTAGCTTAAAAGGGCCATAAATCTCATGTGAATGTGTAAACCACATCACAACACTAGATCAAGTCAACAATAGGTTCTTTTTGATGTTAATCATTCCTGAATTAAGTGAGGAAATTGGATCCTTTTCCCATTCCCACATTTAGCCCCCACTTTATTCAAAGGAGGAACTTGCTTGAAACTCACACTAAAGTAGACATTCAAGAGGGGTCCAAGTGTACCAATGCAAATGAAATAGGATGGAAAATATCAAAGGAGGAGGCCAATCCCCCAAGATCCAAGATCCTACATCAAACCAACATAAGCACAAAATTACACACACAAGGTGAATGATATCCAACATCAAGATACACAAACATGTAATTTCAATGACTAAAAGAAAGAAAAACAAAAATAAGAGAAAATAAAAAGAGGTGGATCAACCCTCGACCATTAGTACAACTTTATGTGGACCAAATCTAGGTTGTTTTTCCAAAGATGCACACTCACTCTATGGATAAAAAACTACAAGCTATACATTGGGTGAGAATCCAAAAGGTGGCTTAGAGAGAAATTCATTCCTTTGTATCAACTTCTCACTGTATAATGAGAAAGTCATGCCCATGTTTAGGCTTCTCATCATGTGTTAACAATATCAAATCTATACCTCATAATAAATTTGACAAGGTGCCACATAATAATGAACTTTGAGCTTCATGAGGCAAGTAAAGCTTCATATGCTTGAAACTCATGAAAAAACAAGATAACTCCACAAGCAAGTAAAGTGTGTTATGCAAGGTGGCCATATAATAGTTGTTGTAAATGTTGAATAGTGTAAGGTACATTCAAAAGGAATTTTGCTTAGTTCATGTAAGGTTTCTTCTTAAGGAACATTGTGCCTAATTTCTCCAAGAGAGGAAAATTTAAAGGAATATCATGCTCTTAGAGGGAATCAAACCCAATCACACCACCAAGAAAGGGACACATCGCAAGAAGAAAGAAAATTCCACAATGAAATATGAGCATTGATGTATGCCCCCACTTTAAAGTAGTTGCTAACACCATTACTGTGTGAGAGGAAGAAAATTGTAGGTTCTTATGGTTTAGGACATAGAAAAACAATTTTCATTACTCTTTCATTCAAGGAAAAACCTAGAGATCTCAATCAAAGATATGCAAAGGAGAAAGAGATCTTGCAATAGGGTTTTCTTAGGGTCTGATTATAAACTAAAGAGGAATTTACCACAAATCTATGGCTTGGAAAGACTAATTAAATTTAAGACCTAATGTAATACAATCATTCACTAAATGACCTATAAAAGCATGTAATCAAAATATAAGTTTGAGAAACTAGAAATGTGCACCTAGAAACCTAAAGAGGACTGAACCGTAAAGAAAATAGGGGGTTTGAAATGCCCTTATTATTTCTTAGGTCATTCAAGAATTTCTTAGGATCCCAAATTGAATTGACTATCAACCCAAAGTGTGAGTCAATTATCAATAGGGAAGACCTAGGAGGGGGTTCTTTAAACTTTGAGGGATTCACCACCAAACAAAAGCTTAGAAAAGAAAATTTAACATTCAACTCACAAAACCTAGTAATGCAATCTAAATGATTTGTGCAAATGATGAAATTAAGCAATAGAAAGCTAGGGTATGTGTACCTAGGAATTCTGGAAATGTGATGAGGATTTTGGAAATGCAAAGAAGCTATCAAAATACGCCAGGGAGGAATAAGACACCCTTACTGTTGTCTTATTCCTACTACTATTTTTTGGGGCAAATAAAAAAACTTTAGATGTAGGAACCAGATTTGAAAGAATATCTAAAAAATACCCTCAGGAGGACTAAGACACCCTAGGTGGTGACTTAGTCCGATTTGGAATTTTTGAAATCTATGAATATGATCTTGAGGTCCAAAGTCTGCACTTCCTTCTTCTCAAATCTTAGGTCTTGAAATTTCCAGATCTGACCTATAGGTGAGTTTCTGTGAAGATGACAACTTTGCTTTGCAACTTTTCACTTCAAACGATCTTCAAGTCTTCAACCTAAATATGCAAACACAAACATGCAAGAGAGGAAAAACTTGTTCATTGTTAGTAAATGGGGGTTTGCCTTGGCCAAACCACTTTTTGATAATTAAACCTTGAAAGGAAATGAAATAATGGAGGGAAATGGTGAATGAGAAAAGTGTTATGTTGTAACTCACCAATCCCATATTATGAATTCTGCAAACTTGTGTGAAGTGGCTAGCTTGAATGTAGATCTTGAATCTAATGAATGCTTGATAGATATTGGCTTGAATTGTTTGGTTGAATCAAAGTTGCACATCACAAATGTTATCTAAAAAACACACATGATGAAAGAATATCTTTGACATGATGCTTGAATCTTGATAATGGCTCCAAATTCTTGAAGAATATCTCTTGATCTCATAAACTTGCCTTAGGAATGAATACTCAAGTTGCTAGGATGAAAAATGAATGAATGAACCTTGTATTTGTACTTATCCATGCTTAATATCCTAGAATTACACCATTAAAAGATGACATATGAAATCAATAATTAAAGGATGCTAAATCCTACCAAGATTTGAAATTAAATCCCAAAAAATCTTAAGAGAGACTAAGATGCCACTCCCAAGTCTTGAAACATGGGGCACATACTCCAAAAAGGGCCCATTTAAGGTGCACTGGAAATCAGGGTCCCAAGACCTTTGGGGGACAAAGACACCCTAGGTGGCATCTTAGTCCTGACCCAAAAATGAGGGACACTCAACCAAAATCATTAAATTATCATTTATCCTTTGATGTTTGTCAAGATTATCCATAAAAAGATATAGTTTATTAGGCTCATGGATACAAAATAGGACCAATCAAGACATAAATAAAGATAAATAAAGCAAGGAAGGATCAAAAAATTGTGAAAATGCAAGGGTATGCATTTTCATAGAATACATTTAGCCCCCACTTTAGTGAGAGGGTTAACTTGCTTCGAACTCACACTAAAGTAGCCAACCACACAATCAAGAGGGGTTCAAATGTAAAAATACTAGTAAGATAGGATGAAAATGATCAAGAGGGTTGACAAGCCGCCAAGATCAAGATCCTATGGAAAACCAATAGAGGCACAAGGAAACACTCTTGCAGATGATATATGAATCCATAACCACATCACAAACATACACCATCAAGACAGGAAAAGGAAAAATAAAAATGCAACAGATCAAGCTTCGGTTGGCCATCCAACATGTTGTGGATTGGGTCTAGGTTGTTTGTCCAAAAAGGGTTTACAAGTGGAACACGTTGTCCACTATGCAACCAAAATTCATGCTCACAAGGGCTAGTGAAGCTAGTTGTTCACTACGTGAGCCCCAATAAATTCATACCAAAGTCATACCCCCATGACTAGGATAAGGATAAAAAAAAATGCATGCTAACAAGGGCTTCATCTAACATGTCAAAGTCATCACTACTAAAAGGATTGAAGGTTAGGTTGACTTGGAAAGAGAGATTTGACATAGTGGTCAAATAACTATACTTTATCCAAGTGGCTTAGGTGTTGGGTATTGTTTTTGGTTTTGTTTTTTGATCTATGTCTAATGTAATCTAATCTAAATGCCAAAAATGATAAGTGAAAGAATTTTTTTCTATCCACAATTGCAATGAATTTAAATTATACTTCTTGTAATGATCTGAATGTAACAAAAAGCATGCAAATTAGAATACAAAAGCACTGACATCAAATAGAAGCTTAAAAATAGAGAATTTAATTCTATAAAACGTAGTTTAGAATATGCAAAGGGACTGATTTGCCTAAGGTGGTGAATGAGTCCCAATAGGGATTTCTTAAAATTTTCAGATTTTTTCAATTGAAGTTTATGTTTTTTATGTTTTATGATCTACATTTGAGATACAAATGCAGATTTTGAATGATTTTCAATGAAATTAGATGCAAAAATGAAAGCTATATGAACTTTCACTAATGCAAAATTTGAAACCGTAGAATGCAAATAAACTAATGCAAACCCTAATACAATGTTAATGCAAGAAAAATATAGGATTATAATGCACTCCAAATAAGAATTATGATATTCTAAATGTAGGTTCACCAAAATGAAAGGTAGAAAATTGTTGCTTTTCTAGAGTTTAGTACCTAGAATGACAATCTCTACTTTCACTCAAGAACAAAACCTTGAGATCTCAATGCAAAAAGGGAAATATATATTGCAAGCGGGTTGTTCTAGGGGCTGAATATGATCTAATAAGGGGTTCACCACCAAGTTTAGACTTGCACAAGATAATGACATGCAAAATGCAATACAAAATCCTAATTCAATGCAATGACCTACCAAATGACCTATAAATGCAAGTAAAACAAAAAAAAAAAATCAATAAGATAAGTGTTGTGCACCTGGAATCTGGAAATGATTGATTCCAGCTCTGGAATGCTGGAAAATTTGAATTTTTGACCAATTGGGACTCATTCACCAATTTGGGTGAATTAATCTTAGATCTGGATTTCTACACGGGAGCCTATTTTGGGAAAAAGGGTATCTAAATCTGCAAATAGATCTTTCAAACACCTAAAATGGGACTAATTTTCCACTCTTGGTGAATCAATCTTGTTTCACTCTTTCAAGAAATTAATGTTTTGATATGTACTTCAACACTTGCTCTTTCCTTTCTACTTGAATTTTAGATCTGAATCTACAAAAAGACCTGCAAAATAAAATATA
The DNA here is from genome assembly GCA_007115665.2 of Sequoiadendron giganteum. Taxonomy (NCBI): domain Eukaryota; kingdom Viridiplantae; phylum Streptophyta; class Pinopsida; order Cupressales; family Cupressaceae; genus Sequoiadendron; species Sequoiadendron giganteum. The sequence continues at coordinate 447,540,394 of CM021103.1, read as the reverse complement.
AACTTGATTTTCATATGGGGGGTTTTACCTTGGTGAAAACCCTAGTTTGGTAATTAAATGTTGATAGAAATGATGAAATGTGCATGGAAACCCTAGCCTTAAGTGATTCTAAGACTAAGAAATCTGAAACATGATGCAATCCTATTTTAATGTGTAAGAATATGATGCAAGAATTGAAATATGAAGATGAATGACTCACTTGGAGAGATCTATAATCACCAAAAATAATCCTTAATGATGCTTATACCTTCCTTAGGATAAAATTAGAGTGATAATGGAGAATAGAATCACTTAGGAAACAAGTCTTTAGGCTTGGATTGATGGCTAGTAGCATCTCCCCAACCTAGAATCCATCATGATTCACCATAGACAACCATGATCAACCCTTGAAAATGTTATACCTTGAATAAAAGTGTGCTTGAAGACTTGTAAAAACACTTTAATTCTTCTCCCAAGCTTCAACTTTGTTGATCACTTGCTCTTGAATGCTCTTGTGAAGAATCTTGAATGCCTAGATCTTGAAAATTTCTCTTGAGAATGCTTTCATAGATTATCTAGATGTTAAAAATTACTTAGGAACTTTCTTATATAGGCATTAACACCTAATTGACCATTATCTAGATCTATAAGGCTAACATCCACCAAAAAATTGAATTAAAATGGTGAATTTCTTGCTCAAATTTGAAAAAAACCCCAAATGGGACTCATTCGCCACCCTTGATGAATGGGTCCCACCTAGGGGGACTTGTTGGTGTTTTTTACAGCTAATCTTCAAACATATCTAAGAGGTAGACAATCTCTATGTTTAAGAATTATCAAAGTTAGTGGTCAACTGACAGGTAAACCTTTTCAGGGCTTTTACCCCTACTCTTTAGGATTTGTGAAACCTATGAGGGTGTTCCTATTTGTGTTCATATGATATTTCCTACCTCAAGAACACTTGAAAAAATAGATAAATTTCCATTAACTTGCAAATACCACCACCTTATCTTCATCAACACCCCTCCCAACATCAAAACCAAAAACAAAACATGGTGCCACCACAGTAATTGGAGATACCGCGAGGACCTCTTCATCTTAATTAGCCAATTTAGTCTGAGCCGTAGGGTAACTGTGATAGTCATAATCAATCTCAGAACCATTAGCACTAGAGCTACTAGAGACATCAATGGGTTAATTATGTAGCCCCAAAGAGCCTTTATTTTTCCCTCGCTTGTCCTTCAATCCCTCACCAAGCTCCACAAACCTCTTTTCCTTTCCATGGCTCATCACCTTAAATCTTGCAACTTGACCATTGAGTCAAGAACTATACCTAGTAACACTCAAGAGGGACCCACTATCTTCTTGTTTGAAGCCAAGAGCACTTGGAATAGCACTTTGTTCACATTGTTGCATCTTCTCTTGAGATCTTCGTGCACTCACTCTTGCAGACCTGCACACCAGTGAAAGAGAAGCAATTTTCTTGCTCATCTCTGACACAATCCCAAATCCTTTGCAAAAGAAAAAGCCCCTCAATGTAGAAGCATGAAGGAATTCAGACTCTTAATCACTATGACACAAATGAAAAACCAACAATCATTTATCGAAAAAATTGATGAAGTGATCATCAATATTCTAATTGCAGAATGAGTGAGTGAGTAATTATTCACTAACGTCAATCTCACCATTGTTAATTTCTAGGTTCATGGAAATAGACATACTATTCAACATGATTTCCAGGAGAAAACCACTTTCACACATGGAGATCAGGTTGATATCCATCAAAAAGCTTCCATGATTAATGTGTTCCATTTGTAGAACTCAAACAATCATCACATGGTTGGTTTAGCGTTTTGAATTTATATTGATGTGCCAGTGAGTTAGCATGTTGGACGACTTAGATTGAGTCAAAAATATTTTGAAAATTACATGTTGTCACATGGCAGACCCATCGAACGTCCATGATTAATCTTCACAATCACATGATGGTCATTGATCAGGAAACCTTTATTGAGCTGCTGGTGATCAAGGGTTGGGCCCCACTACCGTAAGCGACATGTGGCAAAATCTCGCATGCCTCACCACTTATTTGTGATGTCATGGGAAACTCATGCAAGGCCAGTGGGGATTGGTTGGCATCCATCAATTTGATGGATCAAAAGACAACCTGACACATGTATGGGGATTAAAATTAAAACCCAACACAACAAGACCGACTGGTCAGGTAAAGGGTGCTGGTACATGCATGGCAGAAGAGGCTCAATTGATGACTTAAGCAACTGGCTACCCAAAGAAATAGGTCAACATGAAAAAATAACGCAAGGGTTCAATTGATGTGAAAATTTTAAACAAGGACAATAAACCCCTAAACCCTAACATTTGACCCCTAAGCACGAGGGTAATAGCTTGACAAGAGATAGAACCAACCAAAAATTGTAGCAATTTTAGAAACTCTATTAGTGGCTCTAGCTTGGGGACACATACCCCTGGTGGGTATGGTGAGAATCCGGATCTTTGGAGAGTAGACCAAACACTGAGTCAGATGGGTGCCCCAAAAACTGCTCCATTATGATGCATTAGAACTCATTTGGTGGCCCTAGGCCCCCAACAAATAAATACCAATATTTACCTCTGTCAAAAACTCTATTCTCTATTTTTTCTAATAGGCCAAGTCTGAAAACAATTCTATGAACTATCCATAAACTAGCACGTTTAATGACATGTCCCACAATATCACTCTTCTTTCCAATGTCACCACCAAATCTATCAATCTGCAATCTGCAATTAGACACTAACTAGAAATCATAATCTTTGTGACATTTTACTTTAGCTAGCTCACTTTTATGTTCCACTAGATGCTCAGTCACATGAGCTATGAAATAGAAGCCTTCATAGTCCATTTGGTCTTTGACATCACAGATTTTGACATTGCAAACAAAATCAATTTGCACATCAAACTGAAAAATCTCATAAACAACTTGTTGTGAATCTTGGAAATCATCATTGAATATGTCAAAGACAAAAGATGCACACTCTGGAGCATCCTTATATTGATAACTGCAACATGGGCACATATTTTGACACTTTGGTTCAAGGATATATGAACACACTTTGGTATCATAGAGATGGGGATCACATGCATCATTAGCATCCAAGAAGTGAGTAAATGCACTCATCTCAGGTTCACTAACATGTTCTGACTCATTCTTCACATCATCATTTAGCTCAATGGAAAATACTTCAAGGGTAGGTTCAAGCAAGTCAACATCAACAAGGGAAAAAAAAACACACTCAGGTTTATCGATAACTTTGTGTGCTAACCCAAAAGTGAAAGACTCGTTGCCAGCTGAAAACTTCTCATCAACAATAAAACTAAAATTTTCATTTTCTTTCAGATAAATATTTTTCCCAGGGGATAAAAACATATCGATATTCACACAAGGAACATCAAACAAGAGGCACTTGTACTCAGATTCATACTCACTAACATGAGATTCATCATTATTTTCACTTCTTAGTTGCTCTACACATGGATCAAGAACATCTCTTATATCAACACAATCTAAAAATTCATTGTCACATGAATCAAAAATCTCTTTAATATTATCAATGCGTAATAATGTTGACTCAAAATCCATATATTTTCCACAATGTACTACTTGGTCATTCCAAAATAAACCACTACTTCATCATCATATACAACATCATCCTCTTCAAATATCACAAACATTTCCATTTCTGCTTCACATAGACAATCATGAGCAGAAAGGGCATCAACACATTCATCAACATGTTTACCATATTTAGCATTATGGTAAAGATCATTATACTGAACATACATCTCTTTATCTTCAAATTCCTCATCACTAACACAATCATCATGCTCCATTGATGGAAAACCTGAACTACATTCCCAGTATTCACCACATGCAATTTGTTCCTTCACTTGTGGACAAGCGAAATCATGAGCATCTATATCATTGCATTATTCAAGTGAGGTATATTATTCCATATCATCCTCAAAAAGCAAGCACAATCATGTTCAAAATCTTCATAATGAATGCTTGACGTTGTACTTTTAAGATCATAATCACTAGTTTGTAATAAAATATCAGTAACACAGCATGGAATAGCACTTTGTATTTCATTTACTTCATCATCATCCGAGATATCACAAGAGAAGCATTCTTGCATAGTTACTTCACTATTATGCCATGTATCATTTTCTTGATCACTATTGTATTGCTCAGTATATGAGTTCTTTGTGAATTGACTATAATTTTCATCTTCTAACATATTCTTTTCACTTGTTTGCATTGTTATTTGATTCTTTTCAAGAGGAAAAATAATGTCTCTCTTTTGAGGATCCACATCTTGTGCATAACCACATTTGGTTGATTCTACAATCTTCATCCAATTAGGCACTTGGTCAAAACTATGGGGCTTCAATTCTTCTAGCAAAGTGTCAGCCCAGATTCATAAATCTTTCAAAACAAATCAATGCACACAAAATCCTTTGGCCTTAAATCTTTGGGGACTTCTATCAAAGGATCAAAAAATCTCAAAAATATTTTATATGATGATTCTCCCTTGTGTCTCTTCATTTCATACAATTCTTTCACACAAGACCTTTGATCAATATGGTCCAAAATCTTTTGATGCTCAACTTGGAGCTCACTATGATCTTCATGCTATGATGATGGAGAAATCATAATAGCAAGAGAATTGTCATCTTGACAATCATTTCCATTATCTGATCCTTGAATTCCATTTGTATATGGTGTGTTGGAATAACCAACACTTGCAGCCAAATGCCCTTTCATCATTGAGTACTTCAAATTGTTCTCAATATCCATGGCAGTTTGATATGCCTGATGTAATTTTGCAGGCTCTTTATCCCTTAATAGATAGCTAATTTTTTTATCAAATGCACCTAGATATACGACCAAACATTCAACATCATTTGGTCTTATAATTTTAGGTATTTCCCTTATTTCCTTTGTAAATCAAAGATTGAAAATAGGGACTAACTCATCTTCATTTCTATGGATTTCCATAAAGTTTTTTCTTACCACACTTGGATTTACCCTTTCACCAAATTTTTTGACAAAGGTTGTCATAAAATGATTCCATGAAGGTATAGATTATGTCGATAAATATGAGAACCAGTCCCTGGCATCATCCTTCAAATATTTAACAAAAAAGTGTCATGACAACATCCTCATGATTTACCTCATAATCCCCCATCACATCCATGAATATTTGCAAATGTTTAGAGGATGATTCTGAACCTTTTCTTGTGAATTTGGGAAAATATTGCTTAATATTTTTAGGAATCAAGTTCAGGAAACCTTTAATACTACTAAAGGCCAATGGCATATACCTTTCAATAGAAAAATCCCTTGGAGGGCATGTTGAAGATTATTTTCCCTACATACTTTTACTTGATATTTCAAGAGGAAAACCCTCTATATCCATATTCAATCATTATCAACTTCATACATGGTTGTCAATTGCATCATTTACAAATTCAACCATGATTCTAAAACATAGATTGAATCATTATGCCTTAAAGCTTTCTCAGAGGCATAATTCAAAATAAGCATACTTTTCAAATCATTACAAGCATTACACATTAGAAGAATGAAAAAAACTACTATTATTCCCTGTCTTAATGAAATTTCATCTAATAGGGAACCATTTATCATCTAAAGCCTTGAAAATTTCTCATAAAATTATTTCAAACAGAGTAGTGCTTTCTTTAGATTTATGAGAATACCTGGAAACTTTGTAGCAACTGTCAACCTTTCTTCCCTGATTGCAAACTTTGCAAATCTGGAAATCTTCACAATTCATTTGGTTTTTTAGATAGAGTCACTAGCTCCTTTATAAAGGACTAAACTTCAAGGAAACATGAATTTCTTTTAAGAGTAAAAAAAAAACATTATGGGTCTTCTCCAATAGCGGAGTCACTCACAAATTCTTTGAAAGTACGCTGCAACAAAATATTTTCTAGGTCCAAAAATTTTATACATCTGAACCAAATGTTTGGATTCACCAAATTCTTGACTCTATGATACTAGCATCTGTGCCTAGGATTCTTTATTCTTCATTTTTTTTTTTTAATTTCTCATAAGTTCTCCCAGTGGAGTCTCCATTTTTGTTGGTGTTTTTTCCAGCTAAGCTTTGAAGTTCTCTAAGAGGTAGCCACTTTCTATGTTCAAGAATGATCAAAGTTAGTGGCCAACTGACAGGTAAAGCTTTTTAGGGATTTTTCCCCTACTCTTTCGGCTCTGTGAAACCTAGGAGGGTGTTCTTATTTGTGTTCATATGATATTTCCTACCTCAAGAAAACTTCAAAACATAGATAAATTCCCATTAACTTGCAAATACACAGGGTTTATCAAAGGCTTGGATGACCTTTACACAAATGAAATCATATTTTCTAGGAATTGGAGCATTATATGAGATTTTCATCACAGAACAAATAGAATTTGAATCAAGCAATGTTCTGACCTTGAATCCACATGTGGGTGCTTCCTGGTTTTAAGTACTTGAAAGAATTCAAAAAATACTAGCCAATGCCTCATCACATTAGGCAGTATTCATATACAAGATATTTAGTCATACATAAATTTAACCCTGATATTAGTGAAAGATTCTCACAATGCATTACATCATGAAACTTCACATTCTTCAAAGTATCACTCCTTATGAGATCCTTAGCACATTATCATAGACCTAAAATCCTTTCTCAAGCATTTGATTAACTCATAAAGTTAAGGCAAGAAATATAATCATACATTCAACTGGACTATTGAAGACAAATGAACAAACCGTTGATAATTCCATTCATAATCTATCAAAACACACATAAGAGAGAAACTGCATTAATTTTTTTAGATTTATTTTGATATTAGTAATTACATAAAACATATTAAGACTATCCCATATATATTCCCTACCCAAGAAAATTTACCAACTAATTTATCCAAAAATCTACATTATATGCATTCAGCATATACCACCTAGACCTTCAGGATTCAAAAATCTGACCCCTACAACTAAGCCCTGAGATGTCTTTTATAGGACAAGAGAGAAAAAAGCTTCAAGATAATTTGCATTTACATTTAGCAAAAAATCATTTCAAAATGGAATTTCATCTGCATTTTGAAATTCCCTCGCAGTTGGATACAATGATTTGTTGAAAAATGGAATTGAAATTTGCAACAACCTATGCAACCAGTCGGTGCCACCATAATCATAGAAAAACACTACCAAGGCCTTTTAATTAATGTCCATGTGCCAACCAAAAAATAAAAAACACCATCATCACAACAAAACTAGAGAACCCATAAAACCATATCAACTAGAACCCAGAGTAGCACCACGACCACGATACAGACAATCGCTTCATGTTTTTGCCCCAGTGGGAGGAAAAACCACCACCTTATCTTCATCAAAACCCCTCCCAGCATCAAAACTAGAAACAACACATGGTGCCACCATGGTAATTGGAGGTACTGTGAGGACCTCTTCATCTTCATTAGCCAATTAAGTCAGAGCCACCAAGTAAGTGGGATAGTCAGAATTAGTCTTGGAACCATCACCACCAGAGCTAATAGAGACATCAATGGGTGAATTATGCTCTCCTAGAGAGCCTTGAATGTTCCCTCGCTTGACCTTTGATCCCTCACCAAGCTCCATAAACCTCTTTTCCTTTCCATGCATTTTCACCTCAACTTTTGCAACTTGACCCTTGAGTCAAGAATTGCACCTAGTAACACTTGGGAGGGACCCAGTGTCTTCCTATTTGAAGCCAAGAGCACTTAGAATAGAACTATGTTCACATTGTTGCACCTTCTCCTAAGATCTTTGTGCACTCACTATTGAAGACTTACACACTGGTGAAAGATAAGCAATTTTCTTTCTCATCTTTGACACAATCCCAAAGCCTTTGCAACAACAACAACTACTCAATGCAAATGCACAAAAGAATTAAGACTCTTAATCACTATGATGGAAATGAAAAATCAACACGAATTTATCAAATAAATTGATGAAGAGATCATCAATATTCCAACTGTAGCATGAGTGAGTGAGTAATTATTCACTGAAATCAATCTCACCATTGTTAATTTCTAGGTTCATGGAAATCAATGTATTATTCAACATGGTTTTCAGGATATAACTGCTCACACGCATGGAGATCAGGTTGATATCCATCAAAAATATTGCACCATTAGTGTGTGTCATTTGCAAAACTCAAACAGTCATCACATGGCTGGCTCAATTTTTTGAATTTAGGTCGTCGATGCATAGGTGAGTTGGCATGTTGGATGACTCATATTGAGTCAAACATATTTAAAAATTCCATGTTGTCACATGGAAGACCCATCAACCAATGATACTATCCCCAGTCAGAATACACACAAGTCATTTGCGGGCCCCAACCAGCCTCCTTGCATCACCAATCAAGTCCACATGTCACCTTCTCACACACCTCACAACACCTTCAAGTCTATTATTTTAATCATGTGTGGTTGGCGAGGAACGACCATGACTAATCTTCATAATGACATGATGATCATTGATCAAGAAACCTTTATTGAACTGCTAGTGATCAAGGGATGGGCCCCACTATCATGAGCAACATGTCACAATATCTCACATGCCTCGCCACTTATTTGTGAAATCATGGGAAACTCATGCAAGGATAGTGGGGAACGGTTAGGATCCATCAATCTGATGGCTCAAAAGACAACCCAACACACGTATCAAGATTAAAATTAAAACCCAACACAAGACTAACCAATTAGGTAAAGGGGGCCAGTATATAAATGAAACAAAAGGCTCAATTGATAACTTAAGCAACCGAATACCCAGAGAAATAGGTCAACATGCAAAAATAATGGAAGGGTTCAATTGATGTAAAAATTTTAAACAAGGGAAATAAACCCCTAAACCTTAACATTTGACCCCTAAGCATGAGGGTAATAGCCTGATAGGACATAGAACTGACCAAAAATTTTAGAAATTTTAAAAACTCTATTAGGACTCATTCATCCAAGGAGTTGAATGAGTCCCACCCTAGCTTTTTGTGGTGCGTTTTTAGGATTTCGATGTTTTAAGTGATTTTGTCAGGTTTTTAGGTGAAATAAGCCTCAAGATCTGAGATAATGGGTCTTAGGCGCCTATTAATGATGATTTTAAAGGGTAATTAATACAAGGGTGCTAGAATAGCTCCAAATTAAGTGTAAAATTGCATCATTTTTAAGAGCGTATAATTTTTTACACTACAAGAACATAAATCCTCTCCAAAATATAGAATTGAAGAATTTAAGACCTAAAAATATTTCCCTCGATGATAGACCAACATGATGATGAAGAAATCTTGAGGCATGTCAAAGTTGTAAACTTTGTCGATGATGAACTAGTGTTTGCTGGAATCAATAAATCTCAAAGAAAAATGGATCAAGATATGAAATACAAAGCACCGCATTAGTGAACATATGAACACTAAAACAATGTTCACAAATTTTATCAAACTTTGTGAAGTCATTAATATATATAGTACTATGATAAGGAGTACTAGAATCTCAAAATGTGATCCACTGAATTAATCCCCCATTTGAGAGATTAAGATAGAAGATTCATGAGGCCTCCAAAAAAAGAAGATTCCTCCATTGTTTCAATGAAAGAAGCATTAGCATAACACATCATAGTTCCCCCTTAATGCTAAGAGAATATAACTAGAAAATTGAAATCGAGAGTGTGCAAGGAATGTAGAGATGTACAAGAAACTAAGAAAGGTTGTGCTCCAAGTCACACTCAGATGAGGTGAGAATCTTGAGGATCCATTATTGTGATGGAACAACCCCCATTACACTTTATAATTCAATGTAAGTAAAATGATTTCCCAAATTCCCTTCACACATTCAATATTTGTGGAACTTTATATGATTTCATTTACAAGCATATTTGCTATTTGAGTTCTACAAGTTCATTTTCATGAGGTTGATTAAGAAATCATAGATTAATTTATGTCTTGCAAACCTCAATAAAAGAAAAAGTATATAAATTAAGCTCCCATAAAATGAACCCCCTTTTTCCAAATTCATTACAAAAGAGAAAATTGACTCCTTTACAAATTTTTGAAACAACAAAAATAGGGTGGCCCACCTTTTAAGAGATGCAACACAAGGATAGGGTTCCTATTTCACTCTTGTTTCATTCAAGGAAACCCTAGAGATCTCAATCCAAGGATGTAAATGGGAAAGATATTTTCAATAGGGATGTCATAGGTTATTATTAGAGACTAAAAAGGGGTTCACCGCCAAGCTAGGGCTTGGAAAGATAAGGAATGTAAATAACATGAAAAGTACTATGCAAAACCTAAATAAATAATGTAGGAAATGAAACTAAAATGTAGAATAACAAACTGAGAATGAACAAAGGTGCACCTGGGAGAGAGATGAGGTCAAAAAAATATCCAAAACCCTGAAAACCAATTGTGTGATGCCCATTAAGACTCATACGCTAGTCTGGGCGATTTAGTCCAAGACTAGGGTTTCTATGCCAAAACTAGAATCTCAGAGTGGTTGATCTAAATTCACTAAAATCTAGAAAATGTGTTGTAGTGGGACTCAATGCCACAAGTGGAATATCAATCCCACTCTAATTTTTTGAAGAGTTAAGGCTTGAATCTTCTCTCCTATCTCTTCTCTTCCTTCCAAGCTTGAATTCTAGATTTGAAATGGCAAATTATGTTTTGTAGGTGTCTTTTAGTGATCTTGTAAACAAGGTGACAACTTGGAAAAATTCCTTCAATCTTGAAACTTAGTCTTCAAAGTTCCTTCAAGCTCCAAGACACCTAGATCTACAATCACACATGTAGAGACAAAAAAACTTGTTGATTGTTAGGAAATAAGGGTTTGCCTTGGTCAAAACTCGTTTAGGTAATTAAACCTTGTGATGAACAATGAAACATGAAATATGAAACATGAACAATGATACCTTGATTGATGCCTTGAAATGTAGGTCTATAATCTAGCATGAAGTGGGCATAAAGAATGCAAATATTGATCTTAAATCAAGGTAGAAAAATGATCAATCTTGGATATTCAATGCTACATAACAACACTAGCTCAACAACATGCTTGATGCTTAGTGAATTTGACATGGTGATGGATCCTGAATTACTAAAAAAAATGATAAAGAAATCTACCCTTGAATGCCTTAGAAATGATCTTGTAAAATCTCTTGACACTCTTGTAAAGACTTGGAATTCTTAATTCTTGATAGCTTAGGTTGATATCATGAAAGCTTAGGTGGAATAATGATTTGAAAGCTTTTTTATGTAGCAAATCTATATAACTTACTATTTATTAGATCCCAAAAGTTGGCATTCATGAAATCTGAATTCAAAACCCTGATTTCCCAATCAAAACCCTAAAAAGAGGCCAAATGGGACTCGTACACCACTTGTGGCATATAGGTCCCATCTAGATGGGAATCATACTACCAAGGGGGCGTATGGGTCCCACCAGGGCTTTTCAGGTGGAGAAAATATCAAGGAGTTGGAAAATTAAGTATATTTATTGATCTTGTAAGGATTTTGGTTGAAATAAGAAACAAGATGTATAATATAGGGTCTTAGGGGCCTATTATTGATGATATGAAGGTCATAAATGGAAGAGGGCCCAAAAATTAATGTGAAGGTGCAAATAAGTCCACTTTACAACATTAAACTAAGGAAAAATTGTTGAATATTCAAGATACTGAGAGGTAAGGTGAATCAATATCTTCTCAATTTTATTAAACAAACACCATCAATTACATTAATGCATATAACAGAGAAGAGCAAGAATAAAGCATGAAATTACACAACACATGAACACCATAGTTTTACGTGGAAAACCCAATGAGGGAAAAGCCATGGTGAGAATTAGCTCACTATATCTAGTTATTCCAATACCAGATACAATAGAGGCTCACTTCCTATTACAAAAGCTCATTGCTTAGAAGGAATCATTGTCCAAACAGGGAGGCTCACTGTGTACAAAATATGATAGAAAACAAATGGCTTACAACTAGAATGTGAACTGATAGGGTTACACCACAAGTGTAGATTCAGTTCCTTTGATGCTCAAAGTATTCACATGCCAACAAAATAATATTCTTCCTTATACTCGCACACTTCACACATCCAACTAATACTTACACACCTTTTCATCTACAAACCCTTATGTATATATATTTGATATATCCACACACATCAATTAGGTTGGCCTAATTGGATGCATTACATATTTTAGAAAAGGTAATTGTCGGCATCATTCAAGAATTCTTTGAAAGTGATTCAACCATGTGGCATGCAATATTATGTCAGCTAGGACCAGAGATAGGTCACACATATATCCATAATAAATTTGAAACTATTAACTAAATATTAGGTCAGCCATGAATTAACCTAATAATGAAATTCAATCACTAAACCGATGCCAACTCACCATCCAATCATATGAGCATATGAGAATGTACACATACACGCTTCTAGTGACCATAAACCTTTTCCAAAACCTTAATCAACAATGATCACCGAAGGGAATATGCGGACAAAAATACCAAACCAGACACCAGAGGATGTAAACCTGTTCTGCATACCAGTTCAAGGTACCATACTAGTCTGATACCATAAAAAAAATAGTGACATCAATGAGAAAATACATACTAATCTTCTCCATTCTTCCAACAAAAATTAGGTCTATTTAGCTTAAAAGGGCCCTAAATCCCATGTGAATGTGTAAAACATATTACAACACTAGATCAAGGCAACAATTGGTTCTTTTTGATGTTAATCATTCCCAAATTAAGTGAGGAAATTGGATACTTTTCCCATTTCCACATTTAGCCTCCACTTTAGTCAGAGGAGGAACTTGCTTCAAACTCACACTAAATGAGACATTCAAGAGGGGTCAAAATGTACCAATGTGAACAAAATAGGATGGAAAAGATCAAAGGAGGTAGCCAAGCCCCCAAGATCCAAGATCCTACGTCAAACCAAAATAAGCATAAAAGGACACACACAAGGTGTATGATATCCAACATCAAGATACACAAACATGTAATGTCAATGAGTAAAAGAAAGAAAAAGAAAAAAAAAAGAGGTGGATCAAGCCTCGACCGTTATTCCAACATGATGTGGATCAGATCTAGGTTTTTTATCCAAAGATGCACACTCACTCTAAGGTAAAAAATCTTCAAGCTATCTACTAGGTGAGTATCCAAAGGGTGTCTTAGTGAGAAATTCATGCCTCTATATCAACTTCTTACTGTATAATGAGAAATTCATGCCCATTTTTTGGCTTCTCATCATATGTTAAGCATATCAAAGCTACACCTCTTGATAAATTTGACAAGGTGCCACATAATAATGAAATTTGAGCTTCATGAGGCAAGAAAAGATTCATATGCTTCAAACTCATGAAAAAATAAGATAGCTCCACAAGCAAGTAAGGTGTGTTATGCAAGGTGGCCATATAACAATTGTTGTAAATGTTGAATAGTGTAAGGTACATTCAAAAGGAATTTTTCTTAGTTCATGTAAGGTCTTTTCTTAGGGAAAGTTGTTGGCTTTCAGTTGGATATATGTTAGCTTGTCCTTGATGCGAAAGTTGTTCATGTTTTATGGGGTTATGCTATTGCATTAGTTGGTGTTTTGATATGCAATTGGTGAATGTCTATCTTGGTGAATGTTTGTCAGATTGTTGTCTGATTGATTAGAAGTCATAGTGTTTCAGATTGATTATTTAAGGGGGTTAGGAATGATAACAAGGATTGATATTTGGTATGGCACAGATGATTTTTTTCAGATGGTTCACAAGGTGGTTTTATATGATCTTGATGGGACATGATGTTTATAGGGCAGTACTATTGTCTGAAGCATTCAGATTGGTTCAAAAGAAAGAGTGTTTGCTATTGACATCTTATATCGTAATGAGATCCTTGGTTTACCATATGGTTTATAGTGCATAAGTTGTGACATTGCTATTTCCATTAGCATGACATATTTTCTTGACAATTCTTATGAGAAGTTGGTTGACACTTGGTTTGGCATTGGCATTATGGTACTTGGTGCATTTGGTTATTGATGTAATCAGTCTTGGCATATTCAATACTTTGTGGATAGTACTTTGGATGGTTTACTTTCAGTTTTTTTTTGTGGTACTGATCATGTTGGATTCATGTGTAGAGGATACATATCACATGGGGTTATTCTTTCATATAGGTGATAGCATTTCATTGCTAAGATTGAAGGTAATTTGCTAAGCTTCAGTTTTCATGAAGTATCATAGTGAAAAGTAACCTTATTTAGATGCTTCGTTTGCATGATTGTACCATATTTGATACAAAATCAGTTTATCATGAGTTATTCATTTGACTTCATTGAGGCTTCAGTTTTTTTTTATTGGTCATAAATGGCATCAAGCAGCTTGCATGGTATTTGAGCACAATGCATGTGTGTTTGATCACATTGCATTGGTTTTTGATCTGGTTTTAAGGATATGGTTTAATGTTGATTACCATTGGCATGAATATTTGGAAAGGAATTTATTCCTTGGTTGACATCTTGTGTAAAAAAATTTTGTTTGATTTATATGCATAAGGACTATCGAGTGCACTAAGCATGTGATTTCAATGGACTAGATTTTTTTAAAAGTCTTGGAAATAATATTAATGATCAATATTGTTGATGTTGTTATTGGGAATTCAAGATAATATGATCCATGTTTAAATATGCAACGAGACCAACACTTAAGATATTTTTCTATTATTGAACGCCCTTGCCAGGCATGCTAAGTATTATGAAGTTAGCATGTTTTGAAGTTTCAAAGCTTTTTGAAAAAGCTTAAATAGAGTTATGGTTTATTTCGGTCACATTTTACATAAGACATCAACTGTTATAATTGTAAGGTTTTTGACTTTGTATAAAGTCACTTGGCAGTCGACAACAACTATGATTTAATATTTGTCAGCGGATTCTAAAGGCATCATTATGTTAAGATTTCAAATGATGATTTTTGTTTGAAAAGGTTTTGAAAGACTTGAGAAAAGTTTAGGCCAAAGTTATTCTTGTTCCATTTTGTAAATCTATGAAACCCTAGCAACCACCATGAAGTAGTGATAGTAGGTTTTGAGCTCGATAGTGAAAGAAGATAGAGTGTTGACCAAGGAAATTGAAAGATTACATATGGAGATATTCAGCTGGACAGTTTTGAAATGGTTCCTCTAGTTTTTATTTTCCTTCATTCCTCCCTAAATAGGTATTAAATTTAACACTAGTTGCGGGATTTGATCATTTTTTTTAAGGTATTAACAATGAAGATATAGTGATTAGTTTGATTTGAAACCCTTGGTTATTTCTTTGAAAACAAATAAAGGGTTAAAAAGCAATCGGTTGAAGAAAATAGTTAATGTAATCTTGAATTTTTGTTGAAGATTCATTAAGATCATTTATAAATAAAAATAGAGATGGAACATAAGTTGTGTTGGAATTTTGAGATACTTGTGCACATATTCTATAATTGAAATTATTGTAAACATAATGCAGAAATCTTAACTAGTATATCTGGTATTTTAAAGATTAAAATAATGAATCTTTAGGATATTTGGTGTATTGGTTTGAAAGAAGTATGTGGGTTGAATTGTAACAAAGAAACCCTCTGATTTTTATCAATTTGATTTGAAGAAGGGGTTGGTGCTCCTTGGAATGAGTTTTCCTAAATTATTAAGGGGTTGGTGCTCCTTGGAGTGGATGCTCCTGAATTGTGTAGAGTTGGTGCTCTTTGAATGAATAAAAGGAATATTTTACGAGTGGTTTTTTATACCCATGAGGGTTTTTCCACTCAGGAAAATACTGTCATGTTTTGAAATTTGTGCAATTGTGTTTCAGTTTATGTGCTTAATTGATTATGCTTTCATTTTGTCATATGTCAAAATAATTTCACACAATTCTCTGATACATGTTAAATGTTTCATTCTGAAAGAGTTCAAAGTATAAAGTTCAATCTTTCATGGATGTATGTTGTTCAACCTATTATAAGAGAATGTTCAATCTATCACAAATGCATAGAATCTTGTGAATCTAAAGCATTATACAGAGAATTGTTCAATCAATTTTATATGAACAATTTATATTATTCTTTGAAAATGTTTTATAAAGTTACTCAAAACAATCATTTTGTTTAAAATTTCAGTGTTGTTGAAATTTCACTTTGCAATCAAAAGTTTCACTTAGTTGTTTTCAAAGTCATCATTTATATCTGAATTTTAAGTTACAAAATTTAAATTTGCACATTACTCTGATTCACCCCCCCTCTCAAAGTAATTCAACTTCCAACAATTGGTATTAGAGCATAGGGTCCTACATTATGTTTCATACCTAGGGTTGATTGTGGTCTTGGAAGTCAATATGTCACATGTGCAAGAAGGTATTTTTGTATGTTTGTACAGTCTATGTGTTTTATGGAAACATATCTTATTTTGATTGATGTTGGTGTAAAGATCTAGAATCTTGCATAAGCCTAACCAAATTAAATTAAGCCAAGTTCTTGATAAGAAAAGTAATATGGTTAAGTGCAATAGAAACATAAATTAGAAGAAAAACACTAGTGTCAAGTCTAGTGAAGTAGCACCCCTTCTAGTTAATACTAAATGTAATCCTATAGTTGGAGAAGAAAAATTTCACTTAGTAAGTGAAAAGGAATATGAAGGTGATGAATTTGAGGTTGTTTTGGAGGAAGAACTGCTTGCTACCTTAGATGAGCTTAAGAGGCTTATAAAAGAAAATCAGGATCTTAAGGTACACTTACAAGAAAGTTTCAATGTCAATAAAGCTGTAATACAAGATCATAACGATGATACAAAGATTATTGAATCTATGAAAGCCCAAATGGTTGATACAAAAAATACTGAAGAGGGATTGGAATTCAAGTTAAAAGACAAGGAAGAATTGTGTAATAAACTAGAAAATGAGGTTAATTCATTGAAGAAAATTTCTAATAATGATTCCTTGTTAAAAGATCTAACTCTCAGAGATGATATGATTATAAGTCAGAAAATTGAAATTAAAGAATGTAAGAGGATAGCAGATGTTGTAAGGTCTGATTTGGAAGTTAAAAATATTGAAGGTCTAAAACTTGAAGGAGAAGTAGTTGCATTAAGGAAAGAGCTTGAAAGTTTCAAGGTTCAATTGGGTAAAATTCATAAATTTGATCACAGTACTAATATATTGAATGTGATGTTGGGTAGACAAAATAATTCTAAGGATCCTACAGGAGTGGGATATGAGGTTGGAAAAAAATTTGGTGTCAAAGATGAATCTAACAAGGAAATTGTGTTTGCAACAATTGATGGGAAAATTTTCAAGGCTAGGTAGATTCCTAAGAAGAAAATAGACTTGAACTATCATGCTCTAGAGATAGAAAGTACGGTTGGTAATAGATTCACAGGTTTTTCATCTACCAAGAAGCGTCAATCAATAAGGTACAATTATTCTCAATTCCATGGTTACTACTATTTATAACATGTTTATGGACATAGGGCTAGAGATTTTGAAAGTAATGCCATAAATAATTATAAATGGAATAAGGAAAATAATACTTATAGTTTGTAAAAAAAAATCATGGCACTATATGTTATACCTGTCAAAAAATCGGTCATGTAGCAATTAAATGTTGGTGGAATGATAAGAATGGTAATGAAAGTTCTTATAGAATGTCTAGAAGAAGTTATCATTCTTTTGGTTTAGATCACAATGTCATATGTTATAGATGTAACTATTTTGGATATAGAGCTCAGTCTTTTAGAGATCATTTGTTGAATTCATCTAGATATGAAAAAAGGGAAAATAACTTGACCAAGAAACAATAGGTAGATACCTTGGGCAAGAAAAAGATAGGTGTTAAGAAGGTTTGCAGAAGGAAATCTGAACAAAAATAGAAAGAATCTAATCATGTGCATGTTGCACAAGAAACTTAAGAAATAGCATGAGATTGGTATGAAGATAGTAACATTCAATGTGTTGCAAGAATTGTGTTATCGTGTAGTACAAGAGGTGAATATGAGGCAATGGTTTCTTAGTCATTTGGCGCTATGTTGATTACATGCTTTGTTATAATAATTTTTTGGCTACTTGCATCTTGGTGTAGTAACAGTTGTGTTGATGCCAAATTTTATGGTCTTATGATATCTATAGCAAAGTATTGGTTTGTTACTTGATGATTTTCAAGGTTGTCAAAAGGATAGGAGTTGATGCTTTCTCATTCATATCATAATGTTATTGATGCAAAGGTTCTTGGATAAGATTACAATTTTCATTAGCAATCTCAAACCGTCAAATGGCAGTGGTGGTACAGGGTATTTTTTTGAGTGATATCAATAAAATCATTCTTGGTTCTTAACATAAAATTTCTAAGGGCTGTGATTTCTTGATGTGCATACCATTCTATCTCTATTGTTCTTTCAATGAATAAAAAATACATCAAGTTTCAATAAAGGGATGTTTGGCAAATACCATTATTTGGACAAATCATGATACATTTATCACTGTTGCTGATTTTGGAAGTTTTTTTTTTGCAGTCATTTGATTAATAGATTTATGAATGATAGTGACTCTTCTTTATCAGAATATCTACTTAATAACAGTGGTATTGATATTCAAAGCAAGTATTTGGTTAGGCTTATATGTGACATAATAAATTTCCAATTGATGATAGTTCAAGAATTGATTCTTGCAATCAAAATGTTTTAAGGTAGTAGAAGAGGACAATGACTTTGTGCTACAATATGTTGGTTGAAAATATTATATATTTTTATGCTTTATATCAAAAAAATGTTACATGATAAATTCTAAATAAGTTGTTTTATACTACATAATGTTCTTCTTATAGATGTTCTTCATATAAAGAGTGTGATAGAGGTTATCTATGCTTTGAATCATGTATTTATGATAGAGGTAACAAGGGGTTGCAGACTTAATAATGTGATTGGTGACAAAATATTACTTTCTTGTGATAGTGATTTGGTCATTACATTCATGATAGTTGTGTGGTGCAGGAACGTGTTGTTTGGAATTCTCAATTATGTTTGGCAATAGAAAATTTATTTTGATTGTTGACAGTGCAAAGTGATACTTATCAAGTTGGATAGTAATAACACTCATCAATAGAGATTAAAGATACATAAGTTAGAAATTTCATTTGATGTCAAAATAATAGTTATGTGATGAGGTACTGTACCTAATAGCAATTTATGAATCAGCTTCCAATATTCACTTGTTAGGAATACTATTTAACCAGGTGCATTAATTCATATTGATCTGTATCCCCATGTTACTCAAACTGTCTCTATTCCTTCACTTAGACACTATGGCACTCTAACATTGGCAACATTTGATGATGAGATAGTAATAAATCAGTTATTAGTTATCTTTGAAATGATACAGTCTTAGTATAGCTCTATCACTACTTTGTTCAGATAAATTAATTTTCAATTCTTCACATGCTTGAATATTGATTGATACAACACAAAGTAAAGTAAAAATTTATTAACTGGTCAACCAACAAGGCTATTTTCATCCAATCTGAATCTTAAGAAAAAGGTGATAAATGGTAGACTCTGCAACTTTTGTCAACATTTTTCTAGAGGCTTATCAAATTTTGTCATGCTCTGTGGATGCAAATATTGCCCATGAATGACAAATCTCTCTTGCAATAAACTTGAAAACATCAATAGATTAATTTTCATGATTAAAGTATTTGCAAGGAGAATGGTAATTACTAGTATGCTTGCAATGGTTTGAAGGTCACTTAAATGGCCCATTTGAATGTTCTTTCTCTTCTAGTCTTCTTAATTTTTTACTATGTGTATTGATAATTCAGTTTGTGAAAAGGAATGATGACCCATGGTCCAATGTTAGCTAGCACAATAAACTATGGTACCTAGAGAGGAATAATGATACCAATTTTGATTTTTCTTTGTATGAAGCTTCTTTGTAGGGGAAGTCTTCTTCAGTGTGTTTTCATACTCAGTTCTCTTATATTTTTTCACTTGTTGCTCTATTGTTTCACTTGCAGCTGGTTTTTTTTTGTATATTTTGTTAGCTTTAGTTGCTTATATTCATGGAATTTCACATTCTCCTCTAATACTCTTTGTCATTGAGGCAAAAAGGGGGAGAGATGATGTGTTTTTCCATCAAGGACAAAGGGGGAGTTTGTTGGCTTTTAGTTGTTTATATGTTAGTTTATCCTTAATCCCAAAACTGTTACTGTTTTATGGGGTTATGCAATTGCATTAGTTGGTGTTATGATATGTAGTTGTTGAATGGTTTTCTTGGTGAATGTTTGTCAGATTGTTGTCTGATTGATTACAAGTCATTGTGTTTCAGATTGATTATTTAAGGGGGTTAAGCATGATAACATGGATTGATATTTGCTATGGCACACATGATTTTTTTTAGATGGTTCACATGGTGATTTTATATTATCTTGGTGGGACATGATGTTTACAGGGCAGCACTATTGTCTAAAGCATTCAGATTGGTTCAAAAGAAAGAGAGTTTTCTATTGGCATCTTATATGGTAATGAGATCCTTGGTTTACCATATGGTTTATAATGCATAAGTTGTGACATTTCTATTTCCATTAGCATGACGTATTGTCTTGAAAATTCTTATGAGAAGTTGGTTGACACTTGGTTTGGCATTGGCATTATGGTACTTGGTGCATTTGGTTATTGTTGTAACCAGTCTTGGCATATTCAGTACTTTGCGGACAATGCTTTGAATGGTTTACTTTTAGTTTTGTTTTTGGTACTGATCATGTTGGATTCATGTGTAGAGGATATACACATCACATGGGGTTATTATTTCATATAGGTGATAGCATTTCATTGCTCAGATTGAAGGTAATTTGGTAAGCTTCAATTTTCATTAAGTCTCATAGTGAAAATTCACCTTATTGAGATGCTTGGTTTGCATGGTTGTACCATCTTTGATACACAATCAGTTTATCATGAGTTATTCATTTGACTTCATTGAGGCTTCAGTTTGTTTTTATTGGTCATATATGGCATCGAGCAACTTGCATGGTATTTGGAAAAAATGCATTTGTATTTGATCACATTGCATTGGTTTTTTATTTGGTTATAAGGATAATGGTTTAACTTTGATTACCATTGGCATGAATATTTGGAAAGGCATTTATTATTTGGTTAGAATCTTGTGTAAAAATAATTTGTTTGATTTATACTCCTAAAGAGTATTGAGTGCATTAAGCATGCGATTTCAATGGACTAGATTTTTTTAAAAAGTCTTGGAAATAATATTAAGGATCAATATTGCTGATGTTGTTATTGAGAATTCAAGATAATATGATCCATGTTTAAATATTCAATGAAACCAAAACTGAAGACATTTTGTCTATTATTGAAAGCCCTTGTTGAGCATGCTAAGTATTGTGAAGTCGGGATTTTCAAGTTTCAAAGCTTTTTGAAAAAGCTTAAATAGAGTTATGGTTTATTTCAGTTACATTTTACATATGACATTGGCTATTTTAATTGTAAGGTTTTTGACTTTGTATAAAGTCACTTGACAGTCGACAAAAACTATGATTTAATATTTGTCAATAGATTCTAAAGGCATCATTATGTTCGGATTTCAAATGATGATTTTTGTTTGAAAAGTCTTTAAAAGACTTGAGAAAAGTTTACGGAAAAGTTATTGTTCATCCATTATGTAAATTTGTGAAACCCTATCCGCCACCATGAAGTTGTGATAGCAATTTTTGAGCTCGACAGTGGAAGAAGATAGAGTGTTGACCAAGGAAATTGAAAGACTACTGATGGAGATCTTCAGCTGGACAGTTTTGAAATGACTCCTCTGGTTTTTATTTGCCTTCATTCCTTCCTAAATAGGTATTAAAGTTAACACTAGCTATGGGATTTGATCATTTTTCTTAAGGTATTAACAATGAAGGTTTAGTGATTAGTTTGATTCAAAACCCTTGGTTATTTCTTTGCAAACAAATAAAGGGTTAAAAAGCAATTGGTTGAAGAAAACAACTATTGCAATCTTGAATTTTTGTTGAATATTCATGAGATCATTTGTATATAAAAACAGAGATGGAACATGAGTTTTTTTGGAATTTTGAGAGACTTGTGCACATATTCTGCAATTGAAGTTATTGTAAACATAATGTAGAAATCTTTTTAGTATATATGGTATTTTAAAGATTCAAATAATGAATATTTGGGATATTTGTTGTATTGGTTTGAAAGAAGTATGTGGGTTGAATTGTAATAGAGAAACCCTCTCATTTTTATCAATCTAATTTGAAGAAGGGGTTGATGCTCCTTGGAATGATTTTTCCTAAATTAGTGAGGGGTTGGTGCTCCTTGGAGTAGATGCTCCTGAATTGTGTAGAGTTGGTGCTCTTTGAATGAATAAAAGGAATATTTTACAAGTGGTTTTTTATACCCTGTGAGGGTTTTTCCACTCACAAAAATAATGTGTCATGTGTTGAAATTTGTGCAATTGTGTTTTAGTTTATGTGCTTAACTGATTATTCTTTCATTCTGTCATATGTCAAAAGAATTTCATGGAATGCTCTGATACATTTTTAATGTTTCATTCTAAAAGGGTTCAAAGTATAAAGTTCAATCTGTCATGGATGTATGTTGTTCAACCTGTTATAAGAGAATGTTCAATTTGTGACAAATGCGTAGAATCTTGTGAATCTAAAGCATTATAGAGAGAATTGTTCATTCAATTTTATATGAATAATTTATATTATGCTTTGAAAATGTTTTGTAAAGTTACTCAAAACAATCATTCTATTTAAAAAATCAGTGTTGTTAAAAGTTCACTTTGCAATCAAAAGTTTCACTTAGTTGTTTTCAAAGTCATCATTTATATCTGCATTTCAAGTTACAAAAGTTAAATTTGCACATTACTCTGATTCACCCCCCATTCAGAGTAATTCAGCTTCCAACAAAAATTGTGCCTAATGTCTCCAAGAGAGGAAAATTCAAAGGAATATCATGCTCTTAGAGGGAATCAAACCCAATGACACCACCAAGAAAGGGACACATCACAAGAAGAAAGAAAATCACATAATGTAATATGAGTGTCGATGTATGCGCCCACTTTAAAGTGGTTGCTAACACCTTTAGTGTGTGAAAGGAAGAAAATTGTAGGTTCTTATGGTTTAGGACATAGAAAAACAATCTTCCTTACTCTTTCATTCAAGGAAAACCCTAGAGATCTCAATCTAAGATATGCAAAGGAGAAAGAGATCTTGCAATAGGGTTGTCCTAGGGTCTGATTATAAACTAAAGAGGGATTTACCACCAAGCTAGGTCTTGGAAAGACTAATGAAATTTAAGACCTAATGCAATACAATCATTCACTAAATGACCTATAAAAGCGTGTAATTAAAATATAAGTCTGAGAAACTAGAAGTGTGCACCTAGAAACCTAAAGAGGACTAAACTATAAAGATAATAGGGGGTTTGAAATGCCCTTATTATTCCTTAGGTCATTCAAGAATTTCTTAGGATCCCAAATTAGATTGACTATCAACTGAAAGGGTGATTCAATTCTCAATAGGGAAGACCTAGGAGGGGGTTCTTTAAAATTTGAGGGATTCACCACCAAGCAAAATCTTAGAAAATAAAATTTAACATTCAACTCACAAAACCTAGTAATACAAGCTAAATGATGAGTGAAAATGATGAAATTAAGAAATAGAAAGCTAGAGTATGTATACCTAGGGAGTATAGAAATATGATGAGGATTCTTGAAATGCAAAGAAGTTGTCAAAAGATGCCCTTATTGTTGTCTTAGTCCCACTACTATTTTTTGGAGCAGATGAAAACTATTCAGATGCAGGAACCAAATTTGAAAGAATATCTGAAAAATATCCTCAGGAGGACTAAGACACCCTAGGTGGTGACTTAGTCCTGTTTGGAATTTTTGAAATCTCTGAATATGATCTCGAGGTCCAAAGTATGCACTTGCTTCTTCTCAGATCTTAGGTATTGAAACTTCTAGATCTGACCTATAGGTGAGTTTCTGTGAAGATGATAACTTTTCTTTGCAACTTTTCACTTTAAATGATCTTCAATTCTTCAACCTAAATCTACAATCACAAACATGCAAGAGGGGAAAAACTTGTTCATTGTTAGTAAATGGGGGTTTGCCTTGGTCAAACCCCTTTTTGATAATTAAACCTTGAAAGGAAATAAAATAATGGAGGGAAATGATGAAGGAACAAAGTGCTATGTTGCAACTCACCAAACCCTTATTATGAAGTCTAAAAACTTGTGTGAAGTGGCTAGCTTGAATGTAGATCTTGAATCCAATGAATGCTTGATAAATCTTTGCTTGAATTGTTTGGTTGAATCAAAACTGCACATCACAAATGTTATCTCAAAAACACACATGATGCAAGAATATCTTTGACATGATGCTTGAATCTTGATAATGGCTCCAAATTCTTTGAAGAATATCTCTTCATGTCATAAACTTGCCTTAGGAATGAATACTCAAGTTGCTAGGATGAAGGAACAAAGTGCTATGTTGCAACTCACCAAACCCTTATTATGAAGTCTAAAAACTTGTGTGAAGTGGCTAGCTTGAATGTAGATCTTGAATCCAATGAATGAATTAACTTTGTATTTATACTTATCTGTGCTTAATATCTCAAAATTACACCACTAAAAGATTACAAATGAAATCATTAATTAAAGGATGCTAAATCCTACCAATATTTGAAATTAAATCCCAAAAAATCGTAACGGTGACTAAGATGCCCTAGGTGGCGTTTTAGTCCCAAGTCTTGAAACTTGGGGCACATACTCCAAAAAGGGCCCTTTTAAGGTTCATTGGAAATCAGGGTCCCAATACCTTTGGGGGACAAAGACACCCTAGATGGCATCTTAGTCCCGACCCAAAAATCAGGGACACTCAACCAAAATCATTAAATTATCATTTATCCTTTGATGTTTGTCGATATTATCCATAAAAAGATATAGGTTATTGGGCTTGTGGATACAAAATAGGACCAATTAAGACATAAATAAAGATAAATAAATCAAGGAAGGCCCAAACAAGTGTGAAAATGCAAGGCTATGCATATTTCTACACTACATTTAGTCGCCACTTTAGTGATAGGATGAACTTGCTTCAAACTCACACTAAAGTAGTGACCCACACAATCAAGAAGGGTTCAAATGTAAAAATACTAGTAAGATAGGATTACAATGATCAAGAGGGTTGACAAGCCCCCAAGATCAAGATGCTATTGAAAAGCAACATAGGCACAGGGGAACACAATTGTAGATGATATATGAAGCCATAACCAGATCACAAACATACACCATTAAAGATAGGAAAAGTAAAAAAAAAAAAAGGGAAAAAAAAATGCAATAGATCAAGCTTCAGTTGGTCATCCCATGTGTTGTGGATCAGGTCTAGGCCATTTTTCCAAAAAGGGTTTACAAGTGGTACACGTTTTCCACTTTGCAAACAAAATGCATGCTCATAAGGGCTAGTGAAGCTAGTTGTTCACTAGGTGAGCCCCAGTAAATCCATACCAAAGTCATATCCCCATGACTATGATAAGGATAAAGAAAAATGCACACTAACAAGGGCTAGTGAAGCTAGTTTTTCACTAGGTGAGCCTTAAGGAACCATATCAAAGCCATACCTCCATGACTTTAATAAGGTTCAAAAATGCAATGCAACAAGAAAGAGAGATGTTCGAAGAGATTTTTCTTATTTCGTGCAAGATCTCATCTTAGGGAACATTGTGCTTAATGTATCCAAGAGAGGAAAATTCAAAGAAATATAACACTCTCAGAGAAAATCAAACACAATGAAACCACCAAGAAAAGAATGCATCACAAGAAGAAGGAAAATCATGCAATGAAACATGAGTGTCGATGTATGCCCCCACTTTACAATGCTTGCTAACACCACTACTATGAGAAATTTCTTTAAAGTAGAAGAAGACATGTGAGTATGTCACATACGAGCCAACTTAAGGCATGTCATATGCATCCCAAGCTTTCTCTTACATATACATGAAAAGTGATCAACTAGCCAAAAGAGGCAACGACAGGTGACATATGAGGACAAGGCTACCTAACCCCTTTCCCCCACTTAGTGCAGGACAAGGATGAGCCGAATAGGATGAAAATAAGTTTTAATTAGAGGAAATAGATGCTTCAACACAAGGAAGAGCACCACAATCCTTAAGATGTTTAATTTTATCACTTAAAGCCTTACATTCATTAGTGGAATGACCATGAACTCTGTGATATGCACAAAATGAATTCTTGTAGTAAAATTTATTTTCTGTTGTTGGGGGTAGAGATATCAAATGATCTTGGAGGAGTCTCAAAAAGATACTTTCTTGATCAAAAGTAGAGGATGTTTCATTATTTTATGGCAAACATATCTCTTGCTTAGTATTAGTTGTCATACCTGTATCTATAGGTTTTTGACAGGTTAATGGATTTAGCTTGATTAGATTAAATAAAACCCAAAGAGGATTATGCAGAACAAAGAAAGCATTAAATATGAACATTTATACCAAATACCCATCGAAGCTTCCATGATTCACCTCCATAACACCTCCTAACTTGCACCTTATGATTGTTGCCCTCATATTTGTGTCTGAGAAAATAGACTATGCCATTGTCCTATGCAAGTTTTGAAGGATTTGAATGATAAAGACTATGATGAATGAATATGCCTAAAATAAAAATTAAATTCTATATTAATGAAGTGATTCAATAATAAAGAAGTGGTTCAATGATAAAAAGTGGTAACATGGTATACTAATGAAGTGGTGCCCTAATTGTGAGCAGAATTGACATTTTATAAAGAATGCAATTTTGCACGAATGGACAAGATTGAAAGAAGACAAAACCTAAAATCAGAAGACAAGATTTCGTGTGACAATCCCTAATTAGGTTTAGGGAAAGATTGTGAAATGAGTGGTCAAGAAGTCATTTGATAAAATCAAATTGGCAGTCAAGAATAAATGTGATAATTAGCCAAAAAGATAAAGATTTTAGAAAATCAAGAAGATAAGAGTTAAACTGAAAAGCAGATTTGGAAAAATCAAGAATTTGCTCAATTACTTGATTTTTGGAAGAGGATTGCCATTTTGAATTAAATTAATTCAAAATAGTGATTTTGTGTGACAGTAAATAACCTTTTCAGATTATTTACTAAAATGAAGTGATAGTTAATAAAATGAAATCATTTTAAATAATTTCATTTATTTAAAATGAAAGAAATGTGAAATTAGGTAATTAAATGATTAAAGATAATTATTTAATTTAGAGGATTATGACCGATAATTAAATAAATTAATAAATTCATTTAATTATGAGAACTGGTGGCATATTAAATAAACAAATAAAATTCATTTATTTAATAATTAGGAAGAATAAATGAATAAAGGTAATTAAATAAATAAATTTATTTAATTGTAAGAGGATAATAGACAATTAAAGACGTATTGAATAAATAAATAAAATTTATTTATTTAATAATCATGAAGAATACAATAGACATGAATTAATCAAATAATAATGAATTACTTAATTAATAGTCGGATGTGGACCAAGGACATAATTAAATGTTATAATTATGCTAGGACGAAAGTGGTAAAAATAGAGCTTGCGGGCCTAGGTCATTTTTATGTGTCTACAATACCTACACAAGACTCTTTGGATTTTGAGATTTTGTTCTCTTCTTTAAAGGAAGATGTAAAATCAACGAAGTTCAAATTGTAAGTGTTTTTCTTGATGACATTGATGTTAAGTTAGGATTCCTTTGTTTCTTGCAAATGATAACAATCAAGACCACTAGTGTCCATCAATTTAGGATGCACTATTGTTAAATTCAACCTAGAGGAATCTTTTGTAAGTGTTGATATTGAATGAAGGTTTGTTTAATGGTTTGATTTCTATCATAGGACAATAACCAAGACCCTGAGTTGTTTCTTGTGTGTTAGGATCTATAGGGACACAAATACCTTGTTCTCTAGCACCACATCCTTTTCCACTATATCCCAGTTGTTTCATAATCTCATAACCTCTTCCATAAATATTTTTCATTTCTTTAGGATTTAGTGGTTGTTTATAGTCTATCTCATTAAAATTTGTCATGTAATTTGCTTCTTCTTCTAAATTGGTTGAGGTGGATGCTTTCAAAAGGTCATCTAAATTTTGTGTTGGCATTACTGCTTTTTCTTCTTCTTTTTCAGAGTCTTTGTTTATGATCTTGTATTCTCCCATGAATGTAGGTTTGAAGTCTAAGGAAACCCAATCATCTTCTAATAGCTTCATGAATTCCTCAATATGTTTTTATTTTTCATTCTATTGTATAGGTTCCATTTGTGCAGTTGATGTCAATGTGTTTAAAGGATTCTCTTTATTTTTCTCAATGTTCAAACAACTGTTTGGTTTAGTGTCAACTTCAAGTGTGTACAATTTGTTTTTGTAGATATACTTCATTTTATAATGAAGAGTGGAAGACACCCCATTCATTGCATGAATCCATGGTCTACCTAAAAGAAGATTATATGAAAGATCATGAGGAGTAACATGGATTGGTGTTTCTAATTTGGCCTTTCCAACTTTAATAGGTAAAGTGATTACACCAAGTAGTTTTTTTTCATGTTATCAAAGCCATTAATAGATAAAGAGGTAGGTAGGATTTTTGATTATCAACACCAATCTTATCTGAAAGGTTTGCACTACACATATTTAAGGTTGATCCATTGTCAACAAGGGTTGACTTTATCCCTATCGTATTGTATTGAGCTATGATCATGAAAGCATCACATTGTTTTTCCACTTCCAAAGGAGGGAGTTCACTTTGGTGGAAAATAATGTTAGCATTTAGTCCTTGAATCATGTCTGCTATGTCATTTGGTTGTACATTAGAAGGGATAGGAAGTTGTTGTAGGTCACTTTGAATCATAGTGTGATAGTTAGCTAAATTTTGAATAAAGTCCCAAAGGGATATCTTTGCAATAGTATTCTTAAGTTTTTCAACAAGATCATACTCCTTTCCACTTTGTGAAGGAAAATGAGGGGGACCTAGTAAGATAGGATTAGGTAATGGGAGGGATGTTGAAGGTGTGTGTCTTGATTGGATTGTTCTTGGTGTTGTATGTATGAGAAACAATATTATAATTTGGTTGCTATGAAACATTGTTCTTAGGTGGTTCGAGGATAAGGATAGATTTATTTTGAACTTGTGGTTTTTGAGAGGGTGGATAAATGATGAGTTTAGGCTCGAAAGAGTACTCCAAGGGGTATCTAATGAGCATAACCTTAGAAGACATCCTTATTTTCATGATATCTTAGTGAAGAGGAGTGTAATGTTACTTTATCATCTTCATCTAAGGAATTACTATTATCAATTTTCTCATTGTCTTCCACTATTATATCTTCCCTAGTAGGAGGGTTTTTAAGAGAAGTACAAACCAAATGTTCTTGACATTCAAGGGTTGGTTCTTCCAAGATGACTTCATTGCATGTAAGCAAGTTATTAATGGTTGAATTGTCTTTTTCATTAATAGTGGAGATATTAGGAGAAGGCTATATTTGATTGTTATGATTGTTCATGACTTTATCCTTTTTCTCTAAGGTCTCATTCTATTATGTTGAAACTATCTACCTATTGGAAAAACAAGGATAGATAACTGAGAGGGGGGCCTAAATCAGTTATTACCAAAATCAAACTTATACAACATTAATCAACCATAGATCTTAGATTTTATAATTAACAGTGCAAACATTAAATCAACAACATATAAGAGATACATGAACACCAATATTTTATATGTGGAAACCCTATTGGGGAAAAAACCTTGGTGGATATTAGTCCACAAGATTATACCCTGTTAGAAGTATAATGAAGAATAAAAGGGAATGCACTTTCATTCAGGTGCACTTCCTAGAGCACACTGCTCAAAAGGAAAGCTCACTGCCTTACATATAGTAATTAGATTAAATCCATCTGATAAAGTTGAACTGAGAAATTACCTTCTACAAAAGCCTGATAAAAGTTACGGTTAGGCACACAAAAACTTCTACACACTCTTCCACACTATACTCAATCTCTTCCACACTCTTCTCATGAATGAATGATATGACCTTTATTCGTACATTTACATCACTTGTACACTTAAGCACTTCCACTAAATGAGTAAAACAATCTCATATATATCCGCTACATGGATTTACATCCACTATTCAGTTGGCCATAAATAAAGAATAAATTACAACTGTTGGCCTCAATACATAAATAAATTTCAATGTGCACCGACACAAGTCAGTCACAACATAGTGAGGACCCAAAAAAACACCTCCAAACATGCCAAAAAATAACATATTAATCCTCATGGATCTGCAACACGCTAACACCATCATGTCAGCCAAGAACATAAAAACATGAGCACACATCAGAAAAATCTTAGATCATGAACACTTTGATCAATGCGGTGTACATCAAGGATAGAGCATGATCTAGACTCATCCATGAATGTCACAGGTGCATGCACAACATATGAAATTACTAGAATTTCATTTGCTTCATCCAAGAACAACATCTATAGAAATTAAATAACTGTAGGAACACAAATCTTCATAACTTCCACAAATCTTGATGCGAACCTATGAAACTTTCAGAAAACATACTAGAAAGCTTAAAAAAAAAACCCTTTGAAGCGCGCCTTTAGATCTTCAACATACATAAATTTCCAACATTCAGATCTTCTTAGCTTCACTAGCTACCAGTAATATTATTTTTACAATTTTCTCAATGTCCTCGACATATACAGCCTTAAGCATCATTAATGTTAATAGTGTTGACATCAGTTACAACAACATATCAGAATCACAACCACAACATCCAAAAATATCCCCCTTTGGCATTGATGGAAACACATGATGTGAAAGATAATACCATCAACCCAACTAACTCTTCTCCAACAATCTCCCCCTGAGATTGTGCACTCTTTCCTGTTTCCTTCACTTTTCTTCTCTCCCATATTTTTCACTTGTTTATCTCCCCCTTTGACATCAATGGAAAAGTTACACATTCTCTAATCATAGATTTGAATCATCTGACTACTCCCCCTAAGTAGCAGCCACCACAACATCAATTCAGAATAGGATATGGTTATGAATTCATATACTGATGCAAATACTACATCTTAGTTTTGATCAAGAGGGGAAATTACTCATAACTTGCCTCTGTGGTAATCAAAAGTATCCTTAGGCAATGACTTGGTAAAGATATCTGTAATTTTCTCCTTGGTAGGTATGTACTCCAATCTAACTTCTTTGTCACTTACTTTGTCTCTCAACCTTTTTGGACTTCTCAAGTAGTGGACAACCAAGATTTTCATTGCCATAGAGTGAGTATGCATTTTTTGGAAAAACAACCTAGATTTGATCCACATCATGATGGAAAAATAGTCAAAGCTTGATCTAATCCTCTATTTTATTTTTCTCTCTTTCATCTTTGATAGTTCATGCTTGTACTTCATTTTTTCTCTTTAATCATCCTCATGTGTGTTCTTTTGTGCCAATGTTGGCTTACCATGGAATCTTGATCCTGGGGGCTTGATCACCCCTCTTGATCATTATCTCATCTTACTAGAACTGGTACACTTCAACCCCTCTTGATGTCAATTGGTCTACTTTAGTGTAAGTTTGAAGAAAGTTCATCTTCTCACTAAAGTGGGGGCTAGATGGAGTCACTAAAAAAGTATCCCTTCTACTTTTTTCTGACTAGTTTGGGCCCTCCTTGTGGGCTTAGCTTAATGTTGCTTGGATTTAGTGTTGTAATGTGGTTGTAATATTGACATTATGTCTTGGGACCTTGTGAATTAATGGATTTTAATGGTGCCTTTCTAAAGTGTGGGAAGTGTTGTAACACACTTTCACACTCTTCTAGGGTTTTCTCAAATAACTAAACGTAATAAGCCTCTTTTTAATCAAAATCAACCTTAATATTTCCTTATTTGGAGTGTTGTAAAGTGTTGCAACACACTTTCACATTTATTTAGGCTTGTCATCAATAATTGGGCTTTCTTATTCTTTAATTGGTCACATTTTGCATCCACAAGCCTCATTTATTGCATATTTTTTATGATAATCCTGACACCAATCATTGACCAATCATAATTCATGTGTTTTTAGCTTGTTTAGCACATATTTATGGATATGGGACTCATTCGCCACCTTGGGTGAATGGGTCCCACCTAGATCTTTTGACCCAAAACTAGTTTTCACATATTTATAAGCACTTTTGGTTTTTGGTACCATACATTATTCCTGATGCCTGACTCATTCATCCATCTTAATGAATGAATCCCATGTTGTACAAAATCAAATTTAATTCAAATTTATAGTAGGATTTTATTCTCCTAGATCTGATGTCAGCTTGCAGTGTTTTAATTTTGGGAATTCTTGCATAATGAAGTATAAATACAAGGTTATTTCACTCATATTCACACCTAGCATTCAAAAGAGATCATAAGAGCATTCAAGGTAATATTATCAAGCATTTTAGAGCAACATTTGAGTGTCAATCATCATGTCAAAGATTTTGCCTATCATTTTTGTTATTGTGCTAACAATTGTGATATAGGGTTTATGATTCAAGCAAGTTTTTCATGTGATATCAATATCATTCAAGAAAGAATCAAGAACAACATCCATTGCATCCATTTCAAGAATATTTGCAGCACTTTATTGCAAGGTTTTGGTTTAGGTTGCATATTTACTAAGGAGCAAGGTTGGAGGAAAGTTGTCAAGCGATCAAAGTTGTCATCAAGCCTTGGAGAAAATTAGAGAAGACCTACAGAATGTAAATAAAATATTCAAATTTGAAAACCAATCAAGAAGGATAGAGTAGACTGAGAAGAGAATGATCATATTTTGAAATTGTAGAAAATCCCAACTGGACTGATTCACCAATTATGGCGAATGAGTCCCAATTCCAATCAAATTTTTGTTCCTATATAGTTTCCCAGAAATAGGATTGATTTGCCAAACTTGGAAAATGATTCCTAGTCAGATTTGAAAGTAGGATTTCCAGTGATTCAGACCTCCATTCAGCCTTCTCTAGATTCCCAAGTGCACATATTTTGTTCTGCAGTTTTCTATGTTGTTTCACTTACATTTATAAGTCATTTTGTAGGTCATTGAATTCAATTATGGTTTTACATTTCATTATCTTTTCCAAGTCTAAACTTGGTGGTGAGCCCCTCATTATAACATATTTAGTCCCTAGGACAACCCTATTGCAAGATCTCTTTCTCTTTTGTGTTGAGATCTATAGAGTTATCCTTGAGTGGAATGCCTTTGGAAGTGGGTGTGATACCATATAGTCATCATATCCCCCATTTCCATAGATTCCAAATTTTTTTCCAAGCCCTAGATTGGTGGTGAATCCCTCATTAATCTATAAATATACCCTAGGATAGTCCCTTAGCATATCTCTTTCTCCCATTATCATCATTCGATTCAGAACTCTAGGGCATACTTGAATTTGGAGTATAGAAAGTTTGTTTTCATAGGTCCTAAACCCTTGGGGTGACAAAATTCTATATTATGTTTTAGCTTAGAAGGGCCCTAAATCCAATGTGAATGTTTAGAACACATTACAACACTAGATTAGGTCCATTTGATTTACAAGCCTCCTAAATTTAATGTGAAGGTGTAAATAAGTACACTTTACAACACTAAATTAAGGAAATGTTAGGTTTAGTTAGATTAAAAAGGGCCCAAGACCTAATGTGGATGTGTAAAACACATCACAACACTGGATCAAGCTGACATTAAGTTCATTTTAACATTAAACATTTCCAAGTTAAGTGATGACATTTTTCGACACTATATTTAGCCCCCACTTTAGTGAGAGGATGATCTTCCTTCAAAATCACACCAAATTAGACATTCAAGAGGGGTCTAATTGTACCAATGCGGATGGTATAGAATAAAAAAGATCAAGGAGGTAACCAAGCCCTCAGGATCCAAGATCCTATGTAAAATTGACATAAGCACAAAAGGATATGCACAAGGTGTATGGTATGTAGCAAAACAAGATACATAGACATACAATGCCAATAAATAAAAGGAAGAAAAATAAGTGAAAATAAAGATAAGTGAATCAAGCCTCGACCATTTGTTCAACATGATGTGGATTAGATCTAATTTGTTTGTACAAAAATGCACTCTCACTCTAAGGTAATAGAACTTCTGGCTATCCATTGGGTGAGTATCCAAAGGGTGGCTTAGTGAGAAATTCATGCCTCTGGATCGAAATCTCACTATATAATGAGAAAGTCATGCCCATGTGTTAGATTCTCATCATACATTAACAATACCAAAGATATACCTCCTGATAACTTTGATAAGGCACCAAATAATGATCTCTGAGCTTCATGAGACAAGAAAAAATTTCTATGCTTGGAGCTCATGAATAAATAATGAATTTCGAGCTCCATGAGACAACCAAAACTTTGTATGCTTGGAACTCATGAACAAACTAGTATTGTAAATGAAAAATAGTGTAAGGAACATTAAAATTGGTTTTTCTTAGTTCATGTAAGGTCTCTTCTTAGGGAACATTGTACCTAATGTCTCCAAGAGAGGACAAGTCCAAGAAATATCACTCTCTGAGGAAATCAAGCCCAATGCCACCACCAAGAAAGGGATGCATCACAAGAAGAAAAAAATATCACAATGAAACATGAGTGTTGATGTATGCCCACACTTTAAAGTAATCTCTTACACCATTACTATGAGAAATTACTTTAAAGTAGAAGATACGAGAGCTTATTCATAATTCCCTATTCTGAGTCATATGATTCTGAATCGAACTACATCATGAATGAATATGTCACGTGCGAGTCAACTTAAGGAATGTCATCCAAATCCCAATATTTCTCTTACATATACATGAAATGTGGTAAAATATCCAAAAAAGACAATGACAAGTGACATACGAGGAAAAAGCTACCTAACCCCTTTCCCCCACTTAG
Source organism: Sequoiadendron giganteum (assembly GCA_007115665.2). NCBI lineage: Eukaryota > Viridiplantae > Streptophyta > Pinopsida > Cupressales > Cupressaceae > Sequoiadendron > Sequoiadendron giganteum. The sequence goes on along the minus strand of CM021103.1, from coordinate 447,505,271 downwards.
TGCGGGACAAGGGTGAGCTGATGAGAAACATGCTAAAGTGAAAATCAGCATCAATTAGAGGAATTAGGTACTCCCTCGCAAGGAAGAGCACCACACTCCTTAAGATGTTGAATTTTATCATTTAGAGCCTTACATTTGTTAGTATCATGACCATAAACTCTATGATATGCACAAAGTTAACTCTTGTAGTAAAATTTCTTTCGTGTTCTTGGAGGACTTTTGACAAGATACTCTCTTGATCAAAAGTACAATATGTTCCTTTATTTTGTGACAAAGATGTCTCTTGCTTAGCACAAGGTGTCATACTTACACAAGACTCTTTAGATTGTGATATTTTTTTCTCTCCTTTATAGGAGGGTGTAAAATCTAATGAATTCAAATCATTAATGTTTTGTGTGATGACTTTGACATTAAGTGAATATTTCTTTGTTTCTTTTGTTTCTTTCAAAGGATAACAATCAAGACCACTAGTTTCTATTAGTTTGGGATGCACTACTATTAAAGCTGGCTTAGAAGAATTTTTTTGTAAGAGTGTTGATATTGAGTAAAGGTTTTTTTTTTCTTTCAAAGGACAATAACCAAGACCACTAGTCTTTTCTTGGATGTGAGGCTCTATAGGGATATGAGTACCTTGTTCATGAGCACCACATCCTTTTCCACTATATCCAAGTTGTTTCATAAGTTCATAAGCTCTTTCATAAAGCTTTTTCATTTCTTTAGGATTCAGAGGTTGTTGATAGTTAGTTTCATCAAAGTTTATTGTATATGTTTTTTCTTATAAAGTGGTTGAGGTGGATGCTTTTGAAGGGTCTTCCAAATTTTTTGTTGAGATTACTGCTTTTTCTTTTCCCTTTTCAGGTTCTTTTATTATGCTCTTGTACTCTCCCATGAATGTTGGTTCAAAATCTAAGGAACCCCAATCATCTTCTAATAGCTCTGTGACTTCTTCAATGTGTTTTTATTTGTCTTTTTGTTACTCGGGTTCTACTTGTGGAGTTGGTGTCAATGTTTTCAAAGGATTCTCCCTTTTTTTCTCGATGTTTAAACAACTTTATGGTTTGGGGTCATATTCAAGTGTGTACACTTTTTTGTTATAAATTTACTTCATTTTACATTGAAGAGTAGAAGGCACCCCATTCATTGCATGAATCCATGGTCTTCCTAAAAGAATATTAAATGAAATATTGTCAGGCATAACATGGATCAGTGTTTCTAATGTGGCCTTTCTAGTTGTAATAGGAAAAGTGATCACACCAAGCAGTTATTTTCCTACATTCTCAAATCCCTTGATAGATAAATATTCAAGTTGAATTTTTTATTTATCCATGCCAAGTTCATCCAAAAGTGACATACTACACACATTAAGGGAAAAGCCATTGTTGATGAAGGTTCTCTTTATTCCCAACCTATTATGGATAGCTATTATCATGAAAGCATCATTTTGTTTTTTCACTTCCAAAGGAGGGAGCTCACTTTGGTGGAAAACAATGTCAGCATTTATTCTTTGAATTAGGGCTTCTATGTCATTCAGTTGTGCATTAGAAGGGATATGAAATTTTTGCAAGGAACTTTGGATCATGTTATGGTAATGAGGGAAGGCTTGAAAAAGGTCCCATAATGATATTTTAGCAGGATAATTCTTTAGTTGTTCAACAATATTATACTCCTTTCCACTTTGTGAAGGAAAATGAGGGGGACTAGGCAAGATAGGATTAAGCAATGAGAGGGATGTTGAAGGTGTTTGTATTGGTTGTGGAATCTTTCTAGTGTTATATGTATGAGCAATGGTATTATTCTTAGGTGAGTAAAGGATAAGTTCAGGATTTTTTTGAGTTTGTTGCTTGTGTGATGGTGGGTAAAGAATTTGAGGATTCTTAAGATGTCCCACGGGGTATGTAGGAGGTCCAATAGTCAAGGGGGATCTAATGGACACTTGTGCATTCATAACCTCAATAGTTTTGGTTTGATGTATTTATAATAAAGGGAAATCTAGAATCGCCTTTTTACCATCATCTAAGGGAGTCGAAATGTTTGTCATTTTCTTTTGCCATGATATCTTCCCTATTATGAGAGTTTTTAGGAGAACTATAAACCAAAATTTCTTGACATTCAAGGATTGGTTCTTCCAAAATTAATTCATTTCATGTAGGGGTATGATCAATGATTTAATTTTCTTTCTCAGTAAGCGTTTCCCTAGGTGAAGAGAGATAACTAAGATTCTCAGGATCTTCATCTATTGTATATTCTATCAAAGTATCTTCTTCACAACTAGAAGAGATACTACGGGAAGAAAAAGTATGAGTTTCAAGATCATTTATTATTTCATTCTTGTGTTCCCTAATGCCTTCTAAGGTAGCAGAAGGATCATAAAGAGGGTTGTTATAGACCTTAAACATTTGATTATCTAACACCAAAATATCCCCATCATGTACAATCTCATCCTCCTCCACTAAATATTTCTCACAAGCAAAGGGGGAATGGAAATTAGGTAGGGTGATGTTTAGAAATGTGTCTATGATCTCATCCTCTTGTGCTATAATGTCTTCCCAAGGGGGAGGAGGAGAAGGAAAAGCAATAATTTCACGATTCTCAATGATTGCATCTTATTTCACCAAGATACCTTTGTCACTAAAAGAAGAGGTATTGGGAGAAGAAAATTTATGATCATCATGATTATCTATGCTTGCAATCTCTTCTATCGCATCATCCTCAAAAATAAGAGAGATAGGAGCAGGTGTAAGTTTAAGGAAAGCATCAACATTTTCACTCTCTTGCACTAAGAGACTCTCATAACTAGGGAATGTATTGAATCAGTGACTAGCATGCTTATTGACTAATTTTTTCTTTGTAAAAATGGAAAAGATAGATACTAACTATAATTTCCCAAAATTGCACCTAACAAAAATTCCATATTTTTGCACTTTCACCTAGCATTTACGACACCTTTAAGCATTGATGAAAAGAAATCCCATGGATCATAATTTTGAAAATTTGACCCCATGTGGACCAGTGGTAGAGCAATAGAAGCCTAATGACATGTTTCCCAAAAATTTAGGCCTCGAACGCTTGTGTGGCATGCTAGGGTCCTGGCAGTTTTATGAGTTTGAAATGGGGAATCTCAAATCTTGAATATCTTGACATGTGTCCCAGCAATCATATTTTGGGTGTAACATCTCTTTTTCACCCTTGCATGCAAGAAAAACCCCTCATTTTCTCTCATTTTTGGGTTCAAGTCACTTTCAATCAAGCTCTCTTCAAGTTTTTCACTCAAGTTCTCCTTGTTTTTGATAGCATCACTCTCACAAGAAAACCCATGCCAGACTGAGGTCCCTCCAATAACTACAACTCTCAAGAAAGCAATCAATGGTGTGTCTATGTTCTTTGGAGAGGGTCTAGGCCCGTGGGTAACACTCTCTCTCACCCTTTTCTACTTGTTTATTTTCTACTTAGTGGTGTGGGTTCTACTCTTGAAGTAAGTTTTTCTTTTACCACACACTTTGTCCATTTCATTTACAACCCTTTCCTATTTGGCTATTCACGGAGGTGGGAAAACCAAAAATGAGGGTCTAACTAAGGAAAACCCCTATACAACCCCAAAAATTTCCCCTCATTCTTATATGTGTAGGTTGCAAAGCGGAGCTTGGAGTGAAGAATCGAACATCTGGTTGAAGGCAAGTTTTCTCCAAGTTCTCCTTGTGCTTTTCTTAAAGTATTTGTTCTCTGTTTGATCATTTTTCTCGAAAGACCTTAGATCCAAGTTATAAAGTGAAACCTTAATCTTCCCATTTGAGCTCACGAGCCTTCTATTATTCAGGATGCCAACATGTAATTTGGACAACAACGCGCTAAGTTGGCATCTTGAATCTACATTGACATCCTTTGGCTAAGAGCTCCTCTATCTAAGGAAAAAATCTAGAAGTTCCACTCTCTCGAGATCTGAAACAATCTTCTTTGAAATATAACTTGTGTACATTTCTTTACAATCTCTTCATCTTGTTTATGATGAGGTGGATAAGGGAAGTTTTTTCCCTGGTGATCTCTTGAGAATGAATACAACTATGTGTAGCGACTCCCTCTTATCTCACACTAACATTTTGAAAAGTAATCTATGCAAACTTAAAATGGAAAGAAACTTACAATGCAATGTAAAGACCTAGAACAAAATGTGTAGATGCAATTTTCAGATTTCAAAGAAGGTAATTTGTTGATTACACTATGAAACAACCTGAAAGATGAAATGTTGTAAATGAAAAATTGGAATTAAGCAATGCGTGAAATGGACCACTTTAAGCTAGATTTAGTAAAATGCATGAAACCGAAAGTCAACCCACTGAAATAGATAACCAATGGCAAGAAACATAAGTGTAAAAAAAATGTTTTCAATGATGCAAAGGGTAGTTTTAGATGTGCACTGGGACTAATTCACCCAAAGGGGCGTATGAGTCATAGTGAGGATTTTTTGCACAATTTTCAATGAATTTTAAGTGATTTTTATGCTTTTTAGTTTGTATGATCTGTGAACTAAATGCAAATGCCATTTTCAAGTGATTTTCAATGATTTGATATGCAAAGAGGTAACCTATATGCACTTTCACTAATGCAAAAATTAGAAACCCTAGATACCAATTAACTAATCCAAACCCTAATGCAATATTAATGTAAGATAAATCTAGGATGATGATGCACTCCAAATTAGAATTATGATGTTCTAAATGCAGGTTCACCAAAATGTAAGATAGAAATTTTATTAACCTAGGTCCTAAACCCTTGGGGTGAAAAAATTCTATCTTACACTAGCATTCATCCCTTTAGTCCTGACATATAATACTTGATAAAAAAATTATTACAAGTATTATCTATCACATAGATGAGCAACTTCTTCATCTCTAGAAGTGTCTTTTTTCTATTACCATGACATTGTCTTATATAGTTTTTTTAGAAGATTTAACTCTCTTTATTTATAATTCAGTGCTACATGTCGGATTTTTACAGTAGAAACATGTGTCATTTGCATATTTAAATTTTGTAACATGTTTGTATTTTATTTTAAGAATTAATAGGATTTATTATTAAGCAAGAATAATAATTCTTCTAAAGCTTGTTTATTTCTCTCATCAAACAATGTGGATATAATATTTGTCTATAACTAAATTTATCTTTCCTAGGGTAAACATATAATTCCACATACTCTTTGAGAATGTTATTTAGTACTATAGCTTTTGATTTAGTTTTCTTTTCCATTTACACAAGCCAACTACTTTATCAAAGAATGAAACTTTCTTAGTTTAAGAAACTATATATTCACCTTCTTCCATTTTCAACCCTTACAATTTATGTTTTATAGTTATTTCTACACTATCAAATTTATATACAATAATAGTATTTAATGTTTCAAAATTTTCTTTGATATTTTTTTGAGATCCACATGATGCAAGTAGGGTTTAGATAAATTGGGACAAATAATGGCCAAGGATTTCTTATCTTTAACCTTCCATTTTTATATACATTTATATTTGTTGGATTTTCACAATACCATAAACAATATCCAAGAGATCCCTTTTGATCAATAACATTTGCATCCAAATATTTTAGGTGCAAAAATCATTTTCATTGAACTTTTCATAAATATCAAATCATTCATTTTGTAATTATAAAATGAGTTAATGAACATTGACTTCATCAAAAATTAATCCTTAAGACAATAGTCCATATATATCTATATAATTTTAAATTTCTTAACATAGTATCCCTTAAAACCACACTTCATACACAAAATTATAAGAAGTTTCAAATATTTGAAAATTATTCAAACTTTTTAAATCTTAATAGAAATTACCAAGTAAATAAAGACACTTCAAAATTAATTATTTAATGCCTTCAAATCAATGAGTTAAATTCACACAGTCATATTGTATTCAAGAGATTTACCTCTCCTTGAATTCAAATTCAACTTAAAAGAAGATTAGATCTTTCTAATTAATATTGAATTCCTTATTAGGAGGAAACTATAGACACTTAAAAATGACTAACACATTTCTTCCAATTCAACATCATTTCTCATCATCAACCCTTTCATCACTATTAATTAAATATTTTTTTAATATTTAATTAAGCTAACACATTTCCTTCTTTAATTAATTTTTTTAATTATTTAATTATTTTTGTTGGACTAACTGCTATCATCTCCCTTTGGGTTTGTGACATGGTTTAACCTCCTCCCATGGATCTTAACTAACACTTATATCAGGCATTGATAGGTCGATCTTTTGGTGCAACGACAAGGTCACAAATTGGTATTAGAGCCGGTCACGGGTTCAAACCCCTCGGGTGACGCTGAGGGGGGATTGTTGGACTAACCACCAGCATCTCCCTTTGGGTTCACCACATGGTTTAACCACCTCTTGTGAATATTAACTGATGCTTGTATCGAGCATTAACAGGTCAATCTTTTGGTGCAATGGAAAGGCCAACAATTTCATCATTTTCACTCATCATTATCAATTAAATAATTTTAAATTATTTAATTAATTGATCATTTCCCTCTATCAACACTAATTAAATATTTTTTAATTATTTATTTAATTAATAATTTTCTTTCAACCACTTTAGTTAAATAATTTTTAATTATTTAATTAAATCATGTATTCTTCTCATCCAACATCGTTAAATAATTTTAATTAGCTTTCTATCCTTAAATTCTTCTATAAATAAATAAAATCAATATTTTATTTATTTCCTAAATATATCATTTTATTTATATTCTTCCATATCTAAATTTAGTGAGTTGATTGAAAAGAAACCTTGGTTCACTCTTAGCCACTCCCACTTTATTTACCCATGCAATCAATCATCTCATCCATGTAGCCACTTAACTCCACATCTCGACCCTTCATTTGACACATGTCACTTACATAGTCATCATGATATCTAAACAAACCTCATTTGTTGATCTCCCAATCATCCTACACCATTGTTCTTGAATATATTTTTTTTTTATAAAACACCCATTATTTAACCATTCAATCCCTCCATGAATTTTGAGGAACCTTATATCCATTTTTCTAAACAAGGTTATGCTAAATTTTTTTGAGAAATCCACATAATGTCAAATTAGGATTATCACATACAATGGTGTAAGGTTAGGCATTGTATAGGAGCAAATTTGCACCCCTTGTGTAAATTCCCCTTTTGCATACCCTTACCTTAGAAAATCAAATCTGGAGGCAAAAATCCACATCATTCACCTACCTTCCATTCACTTGGCTCCTATTTTCTGCTTCAGTGTGAGAATATTTGTTGAGGACATGAGCATGGTGTGTGGATGTCTATGTGGTGCGCTACCATCCTTGATAGATTCCTACCTCTGGTATCCACAACGATGTTACATTCTCCATTGGGCATGAAGAATAACACCCCTTTATCGACCAACCAACCTGAAAATGGATCTATCTCTCCCATTTTGGTCTTGAAATGGCTATCTTGTTCATTCATTCAATTAGCTAGGATCTTCTACAACCTCTTGAGAATTTTCTTTAGCATTCTTAATCTCTCGAGCATTTTTTTCATGCAGTTCCATTGAGGATTTTCTTTAGCATTCTTTATCTCTCGAGAATTTTTTCATGCAGTTCCATTGAGCATAACAACAAGAAAGTTTGTTACTCCATCAATTCCATCCTTGTACATGTGGTTTTACCATAGAATCTACACGTTTGGAGTCTTGGGAGACCTCCCCTCATCACTATTGTGGCGTGTCGACTTTTCCAAGCTCGTTGCCTTGCATTCTCCCTTCATTGGCCTTCAGTGCCTTTGGATGGAGGTGGTATCACTTCACTCTCTTTTTCCTTTTTTTGTTTGATAGATTAGCATAGCATATATTGTAGCGTTCGATACTTTCCTTTCTCCTTTCCTTTATTGTACTTTCAACTTCGTGGCTTTTTTGGTTGTCCATGGAGGTGGAAACACCAAAGCAGGGGTTTGACTGAGGCAAACCCCTATACAACCCAAAAATTTTCCCTTTCTTTCTTGTGTGTAGGTGAACATGTGTGTAGAGCTCACTAGTGAACTAGAGCTTTAGTGATTTGATATTCATCACCCTTGTCTTCATCTACGTGCTTTACCATTTGCGTAGCTACTTTTCGTACATAATTTTGTTAATTTCATTAAAGCTAGTTAGCTAGGTAGTTAGTAGGTTCTTTGGTGTTTTATACTGTACTTTATGTTTTATGGTTGTACGGATGCTAGCATGCTAGAGAGATGCTAGTGCATCACGATATCATCCCAGACCTGCATTGTCATCCTCAGACGAAGATTTGTTTGAGGTGCAGTCTGAACTCTAGAAATTGGCTCATCTAGCCCCATTTAGACCTTCAGATTTGTACAGTGAAATAAGCACTTGAGAGTGCTTTTCATTCTTGATTCTTTCCCTAAACACTAATTATCTTGAGGTAAGTTAGGGAAACCTTGTACTCTCAGCTCTCCATGACCTAGAGCCTTGGTGTGGTTGGTCCCCCTCTCTTACATTTTTGGTGAAGCCATTGTGAACAACGTCTATCCATTTGTTTGTGTCGAGGCTTTTCCTTCGTGCCTGCTAGATATTGTAAGCCTGAGTGTTGTGAAGGTTTATGAGAATCACAACCCAGTCCATGAATTTTGGGTACAATTTTAGGAGAGGTGTGCAACACCTACCGATGGAGAAGATGAACGTCACCTCTAGGTTTACCTCTAGTTTTTACACTAGTCTGGCTATTGACTTTACCTCTGGTTTTCCTATAGGATTTACTAATGAGATGGGTTCAATACATGAGACTAGTCACATTCCTACCCCTCCAGTATCCCCTATGGCTTCATCCATGGACACAGATGAGGCTATGCATATCCCTACATAAAACCATTAAGCATTGGATAACATGTTGTTAGACCTTGTGAAGAATTTGGAGAGAGCACCGAGCATGGAAAGAGCCGTTAGGCTTGTTAGTGAGGTGAGACATCTATTAGGAAAGGATCAGATAGGTATAGAGTTCTTACATGGTCTTGTTGATCTAACCAAAGCTTATATCCCCTTGTATAAGCCTAGATTGAGTACTACTTGAGGGGAAGTGCTTGATGCCTATGAAAGAAAAATAAGCATGTCGATGCCCACCATGTTTGTATGCATGGCCAAAACAGGCCCTTCGATTAATGTTTCCTCTACTTATCCAAAGTCGACTACCATCAAGGCAAGTATAATACCCCTTGGTTTCAATTTCATCCCTCTTGCTGCCCCTAGTGGTGGGGGCTCTAGTGGAATGAGTGGTGGTGGCTTTGATAGTAGAGGTGGCACTAGAGGAGATGGCTTTTGTGGAGGCCATGGTGGTGGCTTTGATAGTGGAGGTGGCTTTAGTGGAGGCCCCACTAGTGGTGGTGACTTCATTAGTGGTCATGGTGATGGCTTCGGAGGTGGTTTTGGTAGTGGTGGTTCCACTAGGCCTTTTTCATCCTTTGACCTTGTTTTGAATGCTCTTCTTTGGAACATGGGTTGGATACAAAACTAGTTGGTGTGCCTTTCATGGGCCTCTACCTAGCCTATTTTTCAACCTTCCTTCTTACATAGCCCATTTTCAGTAGCAATCCTAAGTACTCCATTCCCATAAGAAATGGAGATTCCTAAGTTTGAAAAGTATGGTGGTAAAGGGGATTTGCAAACACATGTATCTTCCTTCAACGTCATGTGTACAAATTTCTTTCATCACAATTCTTTGATGGTGAAACTCTTTCCTTAATCTCTCAAGGAAATAACACTTGAATGGTACTATTCCTTGCTTGATAATTCTATATTCTCATTTGATCAACTCGTGAATAAGTTTCTCCATCAGTTCTAGACTAACACTAATCTGAAGATGACCTTATCAGATCTCATCCGATGTAAGTAGGGAGATAATGAGAAGATAACTAACTTCATAGAATGATACAAAGTGCTCTTTTCATAGATCTCATATCTGTTGCTCGACTTCAATGTGCAGAAGGTGTTCATAGGAAACTTGCAAAGAGCTTTGTGGGAGAATTTTTCCTTGATGAGATAGCCTTCCTTTGTGCATTTGTGTGCCACGTTGTGAGAGTATCAACAAATGGTAGTTCAGTTCGAGGGTTCTTCCTCACTCTCCTATTTAGAAGGAAAGTCTATTTTCTCTATCTTAGAAAAAGGTAATGCTATTGTGAATGTAGTCATTGTGACTAATGATCATAGCCTCAAATGCAACCAAAATTTTACAAAGTTAACAAAATCTTACTCTTCCATTTTATAGAAATCGTTGAAGGATAAGATCATAACTTTGGAAAAACCTCAACCTCTAAAGGAACCTTATCCTAATTGGTATGATGTGAATGCTTTTTTTAGGTACCATCAAGTTAATGGGAATGATACCAAGTGTTGTATGCACTTGTGACATGAGATACAAGATCACATTGATGATGGTACAATTTGTCTCAATGGGACAGAAAAAAATGCAAATAAATTAGTAGTGAAGGCCAATAGTGAGTTGCAGATTTACACGGACTCGTTTCTGTCTCATTCTGTGAACCTGATTATTGACCCCTCTGATTCTTCTCTTCAACCATTGATGTATTTTATTATGGTCTCAGTTACTCCTTCCTCGCAATCTATGATGAGTTTTATGGATGTGTCATTCACCCTTCAGGACTTTCCCTTGAATAACAAGCCCTCTCCATTATACATTCCTACTCGCCTCAATGGAAACATCATGACACGAGTTCTAATTCACCCCGCAAGCTGAGTGAATGTTATTATAGAGGAGAAATTATGGTTAAATTCATTATAGAGGGAGGGATATGAAGAAAAAAAGTCTACTATATGTACGAAAAATAGTCTCTCTCTTAAGTCATATGGCTTTATAACTCTTTCTATCCTTGTTGGACCTAGCGTTGTGGATACAATATTTGATGTTATTCTAGAATCCAACCTGTTCAAGGAAAAGTTGGGCATCCCATGGCATATTGTATGAATGAAATCACTTCCATTATTCACAAATTCTTATAGCTCTCCCATTAAGGTGTTGTGCACATTGTGCATGACACTGGATATCAGCCATTGGTATCCCTTGGAAGTTATTCATTGAATCACTTTTGGCCCACCTCATTCAGTATGCTTCCCCCTAGAATAGACCTACTTTACCAAAACTATGTAAAGTATAAAATCAGGGGCAAGGGATAGCCGAAAGTGACCCCTCTAGTAGTGTAGCAACAAGTTGCCTCCTCTTCTCGAAAGGGAAAGGAGAGGCCTACCCATCCTTGGGGAACCTCCTTTACTCCCCTTTCTAAAGAATAATTTTGGATGACTACTCCTAGATTTCACATAAGTATGATGGTGCTTGCATGGCCTAAAGCCAAGATTAGGATATCAAATCTTCCTATTGTGCCTCCTGGACCTTGGCCTTACCTGTATGGTAGAAGGAAGGGTCCCCATGGGGAATCCTCAATGTCTCAGCCTCCATATCCTCCTACCGCTCCTGCTCCTAAGGTAGTGAATGGGAAGAGGCCCACCAACGAGGTGCTAGAGCTAATTCCCCCTATTGTTGCTCCAACCTCTTCTCAATTTGTCCCTCCTACTCTCATCCATGAGTCTCTCCCTCCATCTATAATTGATATGATGGAAACTTTGATAGTTCAGCAAGATCCCTTTGTCCCATCTCAACTCCTGGCCTCTAGCCCTTGGAGCTGTAGAAACTGCCATGCATGCGAGCGTAAGTGTCAACGAAAGGCTCTAGTGACTAAGCATGCCTCTTTATAGAGGAAGTAAGGGGATTAAATTGCCCTTGTTTTAGGGCCTCCTATTGTGTCCTCATTTCCATCCCCTCTACTTTGGTTCAATCAAATTCAGTTCTTATTTTAGCTCCTACTTTGAGTGTGAACACCCTTGACCCTAAAAAGGTGCAGGTGTTTATTGCTCCTTCGGTTGAGCCCCCTCTCTTGATGTACCTTTTGGACATCCCACCATTTCCTAAACTCATGGAAATGTCGAACACTTTGGTGGTGTCTGCAGCAATTTTCTCCTCCTTCTTCGTGCCTCCTACCTCGTCCATGGGGAGATCACATCCTTTGATAGAGCGAAAGGTGGGGGTTGGCCCTTCTAACAATGGGGGCATAAGAGGATTCCACCTTCTTCAAAGGGTGGTCCTATGCTTGCATGTGTCATCCTAGTGACAACAAGTTCTAACATCCCTTGAGTTTTTCACTACTCCCGAGTCACTTGGTGAGCCTAGTAGTGAATATCAGGCACCGCCTTCCCCATCCATTGAGGTAACACATGACACTCCTATGAAGTGCATGTTTAACTCTTTCGGTGAGCTCCCAACCCTATCAACGATCTTCATGAAATTGCTGACCTTTGCTCTACATGAACTGAGTGGAGGAGACCCTGAAGAGTCTCCTTCCTTGGCTCTTATTGCCAGAGGGTCAGAGGGTTCCCCCCTTAACATTCCACCACTGCAGGCTCATCCACCTTCCCTATATAATGATCTAGATTGGGAAGAAGATTACCTCTTGGTCAACGAGTGTTAGAGGGTGCCTCTTCTTTACCTTTAGATTAGGTGTGTGTTTGTTTTGATGTGCTCCCCTATGCTTGTGTTATGTGTTCCTAGATGACCCCTATCACCCTTCTAGGTGCTTAGATATAGGAGTGATTATGTGTCAAAAAAATTCCTCTATTTGTGGCATCATTCTTCCTCTATTATGTGTATTGATTTTTGACAAATTGGGGATGATGTACAGTGTTGGGGGTATTTATGCTTCCCTTCCATGTTGACCCAATTTTTTATTTTTATTTTTTCTTCTTGTGCATTCTTCATATGGTCTGATATAGTAGGGGGTTGATGAAAATTCATCTATATACTATTACTATACTTATATATATTTATGAGAAACTCTGACTCTAAAATATCAAATCGCCCCTATGTCATTTGTTTGTGATGTTACTGTCTCCTTTTGCAATTTTGGTTATCTTTCTATCTTCTTTGCTTGAGTTGTGATATTGTGGTACTCATCTATTATCCCTTATGTGTGTGACAACATTAGCTCAATAACATCTCGTTATGACCTATGGGCCACGACATCAATTTTTCATTATTGTTTATCTCTCCTTGGGATGTCACATGCCTCTGCGTTCAACAAGAACCACCCTAAGGGGGGCTATCAAGTCAACTTTGAATTTTAGAAAACACATTTACCAATAAATATTTTCTCAAAAATATTTGCAAACTTTTTCAAAAATCATATTCTCAACTAGGACCCCCTAGTGGAACATGCTTCTTTCATCATGGGTTCATAAAGAAAGGACTTGAAATACTTTCCTTTGAGGAGGAAGCAAATTTTCCTATAGGAGAAGCCTCAACCTTCCTCTCACAATGGGGCATTTTCTTCCTTAAGAATTTGTTGATGAAGTGAACATCTTTCAAAAGGATTCCTTGATGTTAAATTAATTTGCAAAAATTTCTTTCTAACTTTCAAACAACACCTCCCTTGAGTGGACCTCTATTCTTTTGAAGTGTTCTCAAGGGAACCCTTTGAAATCTTTTCAATTTTTTGACTGTCTGCATGATTGTTTGCTTGTTCTCCTGTGTGGCTACTTTTCATTTTTTGAAATTTTTTATTTGCAGATTAACATGTTGCTTTGCAGGTGCACCTATGAAGCTACTTTCTAGTCTAACTTTGTGGAGTCTCCTTGCACTAGGCTTCCTTCATGAGAGAGTAATTCAAGGAATTCTTTCTTTGTAGGACCGAGGGCCTATGAAGCACTTGCATCCTATGAGATTTGTCCATCATTGGTCTACGGGCCTTCGGTGTGCTTTGTTCAACTTCGTAGTTATAAGGAGCTATAGAGTCCTTTTGTTCAAAACTCCTCAAGTGAGAGTACCTATGGATTCCTTTTCCTGACCTGCACTTTTGAGCTCACCAGATTGTGGTCTTCTTCCTTGATGATTCAGGTATACATTTTTAACTCTTTGATCTACTTTACCGAACACTCATCGATACTTGTGCTCGCTAAAGTTGGGTTAAAAATGTATAGGAGTTAATTTTCACCCCTTGTGTAAATTCCCCTTTTGCATACCCTCACTTGAGAAAATAAAATCCAAAGGTGAAATTCCACATCACCCACCTACCTTCCATCCACTTGGCACTTTTTGTGTGTGTCGGTGGGGGAATATTTGTCAGGAATGCGAGCACAGCGTGTGGATGTCTACATGGCAGACTGCCATCCTTAAAAGATTCCTACCTCTAGTGCCTATAGGTACATTGTGTTCTCCATTGGACACAAAGTATAAAACCCCTATTTCGACCAACTAATGAAAATGGCTCTATCTCTCCCATTTTGGTCTTGAAATGACTATCTTGTTCATTCATTCAGTCGGCCAAGATCTTATACAACCTCTTGAGCATTTTCTTTAGCATTATTGATCTCTCAAAAAAATTTCTCATGTAAGTCCATTGAGCATTGCACCAAGCAAGATTTTTACTCCATCAATTCCATCCTTGTACATGTGGTGCTACCATAGAAGCTATGAGTTTGGAGTCTTGTGAGACCTCCCTTCATCACTACTGTGACTATGTCAAATTTTTCAAGCTCATTGCCTTGAATTCTCCCTTCATTTGTCTTGAGTGCCTTTGGGTGGAGGTGGTATCACTTCACTCTCTTTTTTCTTTTTTGGTTTTACAGAGTAGTGTAGCATCTTTTGTAGTGTTCAATACTTTCCTTTCTCCTTTTCGCTATCATACTTTCTAATTCATGGATTTTTTGGCTATCTGTGGAGCTGGAAACACCAAAGTGAGGGTTTGACAAAGGAAAACCCCTATACAACCCAAAAAAATTCCCTTTCTTGCTTGTGTGTAGGTGAATGTGTGCATGGAGATCACTAGTGAAATGGAGCCTTAGTGAATTGATATTCATCACCCTTGTATTCATCTACTCGATTTACCATTTATGTAGCTACTTTTCAAGTACTTCATAATTCTATTTATTTCGTTAAAGCTAGTTAGCTAGGAAGTTAGTAGGTTCTCTGGTGTTTTAAATTATACTTTAAATTTTCCAGCTGTATAGATTCTAGTGCACCAGAGAGATGCCATTGCACCACTATTGTCCCAGATCCATGCTGCCATCCTTAGATAGAGAGTTGTCTAAGGTGTAGTTTGAACTCTAAAAACTGGCTCATCTAGCCCCATTTAGACCTTTGGATCTGTAGAGCGACAGAAGCACTTGAGAGTGCTCTTCATTCTCGATTATTGTCCTGATAACCCGTTAGCTTGAGGTAAGTTAGGGTAGCCCTCCTCTCTCAGATCTTCATGACCTAGAGCTTTGGTTTGGTTGATCCCCCTCTCTTACAGGCATAAAGGTAGAGGTTAAATATTTATTTTTCCATTTACTTTTGCACATGCTCTTATGAAGTAGGTTATTCAATTATTGTAATTGGGTTTATTATTTCTTTATTCTCCACTTCATATTTCAATAATTCATAATTGTACCTCTACATTCTAGCATGCCTAATGGGACCCACATCCTTAAAATTTTAGTTGCATTGAGTTTCCTTGATTTTTTAAGGTCAAAGGTGTAGACCATCACATTCAATCCTAGAACAATGCATTTCACAATAGAACACTTCATCTAACCATACAATGGAACTTTTTATAGTACTATGACATATTTAACACTTATAATAATGCATATGATCTCTATTTGATTTCTATTTGTAGGTGTAGTTTACTAGAACAACATTTTTGATAGTAAAGTATTGCTTTTGATTATATAGTGATACACATAATAAGAAAAATAACACTTTTAACAAGTGAAATAGTGTACTTAATAGGTATATTGTCACTTTTGATAAAAACAACTGTCGCATTTAAAAATTATAGTTGTACTTTTCATTTTTTCAATTTAATTTTATTATTTTTGTACCTAATGTTTTACATGATCTTTTGGAGCTAATCAAGCTACTTAGGTTGGTCATCATTACGAGAAGACAAGATAAAAATAAAACTATCAATAAATTTGGTGTAGGGTTTTGATTTCTTTTTTTAAGTATTTGCACACTTCACTTGGATTTTAATAATTAAACATTGTATGCCATGTTTGGTAGACTTTTAGTGTGTATTCTCTCCCCTTGCACCTAGAATGAACATAGGGATAAAAATCACTTATATTTTCACATATTTGTCAAGTTTACCCAGGAAGTATTAGTGTGTATTCCCTCCCCTTGCATTTCGTTCTAGCCTAGGTACCAAAAGTTCTAGTGTAGCATTGAAAATTGTAACCCTTGAAAATTTCACACTAGGTTTAGCTCCCCCCTATTTTCTTAAACCTAATTATGTATTAATTACACATTATGAATTGAGCACTATGGCATGCTTTGATCCCCATAAAACAATAGCCTCCATCTAATATTCCATTAGTAACAAGGCACTTATGTTCTAAATTTATAAATTATTCTTGATCTAAAATTTGAGAAGTCAATTCTTAAAATAATGAATGCTTGCATCATATTAAAGAATAAAGGACATGTTGCATAATTTTATTGCTAATGCATAATGGAGAATTAATTGTAAATCTTAAAAATTAGTTGCTAGATCTCAACCATTAGATCCATACATCTTAGAATTGATCATATGATGAGATGTTTAGTTGTTCATTAACTTATAACTTAAATTTAAGAACTAGGTTATTTTTATGAATGTAATATTAGTGCCTATATCAATCTTATGTTGATTCTTCCCTCCTTGTCATGCATGGAGACACCTATTGCTAGGTATTTTGAAATATTTACTAATTCAAGCTAATACAAGGGCCATCATGAGACATTATTCAACCCTCCTATGTATACCTAGGGTTCCTCATGTATTCATAACACATTTCAATGCATAGTTTAGTCATCTTATAGTTAGTTGGAATATATAATGGGACCTATCAATAAATGACAATATAGTTTAAACTAATTACCTCCCATGCAAGTATATATAAACATGAAGGTAAATTTATTCTATAAAAGGAATACAAAATAAATATAATTAATATATATTATGTATTTCTTATACAAAGGATTTTAGATGTTACACATGTGTACCAAATAGGAGTTATTCATAAATATTCTAGTGTTCATAAACCCTTGTTAATAAATATAAATTTAATTCATATTGGGGTATAAAATTAATGAAAATGTATATATATTAGCCATCAAATAATTTGGATGCTTTGATCAAATTTTTTGGTTTCTACTTATTGATTTACATGATGGTTCAAGCTAATACACTATTAAACCCTAAAGGTGTCGTATTTGTAGGGACATTATTACTTGGTTTCAAGAAACAAGAATGCATCAAAAGAATAATATAAAACCTTTAATATAAAAGACATGAATTTTATGAAGATGATCATACACTTTTAGGGAAGATACTAAAATCACTTGATGAATATTTGTGGGAGTATATTTTAATAAATAATAAGATTGCTACCCTTAGATATTTTTGAATGAGATAGGACTATGTGATTATTTAGGATTACCTATATTGAAATTATTACCAAGGGTGATATAAATTACATATATCTAATGGTATGGAAGGCATGCGTGTGGTTGGAAGTGTTCATCTAATATAAAGAAGAAAAAAAATCTTTCATGAAATATTCTCCTTAGTTGGATTATTTTCCATAATAGATATCTCTATATTATAAGATGACTTAGAATAAATAAAGTGTTTTTGAGAGTTATGTTACTATATAAAATGTGGAAAAATTGATACTCTGAAGGAATATGAAGCTAGGTATAGATATGACTAATGTGATAGAGAGTTTTAATGATGTTGTTTCTAATTGCACTAGGAAATATTTATTTCAATGTGAAGGGTGGACTATTTTCTTAATATAGTTAGAAAAATGGTCAAGGAATATTATATTAAATGTTATTCATACAAGAAGAGCATGAATTAATTACAACCAATTTTGATATTGGTTTCATATAAAAGTGATAACTTGACATCATAGACACTTAATACCTAAGACAAACAAAGGTTCACATAGATGATTATATAGAATTCAATTCTATTATAGGACTTCCCATAGAACCTAATGACTCACTTTACCTCGAGAAGTTGGATATAACTATATCTTATAAGGAATTATGTCTTGCTAATATTTACTTTATTTCCTAATAAGATATAATACGAATAATATTACACAAAGATCTACATTAAGAGAAGTGTGATACATGAATATACATTAAAAGAAGAAGAATATTACCTTTGGACTTGTGCCACCTTTCTCACCATATGAATATCTATTGGAGGGGAATATTATCTACAAGGATATTTTCTTTCTATAGTACTTAAGATATTGATGATTTTAGGCCCTTAGATCTTTCAAATTAGCATAAAAGATTGTAAACTTTAGTTTACCATTTTTCCTAGGTTGTTGTGGCTATAATATTTTTATTTTTTTAATACTCTATCTTAAACTAAACATAAAAATATTTTTAATGGGTTGGATACTTCAATTATAAATGAAATATTTACTTTCTAATTTTTTTTTGTAGTCTTATTTAGTTAGCTAGACATGTGAGCTATGTTGTTTTGAGTTAATTTATACAACTAAATTAATATTGATTAATAATACTATATGTATCATGTAATAATATTATGTTCATATATATAGAGATGCATATGTATGTGTGTGTATTATACATATACATGTATATATATGAAACAAAGAAAATAGGGTTCCACCTTTTGGGAGGTGGAACACAAACTAGGTGTATAGGGACCTAGACCAATTTTCTTCAAGTTTCATTCAAGGAAACCCTAGAGATCTCAATCCAAGGATAGAATGAGGGAAAGAGATATTCTAGAAGGGTTGTCCTAGGGTGTGATTAGAGACCAAAGAGGGGTTCACCACCAAGCTAGGGCTTGTAAAGACAAGAAATGAATGTAACATGCAAAACCTAACTAAATGAACAAGGAAATAAAACTGAAATATAGAATAATAAAATGAGAATAAATAGAGGTGCACTTGGGAGAGAGATGAGGTCAATAAAGGCTCCAAATCCATGAAATCCTAATATTTAATGCACACTAGGACCAGTCTAGGTGATTTAGTCCTAGACTAGGGTTTCTATACCAAAACTAGAATCTGTCAAGAACTAGTCTAAATCTCCCGAAACTTGAAAAAATAGAAGTTCTAGCACTCATACTCACAAGTGTACATTTAGTCCCAGTATTAGGGTTTGGCTGAAATTATGGTATTCTCTGAAGGTTTCCTATAACTTTTCTCTTGCCAAATATCTGGATCTGAAACCTTGTATTCTGGCATGTAGCTGACCTTTCATGATCTTGTAATGTAGATGACAACTTGAAATTTTTTCTCTAATATTCTAACCTTGTCTTCAAATGACATTTAATTTCTACAACACCTCGATCTAAAATCACACATGTAGAGAGGAAAAAATTGTTGATCGTCAGGAAATAGGGGTTTGCCTTGGTCAAAGCCTGTTTAGGTAATTAAACCTTATGATGAAACAATGAAATATGAACGTGAAACATGAAATATGAAATATGAAACATGAACACTAATACCTTGAATGATGTCTTGAGATGAAAATCAACAATCTAACATGAAGTGGCCATGTAGAATGTAGATCTTGATCTTGAATTAGATGTAGAGCAATGCTTAATCTTGGATCTTGAATGCTACATCACAACACTAGATCAATAAAATGATTGATGCATTATGCATTTGATATGATGATGAATTTTGAATTTCTGTAACAAATGATTAAGAAATCTGCCCTTGAATGCCTTAGAAATGCTCTTGTAGACTCTCTTATCACTCTTCTAAAGTCCTAGAATGCTTAACTCTTGATTGATTAGGATGATATCATGAATTCTTAGGTTTTCATAGGCGAAATAATGATTTAAAACCTTGTTTATATAGGCATTCCATCCAATTTACTGTTTATTAGATCCCAAATGCCTATATTCATGAAATTTGAATTTAAAACCTTGATTTCCTGTTCAAAACCCTAAAAAGAGGCCAAATGTGACTCATACACCACTTTTGGTGTATAGGTACCATCTGGGTGGGACTCATACACCCAAGGTGGTGTATGGGTCTCACTAGGTATTTATAGGAGGAAATGTGGGGGAGTTAGAAAATTAAGTATATTTATTGATTATATTAGGATCTCAGTTTAAATAGGCCTCGAGATGCATAATAAAGGGTCTTAGGGGCCTATTAATGATTATATGAAAGTCATAAATTCAAGAAGGCCCAAAAATTAATGTGAAGTTATAAATAAATACACTTTACAACACTAAATTAAGGAAAAATTAGGCCTATTTAGCTTAAAAGGGCCCTAAGCCTAATGTGAATGTGTAAAACACAATGCAACACTAGATCAAGGAAACATTAGGTTCATTTTAATGTTTAACATTCCCAAATTAAGTGTGAAAATGTAAAGGGATACATTTTTCTACACTATATTTAGCCCCCACTTTAGTGAGAGGAGGAAATTGCTTCAAACTCACACTAAAGTAGACATTAAAGAGGGGTCCACATGTACCAATGTAGATGGTCTAGGATGAAAAATATAAAGGGGTTGGTCAAGCCCCTAGGATCCAAGATCCTATGTCAAACCAACATAAGCACAAAGGGACACACACAAGGTATACGATATACAACATCAAGGTACGCAAACATGTACTATCAAAGAAATAAAGACGAAAGAAAAAGAAATAAAAGGTGGATCAAGATTTGACCATTTGTCCCACACGTTGTGGATTAGATCAAAGCTTTTTTTCCAAAAATCACGCTGACTTTGAGGTGAAGAAACTTCAGAATGTCCTTTGGGTGAGTATCCAAATAGGGTGTCTTACAAGTGGAACACGTTGTGCACTATGTAAACCAAATGCATGCTCAAAAGGGATAGTGGAACGTCAGGCCATCCACTAGGTGAGCCCCTAGAGAAATGAGACACATACACACATGGACGGTATATGCTTACACACACAAGCAAGTGGCTATAGGAAATCATGCCTAAGTTCGACTCCCATACATAAAAACATACCAAAGCTACACCTCCTGATTAATTTGATAAGGTGCCACATAACAATGAATTTGAGCTTCATGAGGCAAGAAAAGATTTGTATGCTTGAAATCCATGAAAAAGCAAGATGGCTCCATAAGAAGGGAAAGTGTGTTATGCAAGGTAGCCATATAAATGGCATTGTAAATGAAAAATAGTGTAAGGTATGTTCAAAAGGATTTTTCTTAGTTGATGTAAGGTCTCTTCTTGGGGAACATCATGCTAAATGTCTCCAAGAGAGGAAAAGTCAAATGAATATCACACTTTCAAAGGAAATCAAACTCAGTGAATCACCAAGAAAAGGATGCATCGCAAGAAAAAAATTGCAAAGTGAAATATGAGTGTCAGTGTATACACCCACTTTAAAGTGATTGCTAACACCATTGCTGTGAGAAATAGCTTTAAAGTAGAAGAAGACATGAGAGATTATTCAGAAATCCCTATGCAAAGTCATATGTTTTTGAATCGAACTACATCATTAATAAGGTGTAACCCCAAAAACTCAATATGTCACATGCGAGCCAACTTAAGGCATGTCGTCCATATCCCAAGCTTGCTCCTATATATACATGGAATGAATTCAACCAACCCAAAAGAGACAATGAAAAATGGTATACAAGGACAAGGATACCTAACCCCTTTCCCCCACTTAGTGTAGGACAAGGATGAGCTGTGATGATTGAGGAAAAATATGCTAGAGTGAAAATCAGTATCAATTAGAGGAGTTCGGTATGTAAACATAAGGAAGAGAACCACACTCTTTAATATGTTGAATTTTATCTTTTAAAGCCTTATATTTATTAGTAGAATGACCATGATCTTTGTGATATGCACAAAATGAACTCTTGTAGTAGAATTTCTTTTGTGTTCTTGGAGGGAGAGATATCAAACATTCTTAAAGGAGTCTCGAAAAGATACTTCCTTAATCAAAAGTAGAAGATGTTTCTTTATTTTGTGACAAAGATATCTCTTGCTTAGTGCAATATGTCATTCCTACACAACACTCTTTAGATTTCAAGATTTTGTTTTCATTTATAAAGGAAGCTATAAAATCTAATGAACTCCAATCATTCATGTTTTGTGTGATGATATTGGTATTAAGAAAATATTTCCTTATTTCTTTCATTTTTATCAAAGAATGATAATCGAGACTACTAATGTCTATTAGTTCAAGATGCACTAATGTTAAAGTTGGCTTAGAGGAATCTTTTGTAATAGTGTTGATATTAAGTGAAGGCTTGTTTGTTTCTTTTGATTGACAATAACCAAGACCACTAGTCATTCCTTATGTGTTAGCTCTATAGATTGTGTCTTCTTATAAAGTGGTTGAAGTGGATGCTTTTGAAGGGTCTTGTGAATTTTGTGTTGACATTAGCATTTTTTCTTTTCCCTTTTCGGAATATTTGTCTATGATCTTGTATTTTCCCATGAATGATGTGAAATCTAAGGAACACCAATCATCTATTGGTAAAACAAGGATAGACAACTAAGAGGGAGGGGGGGTGAATTAGTTGTTACCAAAATCAAACTTATACAATATTAATCAACCTTATATCATAGATCTAATAATTAACAGTGCAAGCATTAAATCAATAATACATCAAAGACACATGAACACCAAGATTTTATATGTGAAAACCCTATTAGGGAAAAAACCACGGTGGATGTTAGTCCACAAGATTATACCCTATTAAAAGTATAACGAAGAATAAAAAGGAATGCACTTGCATTCAAGCGCACTGTCTAGAGCACACTTCTCAAAAGGAAGGCTCACTGCCTTACATACAGTAATCAGATTAAATCCATCTAATGAAGTTGAATTGAGAAATTAGCTTCTATAAAAGCTTGATTACAGTTCTGATTAGGTGCACAAAAGCTTCCACAAACTCTTCCACTCTCTGCTCAATCTCTTCCACACTCTGATCTGAATGATTTGACCTTTATTCATAGATCTACATCACTTGTACACTTGAGAAATTACCTCTAAAAGAGGAAAACAATATCATATATATATCCACTACACATATTTACATCCACTATTTAGTCAGCCATAAAATAAAGAATAAATTACAATTGTCGGCCTCAATACATGAATAAATTACAATGCACACCAACACAAGTCAGTCACAACATAGTTAGGACCCAAACAAATGTTAGAATCCAAGATCACCTGCATGCAATAACCTGTTACATGCAAAAGACATTCAGAACAAAACAAGATCTGTAAACCTCAAAGTATAAAATGCATTATGAGAATCTCAATTATTACAAAGAGATCAATCTTTATGAAGGAGATCAAGAAACCCTAAAGGGGAAACCCTAAATGAAACCCTAGTGTGCACACTTAATAATTAATAAATAATTATTAATGTGCCTAAGTGTAGCTTAAGCAACTAGATGAATAAGTGACTTAATTAATTAACTAGTATGATATAATTAATTAAGCATAATAACTTATTACTCTAACACCCTCCCTTAAGATGAACTTAGGAAGAAGCTAAAACACTAGAAGAAGATGCATGCAAGAAAAGATGGGTCCCGACAACTAGGCCTGATCAGGTACCCATTTACAAATGCAAGAAAGAGGTAGAGGAGGAAAACCCAGTGGGACAAAACCCCCCTACAATGATATGACATGCTGCAAAGAAGCACTGGAAGAACACTGTAGAGTAACACTGGAACCGCAATCTGGCAAGCAAGGAAAGATACTTCTGTCTACAAGAAACCATATCAGAATCATAATGATGCAACAATAGACCCGATGCCATGGAACACTCAAAAACTCCAAACGGGAACAACGCTGGAATCTATGAAGCAGCAGTTGATTATTAAATGATGTATCACTGAAAATGAAGTGCAAAGATGCAAGAGGCACTCTCCCAACTGTCAAAATATCCAAGTAATCTCCAAAACACCCATAGGGCGAAATCTGGATTAACAAAAAACCTGGGATAGATACAGAAAAAAGTGCATGGACAACAACATAGAGCTCCTCAATACCTTTCCAATGCCGCAAAGATAGCGAAAATCGGAGATCGTGGCAAAGAGTTATGAGCTCGGAAGCATAAAAAGTACATCTGACTTCAACCAGCAATATATGTAGTAAAACAAGAAAGTACAGAAAAATAAACTACACCAAATGAAAGTGCTCGGAACCAACTTTCTGGCGATATCTCGTTTGCCCGATTTCGATACCGTATGCCCAAGTTATGCCAAAAACAAAAAAATTGCTCTTTTAGGGCAAATTAGGGTTAGGAGGGGCAAGGAGGGGCCATACGGACGCTGACATCATGCTGATGTCAGCAGTTCACGGGCATAAATTTGACGGCCTGCAGGCCATCGCCACAAAAAATCACTCCCTGCAAAAAAATTTTTAGGCCGTTGGTCACCATATGACCGCAGGCTAAGCCGAGGGGGCTGGAGTGGGCCGGGGGGCTGGGCGCGAGCACCTAGTCATCCATATGACCTCGACCGAGCAGGGGAGGGCCCACGGGGGCTGACTGGGACCGGCGACCGGATGGGGGAGCCACCGGTGGCTGGCGGCGCGTGGGTGGCGCGGCAGTGGCCGCCCGGTGGAGCGGTGGCGGCGGGACCATTTTATCTGGCCACGCAAAACCTCATGCGTCAAATTGAATTTTTTTTCACGATTTTTGAAAAAATTGCCTCATGAAGCGTGCTGGGGAGGCCGTACGGCTTCCCTGGCAAAAAAAATTTGCCTCAGAAACCAACTGCTCGAAAATGGATGATTTGACAGGCGTTTTTAGGGTTTTGGGGTGCTGCGAACGCGATGGCAATGTCCATTTCAGCCCATAGTGTCTCGAAAATTCGGCTACCCCTAGATCTTGCAAAAAAAGATGCCTGTGGAAACCCTTGCACGTGAAACTCACTGAGAAGCCATAACTTCAGATCACGAACAGGCAGCGGTAGGTTTGGAGCTCCGATACCATGTTAGAATCCAAGATCACCTGCATGCAATAACCTGTTACATGCAAAAGACATTCAGAACAAAACAAGATCTGTAAACCTCAAAGTGTACAATGCATTATGAGAATCTCAATTATTACAAAGAGATCAATCCTTATGAAGGAGATCAAGAAACCCTAAAGGGGAAACCCTAAATGAAACCTTAGTGTGCACACTTAATAATTAATAAATAATTATTAATGCGCCTAAGTTTAGCTTAAGCAACTAGATGAATAAGTGACTTAATTAATTAACCAGTATGATATAATTAATTAAGGATAATAACTTATCACTCTAACAACAAACACCTCCAAACATTCTAATCAATAAAATATTAATCCTCATAGATCCGCAACACACTAACACCATCATGTCAGCCAAGAACATGAAAACTCAGGCTCACATCGGAAAAATATTTGATCACGAAGACTCCAATAAATGTGGACATAAAAAAAGGATAGAGAATAATCTAGACTCATTTATGAATTTCATAGGTAGATGCACAACACATGAAATTACCAGAATTTCATCCGCTTCAACCAAGAACACCATCTATAGAAACCGAATAACTGTAGGAGCACAAATCTTCATAACTTACACAAATCTTTGTACAAACCTCTAAGAATTTTGAACAACATACTAGAAATGTTCAACAAAAAACCATTTGAAGCACACCTTCAGATCTTCATCACATGGAACTTTCAAACATTCTGACCTTCTCAGCTTCGCTAGCTGCCTACACTATATTATATACAATTTTCTCAATCTCCTCAACATATACAACCTTAAATAGAGTTAATGCTAATAGTGTTTACATCAATGACAACCACATATTAGAAACACAACCACAACATCCAAAAATCGTCCCCTTTGGCATTGATGGCAACACATGATGTGAAAAATAATACCATCAACCCAACTGAGTCTTCTTCAACAATCTCCCCGTGAGATTGTGAACTTTTTCCTATTTCCTTCATTGCTCTTCTTTCCCACATTTTTCACATTTTTTATCTCCCTGTTTGACATCAATGGAAAAGGTACACATGCTCTGATCACAAATTTGAATCATTTGACTAATCCCCTTGAGTAGAAGCCACCACAACATCAATCTAGAATAGGATATGCCTATGAATTCACAGACTGATGCAAATACCTACATCTTAGTTCTGATCGAGAGGGGAAATCACCCCTAACTTGTCTCTGAGGTACTCAAAAGTATCCTTAGGCAACAACTTGGTAAAGATATATGCAATTTTCTCTTTGATAGGTATGTACTCCAATGTAACTTCTTTGTCACTTACTTTATCTCTCAAGAAGTGATACTTGATGGATATATGCTTTCTCTTCGAATGCAACACTGAATTCTTAGAAATGTTAATGGCACTTGAATTGTCATAGAATATGGCAATGGGTTCTTCATACTCAATTCTGACATCTCTCAATATTTTCTTCATCCACAATACTTGGTTACAACTATTTACATAAATAATATATTTTTCCTCAGTAGTAGATAATGAAACCAAGTTCTATTTTTTGCTTAACCAAGATACCAACTTCTTACCTATGAAGAATGTACCACCACTATACTCTTCTTGTCATCTACATCTCTTTCCCAATCAACATCAGTAAAAGAACTTAGGATAAGATCATCATCCTTAGGATACCAAAGACCGAGATCAACTGTCCCTATCAAATATCTGAATATTCTTTTCATAGCAGTCACATGGGACTCTTTAGGATCACCCTGAAATCTAGCAACCATACTAACAACATTCATTATATTTGGCCTGGTCTGAGTCAAATAGAGTAATCCACCAATCATTGACCTGTATCTTATCTTATTTTCTTTAGGAGAATCATCTTTCTGTGTAAGTTTTCATCCGATCACCATAGGTGTACCGCCTGGTTTTGAATCTTCCATACCAAACTTTTTCGATAACTCTTTCACATACTTAGACTGAGATACAAAGATTCCATCATCCAAATAAGTGATTTGCAATCCTAAAAATAATTTCAGCTCTCCTATCATTGACATTTCAAATTCGCTTTTCATTTCATCGACAAACTTCATACATAGATCATCATCACCTTCAAAAATAATATCACCAACAAAGACTTCAATGATTAGTTCTTTGTTCTGATCCAACTTTAAATATAGATTGTTGTCAGCAGTTCCTTTATTGAATTCAAGTTTCAACAGATATTTATCCAACCTAGCATACCAAGCTCTAGGAGCTTGCTTAAGTCCATAAAGAGATTTCTTCAAACAACATACCATGTCTTTTTCATCAGTCAACTGAAATTCATCTCGTTGTTCAACATAAAATTCTTCTAGTTCACCATTCAGAAATGTTGACTTTACATCCATCTAATAAACTTTGTAATTCTTGAAAGTAGCATAAGCAAGAAATAATATTACAGCTTCAATTCTAGCAACAAGAACAAAATTTTCTTCAAATTCTATACCTTCCATTTGTGAGTATCCTTTGCAGACCAGTCTTGCTTTGTTTCTGACCACATCACCTTGTTCATTCAGCTTATTCCAGAACACCCACTTGGTTCCAATCACATTTTTTTTCTGAGGTCTAGGAACAAGATCCCATGTATCATTTTTTTGTATCTGTAACAGTTCTTCTTTCATGGATTCCATCCAATGTTCATCCTTGCATGCTTCACTAATATTTCTAGGCTCAACTTTAGAAACTAGACAATACTCTTCCATAACTCTTCTTCCAGTTTTCACACCTTTTCTCTTGTCTCCTATGATCTGACTATTAGAGTGATTTTGTCTTACATATTTAGGAGTTTTTGAAGTTTTCTCTTACCTCTTGTTCTTGTGTTATTTCTTCTGCACTTTTGCTAGCCTATGCTTCTTGATTCCCTTGGTTCACTAGAACAATTTAAAGTTGGTTATGTGCCTAAACATTACTTTCATTGTTAGCACCATCATGCTGATCATCTGATTTATAACCACTAGATCTAGATGATTTACCAATATCTTCATCAACTTTGACATTTTCACTTTCAACCATTTTTTCAACCTTTTATTAAAGCACTGGTAAGATTTTATTTTAGTAGAGTATCCTAGAAATATTCCTTCATCACTTCTAGCATCAAACTTACCTATATCATCATCTCTCTTGATGTAGCATTTGCTGCCAATTTTTTTGAAATACTTGATAGTAGGTTTATAACCAAACCATAGCTCAAAAGTTGTCTTACTAGAATTACTATTGAAATTCACCCTGTTAATGGTATACATAGTAGTACTTACAACTTCTCTCTAGTAGAAATGAGGGACATTTTCTTCCAGCATCATGGTTTTAGCAATTTCTAGAATGGTTTTGTTCTTTCTTTGAACAAATCCATTATGTTGAGGGGTTCAGGGAGCAGATAGTTGTCTTTGGATTCCATGCTCTTCACAAAAAGAATTTAATTCCCATGAAGTGAATTCACCACCTTTGTCTAACCTTAGAAATTTGATCCTTTGACCTATCTCATTCTTTTCCATAGATTTAAAATTTTTTGAAATTTTCTAATGCTTCATGTTTTTCTCTTAAGAAGGCAACCCATATCATTCTAGAATAATCATCAATGAGAAACATAAAATACCTTTCACCTTGTAGGCTTCTGATTTTGGATGGACCACATAGATAAATATGTATCAAATCTAGTACTCCATTAGAGCTATATTGTTTTCTCTGAAAATAATTTCTTGTTTTCTTTCCCATCTGGCACTCCTTGCACATAGTGTTAGTAGGCTTTACTAACTTAGGTAGATATCTAACTATTTGAGTAGAGCTTATCTTGATAATGTTATCAAAGTTCACATGACATAATATCCTATACCATAACAAACTGACATCAATTTGAGCAATCAAACAACTTTCACTAGCAGTACTCAAATGAAATATATTACATTTTATCTTTGTTCCTGAAGCAATCATATTTCCTGAACTTCCCCTTATTCTGCACTTACCTTCTTTGAACTACAGATTTTAACCTTTGTCTACCATCTATCGAACACTCAAAAAGTTGTTCTTTAAGCCTTCTACACAAAGAACATCATCAGTATTGTGCTTACCATCAAAATAAATAGTGCCTTTTCCAAAAATCACACCAGAAGTGTTGTCTCTGAACCTCACAACACCACCATCATAGTTTTCCAAGTTTACAAATTTTCTTTTGTCACCAGTCATATGATGTGAGCATTTGATGTCAATCACCCACTCATATTCTTCTTCAATTTTGACTGCAAGATCTTTCTCAACATTCACATTACTAGTAGATTCAGTGGACACCTTACCATTTTCTTTGATAGAAATAAATACTCATTCATCTTCATTTCCAGTTTCTTTATCAGATTCTTCATTAGTTACACCTTCTTCAACATAATAGCACTTTCTTTGAAATCTAGTGTTGTCAAGTTTATACTATGAAATTATTTTAGGACACCTAGATGCAAAATGACCTATTTTACTGCAAGAAAAACATTTAATAGGTAACTTTCCTTTGTACTTACCATGACCTCTTGATTCTCTTTTCAATTCCTTTTCTTCATCTTCAATTCGTTTCATCTCATCTTAATACCTGAATGTTCTCTTGGGAATTTCTCCTAAATCATATCCCTGGTTGCTTTTCTCGGATATAGTAGCCTTGAATGAAGATTCAGTCTTTGGAGAAGACTCACTGAATTTAGTGAATTCAAATGCAACAAGTTTTCCAATCAGCATGTCTTTTGTAATATTTGTCACTATCTTGAGTTCATTAATAGCATGAGCTTTTGTCTTGTAGGAAGGGGGCACTGATCTAAGTATCTTAGCCACAATTTCATCATCATCCAAAGTTCCACCAACACATCTATTGTCCATCACTAATTCATTTATCTTTTACGAGAAGGAAAAGATATTTTCACGAGAAGGAAAAGATGTTTTCATATTCACTCATCTTAAAGCTCTCCCATTCACTTTTTAGACTTTGTAGCTTAGCACTTTTCACTATTGCATCTCCTTCATACAATGTTTCTAGCTTTTTCCAAATTTGGTATGTAGTCTTCAATCCCAACACATTTTTCATCTCTGAATTTGTCAAAGCACTCACCAATGTTTCTACTACCTTGGTATTAATTTATGCTTGCTTGATTTCATCTTCAGATGAAGGACCATTTCGGGGAATAGTATATGCATTTTGTGTCATCTTCTAGAAAGGTTTACCAATGCACTTCAAATGACATTCCATCTTGAATTTCCATAGAGAGTAGTTTGTACCATCAAATCTAGGACTATCCTTTGTGAATGATGCCATCTCCGATCACCTCAAGTTGTTAAGCTTCTTTTGGAGGAACTAGCTCTGATACCTATTGTTGGAAAAAAAGGATAGACAACTAAGAGGGGGGGTGAATCAGTTGTTACCAAAATCAAAATTTTACAATATTAATCAACCTTATATCATAGATTTGATAATTAACAGTGCAAGCATTAAATCAACAATACATCTAAGACACATGAACACCAAGATTTTATATGTGGAAACCCTGTTAGGGGAAAAACCATGGTGGATGTTAGTCCACAAGATTATACCCTGTTAGAAGTATAATGAAGAATAAAATGGAATTCACTTGCATTCAGGTGCACTGCCTAGAGCACACTGCTCAAAGGGAAGGATCACTTCCTTACATACAGTAATCAGATTAAATCCATCTGATGAAGTTGAACTAAGAAATTAGCTTCTACAAAATCCTGATTACAATTTCGGTTAGGCGCACAAAAACTTCCACAAAATTTTCCACTCTCAGCTCAATCTCTTCCACACTTTTCTCTAAATGATCTGACCTTTATTCACACATGTAAATCACTTGTACACTTGAGCACTTGCCTCTAAAAGAGGAAACCAATCTCATATATATATTCTCTACATGGATTTACATCCACTATTCAGTCAGCCACAAAATAAAGAATAAATTACAATGCGCACCAACACAAGTTGATCACAAAATAGTTAGGACCTAAAAAAACACCTCCCAACATGCTAATCAATAAAATATTAATCCACATAGATCGACAACAAGCTAACACCATCATGTCGGCCAATAACATCAAAAATCGGGCAAACATTAGAAAAATTTCCGATCATGAACACTCCAATCAATGTGAACGTACAACAAGGATAGCGCATGATCTAGACTCATCCATGAATGTCACAGGTACATGCACAACACATGAAATTATCAAAATTTCATTTGCTTCAACCAAGAACAGCATCTATAGAAACTAAATAATTGTAGGATCACAAATCTTCATAACTTCCACAAATCTTTATGCAAACTTCTGAAAATTTTGGAAAACATACTAGAAATGTTCAACAACAAACCTGTTGAAATGAACCTTCAAATCTTTATCACATAGAACTTTCCAACATTCTGACCTTCTCAACTTCGCTAGCTTCCTACACTATATTATATACAATTTTCTCAATCTCCTCAACATATACAACCTTAAGCAGAGTTAATGCTAATAGTGTTGACATCAATGACAACCACATATCAGCAACACAACCACAACATCCAACATCATCTTCTAGTAGTGTCATGACTTCCTCAATATGTTTTTCTTTGTCTTTCTTTTGTTTCTCTTCTTTCATAGGTTCTATGTTCAAAGTTGGAATTAATGTGTTTAGAGGAATTTTCATTGCTTTTTCAACTTGTAAGCAACTTTTAGGCTCAGGGTCTATTTCAACTTGGTATACTTTATTTTTATAGACATAATTGATGATACGATGAAGAGTTGAAGGCACCTCATGCATCTCCTGAATCCAAGGTCTTCCTAAAAGAAGATTATATGAAAGAGCATGAGGCATAACAAGTGTAATAGGGAAAGTAATCACACCAAGCAGTTACTTTCCAACATTGTCAAATCCTTGAATCAATAGGGAATCAAGTTCAATTCTTGATTCATCCACACCAAGTCTATCTAAAAGGGTAATAATACACACTTTAAGGTTAGAGCCATTGTCCACAAGGGTTATTTTTACTCCCAACCTATTATAGATAGCTATTATCATGAATGTATCATTTTTCTTTCTCATTTCCAAGAGAGGTAGCTCATGTTGATGAAAAGTAATGTCTATGGTGTTTGGTTTTCTAGCTTGAATTTTGGATGCTACTTCATTTGATTACATAGTAGGGGGTAGTAACTTGTTGTAATGCAATTTGAATCATGTTATGATAATGAGGGGAAGCGTGGATAAGGTCCCATAAGGATATCTTGGCAACAATGTTCTTAATTTGTTCAACAAGCTCATACTCCTTTCCACTTTGTAAAGGAAAAAAGGGAGGACCAAGCAAGATAGGGTTATGAAATGGGAGATATGTTGAAGGTGTTTATCTTGGTTGTGGATTGTTTCTAGTGTTATATGTATGATCAAATGTATTATAAGTCAGCTGCTGTGAAACATTATTCTTAGGTGGGTAAAGGATGAGTTGAGGTTGAATAATACTAACTTCCCTTAGTGAAGGAGTGTCTAATGTCACTTCGTCATCTTCATCTAAGGAAATTATATCACTATTGTCAATGTTATCATTTTCTTGCACCATGATATCCTCCCTAGGATGAAAGTTTTTAGCAAAACTACAAGCTAGATGTTCATGACATTCAAAGGTTGGTCCTTCTAAAATGATTTCATCGCAAGTAAGGGAGTTATCAATGGTTGGATTTTCTTGTTTATCAGTAATTTTTTCCCTATGGGAAGAGAGGAAACTAGGATTCTTGTGACTCTTATTGCTTTGATCATCTAACATCAAAGTATCTTCTTTACCAATAGTAGAAATATTAAGAGAAGGTCCAATTTGATTGTTATGATTTTCCATGATTTCATCCTTTTTTTTTAAAGGTCACATTTTCTTGTGCCCTAATATCTACCCTAGTAGGAGAGCTTTTAGGAGAGTAGAAAATAAGAGGTTCATCACATTCCTTGGTTATATTTTGTAAATTAGCTTCATCACAAGTAGGGGAGGCATCAAGAGAAGGACAACTATGATTTTCATTCTTACCAAATAGATATTTCCAAATGGTAGGAGCATTATGGAAGGGAGGATTATGATTCTTATGACTCTCAATAGGTGTATATTCTAACACTAAATTACTTTCTCTGCATCAAGGAAGGATGTATTAGAAGGAAAATTTTGATTGTCATGGTTATCTATGATTTCACCCTCTTTCACTAAAACATTATCACAAGAAAGGGATGAATGGAGACTAGGTACGGTGATATTTAGAAATGTGTTTATGATCTCGTATTCTTGTGTCATAATATCTTCCCAAGAGGGAGGAGGAGAGAGATAATGAAGACTTTTATGATTCTCAATGATTGTATCTTCTTTCACCAAGATACCTTCATCATTAGTAAGAGAGGTATCGAGAGAAGGAAAATTATGGTTTTCACGATTTCCTATGCTTGTATCCTCTTGTATCATATCATCCTCACCAATGGGAGAGATAATAGGGTTTGAGATAGGAAACATAATATTAAGGATTGTGTCAATGGTTTGATTCGCTTGCTCTAAGATGTTATCATAACTATGAAAGATAGTAGAAGGATGACTAACATGTTTCCTAATGACCTCATTGTTGTACTCTAAATTGAACTCATAAGAGGGGATTTTGTACTTATGAAATCCATTTTTAACCATATCAAAACCACATCTCTTAAAATAAAATGTTGACAGGGTGATCCCACAAAGCTAGTTTACAATTTCTGAGAGGAACTGATTTTTGCTGAAATCACATATTTTTAGAAAATATAATGATTTAAGCCTTTAAAAGTTCCATTTTAAGGATTCCAAATGAAGAGGGTTTGATCAAACCACCTTAGATCAAACCCCCTTGGATAGAACCTCGCTAGTTTTAAACCATACCTATAAATGAGTCTCCTTTACACCTATCAAAATGCTGATAAAAAATCACTTTTGATTTACCTTTTGGGGAATCAAATGAATTAATTTAAAATTCATTTGAAATGATTATGGTAGTCCTCAAAATAAGCTATCCCATGAATATAATTTTAATATGTTTTGGTTTTATTATGTATGTATTTTTTTAGTTTTATTAAACATAGGTTTTTGACCGAAAATAAAGCTCTCTGTTTTGCACGTGGAAAAAAAAAAATTATCAAAATATATTTTTTTAAAATATTTTCATGCTAGGTATTGATGTCCTTGATCCATTAAAAAAAAAAAATTTAATTTCGATACATACATAAAAAGTTATGTTGTATATAGTCTGCCTATGTCTGAATTACAATTGGTTTGACTTTGAAACTCTATTAAAGAAAAAATATTCAATAAAATACTATGAGACTAAATGAAAGTGCTAGATATCATAGTTACAAATCTAAATTCAAAAAAATTAGAATTTTATCCTTCATACAAAAAAAATTATGTTGTATACGGTGAGCGTCACTTTTTAAAAATGTTCTTTTCTGAAAAAAACCAGTTTTCATGGGAGATGGAAAAAGAAGTGCAATATTATTCCAAAAATTTTGAAAAAAATATTTTTATAATCTACAAACAAAATGTGATGAGACTCTAGTTTGAATCATCTTCAAATTCCTCATGGTTTAGCCGCTATAGGTGCCCGAATGTGAAGATTTAGTTAAAAATAATAATTTCAATGTCCAGTTTGACCAAAAATTGTAAACCACTATTGTGGGATCACCTAACATGTTATCCTAAAAAAGTAAGCTATCTAAACTATACAATGGTTCAAGTAAAGTGCAATGCAATGAACTAAAGTGAAATGTGTAAATATAATTATTAGATTTGAAACAAGATAATTTGTTGATGACACTATGAAACAATCTAAAAAGGAAAGATTGAAAATGTAAATTTAAAATTAAGCAATGCCATTTTAGAACCAAATTAAGCTAGATCTTATGAAATGCATGTAATAGAAACTCAGCAAATTGAAACAATTATTCAATGATAGCAAACAAAAGTACAAAAATGAAGATTTTAATAATGTAAATGATAGTTTCAAGTTTGATCTGGGACTAATTCACCCAGAGGGGTGTATGAGTCCCTGTCAAGATTTTTGGAAGGGTCAAATGCTAAAAATGCACAGTGCAGAATTCCCCAAAAGTAGGAGAAACAAACTATACTAGGACAAAATCGCCCAAAGGGGAGTATGAGTCCCAGATTAGGGTTTTTGCATCAATTTCATAAAATTCTAATTTTTTTCTAAGTTTTATAACTTGTATGTTGTCTAAACTATTTGTAATTGTAGTATTTGTATGAAATTGAATGATCTATGATGCAAAAATGCAACCTATATGCACTTTCACTAATAAAAAAATTTCAAACTCTAGATGTAAATTAACTAATGGAAGATCTAATGCAAAGTTAGTGCAAGCTAGATCTAGGATTATAATGTACATCAAATCAGAAAATAAAGTGTTATAAAGTCTAGGTTCACCAAAATGAAATAAAGAAAATAGTGTTCTACATTTTGGGAGGTAGAACACAAACTAGGTGTATAGGGACCTAGACCAATTTTTTTCAATTTTCATTCAAGGAAACCCTAGAGATCTCAATACAAGGATAGAATGAGGGAAATATATTTGCTAGAAGGGTTGTACTAGGGTGTGATTAGAGACTAAAAATGGGTTCACCACCAAGCTAGGGCTTGGAAAGATGAGAAATGAATGTAACATGCAAAACCTAACTAAATGACCTAGGAAATGAAACAAAAATATAGAGTAATAAATTGAGAATAAAAAGAGGTGCAGATGGGAGAGAGATGAGGTCAAAAAAGCTCCAAAATTTTGAAATCCTAATCTTTACCGCACACTAGGACTCATATGCCAATCTAGACAATTTAGTCCAATACTACGATTTTTGTGCCAAAACTAGAATCTGTTAAGGACTGGTCTGAATCTCCTAAAACCTAAAAAATGGTAGTATTGGGACTCATACGTCACAAGTGGTGATTTAGTCCCATTATTAGGATTTGGCTGAAATTATAGTATTCTCAAGTGGTTTCCTGTAGCTTTTCTCCTGCCAAATCTTCAGATCTGAAACCTTGTATTATGACCTCTAGGTGATTTTTCATGATCTTGCAATGTAGATGGAAACTTGGAAACTTTTATCCAATATTTTAACCTTGTCTTCAAATGATCTTTAAGCTCCAAGATTCCCAGATCTGTAATCACACATGTAGAGAGAGAAAATCTTGTTGATTGTTAGAAAATAAGGGTTTTCCTTGGTCAAATCCTATTTAGGTAATTAAACCTTATGATGAAACAATAAAATATGAACATGAAACATGAAATATGAAACATGAACAATGATACCTTGAATGATGTCTTGAGATGAAAATCAATAATCTAACATGAAGTGGCCATGTAGAATGTAGATCTTGATCTTTTATTAGATGTAGAACAATGCTTAATATTGTATCTTGAATGCTACATTACAACACTAGCTCAACAACATTCTTTATGCATTATGACTTTGATATGATATGGATTTTTATTTTTTTGTAACAAATGATGAAGAAATCTACCCTTGAATGCCTTAAAAATGCTCTTGTAAAATCTCTTGACTCTCTTGTGAGGTCCTAGAATACTTAACTCTCTCTTAGGATGATATCATCAATTCTTAGGTTTTCATAGGTGAAATAATGATTTGAAACCTTGTTTATATAGGCATTCCATCCAATTTACTGTTTAATAGATCCAAAATGCCGACATTCATGAAATTTGAATTCAAAACCTTGATTTCCTACTCAACACCCTAAAAAGGGGCCAAATGGGACTCATATGCCACTTGTGGCATATAGGTCCCATTTGGGTGGGACTTATACACCCAAGGTGGCGTATGGGTCCCACTAGGCCTTTTTTGGTGGAGGAAATGTCAAGGAGCTAGAAAATTATGTATATTTATTGATTATGTCAGGATCTCTGTGGAAATAAGCCTTGAGATGAATAATAAAGGGTCTTAGGGGCCTATTAATGATGATATAATAGATTCTATAGGGCCCAAAACATAATGTGAAGGTGTAAATAAATACACTTTACAACACTAAATTAATGAAAAATTAGGTATATTCAAGTTAAAAGGGCCCTAAAACTAATGTGAATTTGTAAAACACATTACAACACTAGATCAAGGAAACATTAGGTTCATTTTAATTTTAACCATTCCCAAATTAAGTGTGAAAATGTAAAGGGATATATTTCTCTACACTACAATATATATGTATGTATGTATATATAAATATATATACATATCAATATATGCATCTATAAATATATGTTTATATGTGTATATGTATGTATATATGTATATCTATATATATCTATGCATAGGTATTTATATGTATATATGGATATACATACATGTACATATACATAATATACATATATATGTATGTGTATATATATATATAGTGTAGAAAAATGTACCCCTCTACATTTTCACACTTGTTTAGGCCCTCCCTGCTAAAATTAGGCCTTTAATGCCTTATTTGGTCCTATTTTGCATCCACAAGCCTTAATTAATGCATCTTTCTAAGGATAATACCAACACATATGAAATGACCACTCATAATTTAATGATTTTGGTTTGTATGGCCCTGATTTAGTGATCTAGGACTCATACACAACCTTAGGCATATGGGTCCCACCTAAATTTCAGGGCCTAAACCCAAGTTTGGCATTAAACATAATATTTCTTAAAAAAATTGTCCCAAGCTTAGCTTATTAGGACTCATATGCCCAAACTGGTGTATGATTTCTGCTTAGCTTGGACCTATTTTAAATTCAATTTCTTGTTGAGATTTTATTCTCCTAGATCTAATGTTGGCTTGTAGTGTTGTAATTTCTAGAAATTTGGCATAAACAAATATAAATACAAGGTTATTTCAGATAATTACTCCTTGAAATTCAAGTATTCAAGTATCTTAGCAAGTTTTCAAGTCATCTAAGATTTCAAGTTGTGTGTAGGGAAAATATGTATCCTATAATGTTAAACAACACACCTTCATGGAATGCATTACTTAAAAGGAAATCGAAAGCAAAAAATAAATGAAACTACAACCTATCCTTTTGACTCATCCCATGGCTCTCTAATCCAAAGGAACCCTATAAGTTATGCTCTCAAATCTTGTTATTATTGCACAATAACCTACAAATATTGACAACTCAAGAAACGAGATGCTTAAAATGAATCTACATGCCTATATTTTTGGATTTTTCAATAACTTGATACATAAAACTAAATGATCCTAGGATGGAAATGATGTTAAATCTAGATGTTAAGATGATGATAAAGATGAAATGAAAATTCTAAATGGAAGGTGAAAGGAATTAAACTACCAAAATGAAAATGCCATTATGATACTAAAAATGCACTAAAATGCAAACTAAGCTGAATGCTCTCCAATTCTCTCACAAATTGCATTAGAATTTAGCAAAATAAACTTGTCTAATCTTCATGTTATGAAAATTTTGTAGCAAAGGCTCTATTTATATATTTTCAAGCCTCAAGGTGATGTGGCAGCAACGGATGGTCCAGATTGTGATCATGCAACATCAACGACAGAGAATCAAGAGGTTAGAGGGAATTAGGGAGATGGTTCCCTTCCACAAGAAAAATTGCCAAGTGTAGAAACGAATCAAAGAGCAAGAGAATCCATGTGTCTCAGGTTGTTCAAAGTTGGTTACAAATTTGTTGAGGATATTCCACATTTTTCAATTTATAAAAATCCATTTATGAGACACATGATGAGGTGGCAGATGAGTTGGAGGAGGTTAGAAGAAAGTTATGGAAATGTGCTTAAATTGGATTTACAAATTCAATTTAATAGGAGGGGTAAATTAGTAAAATGACACAAATTCTTTGTGCATCTTAACTAATTTTGGAAGAATATTCTAAATTCGCATTTAAAATTTCAAATTTAAAATGAAGAGGGGAAAATCAATTAAATAACAAATTGATTAATTTGTCCTTTTAATTAATTTTAGAAAGAAGGTGGATTGTGAAAAGAGGAAATAGAACATGAAAAATATAAATAAATTTCACAATTTATTTATAATAGTTGGGGAATTAATCAAATAGCCAGTATTTAATTAATGTGATGCTTAGACCATTTTTGTGTGTATACATTTTTTCCCTCTTTGAAGTGATGTGTGCAGCTGCATTGCTTCAAAGAATAAATTTCTGACCGTGATGATAAAAAACATTTCAACATGCCCCGGACTCCGATTTTACAATGATGATGAAAGGATGCCCCCTCGGGAGGTAAATCAAGGATTTTTTTATTTTTTTTGAATTTTTTTTTGGATTAAATGATTTTTCGATAATTTGCTAATGATTGATAGATGTGATAGGGATGACCTAATTTATCTCTCGAAAATTAGAATAGATTTGCTACACTGCTGAATAGTTTTTAAAAGAGCCCCTTTGAAAAATAAAATAAAATGCCACCATTATTACCCCTTAATAAACCTTTAAAAGGGGTAAAAGGTTAAAAGTTAAAGTCATTTGTAACTTTAGCATTTTGAGAACTTGAGAGCCTCCAGAGAAAAGATGGATAGAATTCTTGGCCACACTCACCAATTCGAGCACGTTCATCACCACCAATGTCCGACCACATATGGACCTTCTGTATGTACCCCGAAACCACTTTTTCAAATTTCAAATTTTGATTTTCGCGTCATAAAATGCATTTAAATTTTTGAATTTTCCCATATTTTAGTGCATAGGGTAGGTTTTTAAGCGCATAGGGACTCTGCTTTAGCGCATAAAGAACCTGCAATAGTGCATCCCACTAGTTTTAAACCCCAAAATTGATTCGACACATCTAGCTTCCGCTTTAGCGCATAGAGTTAAATTTTTAGCACATTGGTGAAATAGCACATAGGAGTGATCAACCCACACATTATTAAATGGTGCATCCGAGAAACAATGCATCAGAACCCTGTTCCGACGCATAGGTTCAGTTTTTCAAAGCATTGGTGAAATAGCACATTCAGATTTTAATTCGACACATCTAGGAGATCTTCTAGCGCATCCGGTAAACCGACACATAGAAGCCCTATTTTAGCGCATCCAACCAAAAATGATGATTTTGATAAATTCCTCCTAGATTTTGATTTTTTTTATTTTGTCAACCAATGATAGGATGATGTTGATTGATAGGTTGATGATCATCCTCATGATAGGTGAGGAACAATGAATTAGGATAGGTTGATTGATCAATTGATTTATTATCATCCTCATGATAGGCGAAGAACGATGAAAAAATAGATTGATGTTGATTGATTTATTGATTTGATTTGATTATCATCCTCATGATATGCGAGGAATGATGAAAATATGTTGATTGATTATTGTCCTCATGATAGGCAAGGAATGATGAATAGGTTGATTGATTTTGATCTTATGACAAATGAGCATCGAATGATAGGTTAGGTGCTCCTCGAGATTTGATCAAAATCTCACATGAGCTGATTTGATTAGATGATGGGCTTGATTAATAAGTTGATTGAATGATTTTTTGACTTGATGTTTTCATTTGATTCTAGGAGGGTGGCTTGGGGAACCTTCAGGTTTATGAGCACTTTCTAGGGACATGGGACATGATCCCATAGCTGACTCTGACAGATCGTGCCATCATAGACCAATGTGGCCTAAGTTCATTGATATATATTCCCCAGTACCAGATTAATCGGTGTCTACTGATAGCAATTGTGAACAGGTGGCATAGCAACCACAACACCTTTCACCTACCGATAGGCGAGATGACAGTGACCCCAAAGGATGCATATCAGATTCTATAGATTTCGAGGAGCAAGGAGGTATAGATGCCTTATGATAGATGTTCCATGATGATGGGTTGACTAGGTATGAGTTATCTTGGTAGGATTTGATTGTGACTCAATAGCCACTACCTTGTGTCCTAGAAGGCTTTGTTGGAGGATTTTTGTGCCCCAACTGTAGGTCGAAGGGCCTTTCAGTGGGTGGGGCTCGATTGCTAGAGAGCATTATTTCTCATGGGATAGTGTATGCTTGGGGTACATGCATTTTGGCTCACTTATACCATGATCTACACTAGGTAGTGTATTTGCAAGTAGGGAGTTTATCAGTGGGGTGCACACTTCTGCAACTCTAGGCTTGGGAGCACATAGCAATTACTCAACTAGTTGGTGACAGGGTACGGGCAGCAAGTCACCCATATGTTTTTAGATATTTAGGGCCACTTGTCTAGCATAAGTTGGGAAAGTTAGAGTACTGGAGGCAGGTCCTTAATGACTTGGATACTGTGATCTAGAGACTGTATTTGGATTGCGAGGCATGTCCCTCAGATGTAGTAGAGTTTCCTTTCATGTTTTGCAGCAGATACCTGATAGCGAGGACACCCTATATTTTAGAGAGATTCATGTTGAGGCAAGTCCACAGGAAGTACGATCACATCCAAGAGATGCCACAGGGGGTAGCTTACTATGCACGATAGCAATAGGATATCCAAGAGTGGGGGCCCACAATTGATTATGATGTAGAATGTGTTGATTTTGTCGATTTACAACCCACTTTCTCATAGTATCTTCCTCACATGATAGACGCTCAAATGACGATCGATTATGCAGATTACTTTCATACTCATCTGTTTCCATGGATATCTAGTTCGGATGAGCCAACACCAACCTTAGATGCAAGGAGGGGAGCAGAAGCCACTGCACAGCCCAGGGGTGGAGATGGAGGGGGAGGAGGAGGAGGTGGAGGAGGTGGTTGAGATGATAGAGGAGGAGGAGATGATGAAGGTGTTGGTGGTGGAGTGGGTGCGCCAGACTTTGGGGTTATCCCCAAGAGGCGACGATCAAGACCAGCTGGGCAATGATCACTAATTGTGCAGATGTCGTTATAGAGACAATAGATACAAATTGTTGGTCTTCAAGGGTAGGTGCAGAGTTTACAGGCCCAGATATAGGCATTACAGGGTCAACTCACTCAAGCTCAAGCACAGGGACCAACTCAGGTGCAATTGCAGAGGTAGATGGTATAGTTGTAGGCACATGTTGTTACACTAACCACAAAGCAAGATGCTGCAAGGAGGAAGGTAGAGCAGGCTGTGGTTGTGGCTAACAAGGTACATACTATAGTGCAAGGTATAGGTACAATTGATTTAGTCAAAGAGCTCAAAGCATCCACCAAGGAAGCAAAGTA
Source organism: Sequoiadendron giganteum (assembly GCA_007115665.2). NCBI lineage: Eukaryota > Viridiplantae > Streptophyta > Pinopsida > Cupressales > Cupressaceae > Sequoiadendron > Sequoiadendron giganteum. Next base: position 447,462,983 of record CM021103.1, on the reverse strand, counting down.
CTATAGGAGAAGGTATTATGATATTGTACCAGCCGAGCAGTGAGTCAATTATGCTAGTTCTAGATCAGGGCAGACACACTCACACACCATGAGAAGAGGGGTGACCCAGCCACTACTGCTAGGTGGACCTCCACCACCAGGTACAAGACCATTAAGGGTAGGGTCATCAGGGATAGGGAAAAGACCAACCACATTAGGTGGTAGTACCATAGGATCTCTTGGGCAGTCATGATCTCTTATTATGATTTACAGAATCGGTCATTGTGCCACATTTTTGATGTATTTTATTCTAATTTTATCATTGTATACTTAACACAGATTCATGATTTCATATGATATGTAGCAGCGGTTGATGATCTTATGTGTTGATATTTTATTATGGATGCATTTAATTTACGTTCTATATGATTATGCTATGGATGATTATGGATGTTTGATGTTTTTATTATGGATGAATGCATTTATGAGATGAATGATATGACATCAAAAGTGATATTTTATTATTATTATACAACTGGATGATTATGGACATTGAATGAATGGAAATAATTTTATTATGGATGATTCATGGATATAGATGATCTTTTGATGGATCTATGATTCTTATGCTATGAGATAAATGTTATGATGTGAATATGTGATGCAATTTTCTATGTTTTTGGTATTTTCTATGCAAATATGAGTTATGATGGTGTGGTAATTTTATGAATGCAAATGTGATGATATGCGAATGTAATGAGATGAATAATGATGTTATTGTGAATGTAATTGTGAAATGGATAATGATGTTGTGATGGATGCAAATATGAAATGGATAATGATGTTATTATGAATGCAAATATGAAATGGATAACGATTTTATTATGAATGTGAATATGAAATGGATTTATTATGATCTTGATGTGATGGTAGTATGCTTTATTTTTGGAAATTTTCAAATGCAAATGAATGTATGTTATGGAATGCAATGAAAATGCAACTAAATGATATTTTTGTTATGTCAAGTATACTCAAATCCTGTAGAAAGAAATAGCATCAACCTTGAGGATGACAAGCTTAGAAAATCCATAGGGTAAATGAAAAATAATTTGAAATGCAATCCTATCCATGCAATGCTATCAATCTTATTCATTGTGCATATTGTCATCATTGAGCATTTTATTATGTTGAAAGTTAGTACAAATATTGATGGCATGAAATAAACAATGATGACTTGAGTACAACTTCCATACAAATTTCGTTGAGATTTGATCATGCAAGATAACACAAACATATAGGTATAATGAGACCGAGATGACCTAAGTATCACTTGTGTAAACAGACAAGAGTTAATCATGTTCCTATGCAAATTCAAAATGTCATCAATGATACTTGGTAGAGCATGTCCTGGGATGATTTGCATAGTAGTAATAATCAACTCACAAACATAAGACAAAGAAAAATATCATTCTTGATCACAGTGCCTCTAGTTTGTGACATCATCGAGGTACTCCCAAGAAATGATAACAACAATCACAATACATTATTTGAACATTTTTGTTAAGGTGTTCAAACCATGATTCAAAAGATGATCCTTCAAAGATGAGATGATCCAATTTGATGTTGATGTTTGATTTGGTTTGATTGATTAGATTGATTTTTGATGTTCATATTTTGAAATGGTTGTTGCAATTGTTGTTTTGATGTTATGATTTTTTGATTGTTTTCCTATTTACTTATGCTCAATGGTGATCTGCCCCTAGTGAGATCAAGATTTTCCCCCCAGTGAGAACAAACCAAATTTATTATGGATATGTACAATGAGAACCAAGCCAAAGTGGGATGACCGTGTTAGCCGGTTGTGGACATGAATCTTGCTATGAGGTATGCATGAATGCACAAAGATGGAAGAGGCGTATGGTCAACACACGCTTGAAAAGACAGAGAAGCTGACTTATCACAAATAGCGACTGTTTACTAGGTTTTCACCATTAGTTTTTATTGCACTTTTCATATTTTTTGATTTTTTTGTTGTTACCAAGATGCATGTTTTCCAAGTTTTCATCAAGGCAACCATTTTTATTTTTTTTTAACTTTTTTGTATTTTTCTCTTTTTTCTCTTTTTTGATTTTTCACTTTTTTTGTATGATGTCACCAAGACACCTATTTGTCAGGTTTTCATTAGGGTGACAATTTTTTTAGGACATTTTTTGCTTTTTAGAATTTTTTCAAGACTTTTTCTACTTTTTAGGGTTTTTTTCAAGACTTTTTCTACTTTTTAGGGTTTTTTCAGGACTTTTTCTGCATTTTAAGATTTTTTCAAGACTTTTAACATGCACTAGATGCATCAGGTGTATAAATTTTTCAAGTGAAGGTTGTTCATCGATTCTTCAAATAGATATCCATTAGGTGTAGATAGTTGATATGCTCTCGATCCAAAGACTGAAACCACAACAAAAGGACCTAGCCAATTTGGTTCAAATTTTCCTTTGTTTTCTCGGTCTTGTTGATTATAGGGATTCTCTTTTAGTACTAGATCACTGAATTAGAAAGTCCTAGGTATGAATTTGTGATTGTAGCTTCAAGACATTCTCTACTAATAGATCTTTAGATGATTCACTTCCAACTGACGACGTTCATCTAACAACTCCAACTCCTACAGTTTGGACACATAGTAATCATCATCTGAAATGAGACCTTTCAGGGATACCCAGAGGGAGGGTATCTCAACTCTGATTGGTAATACTACTTCAGATTCATAGAAAAGTGCATAGGGTGTAGCTCCCATAGGTGTTCAGATGCTTGTATGGTAGGCCCACAAAGTAGGGTTCAATTGAAGATGCCAGTCACGTCCAACATCATTGATGGTTTTCTTTAGGATTTTTCAAGATTGTTTTGTTGGAGGCCTCATCTTGTCCATTCCCTTGAGGGTAGTAGGGTGTAAGAAAATGATGTTGGATATGGAACTTTTCAGAGAATTCTTGTACGTCCTAATTTTTGAAAGGTCTTCCATTATCGATGACAATTGTCTGAGGGATACCATATCTACAAATGATGTAGTTCAGGATGAATGATGAGATCTGCTTCCCTGTGATGGTGATCAAAGGCACGACTTCAACCCACTTTGTGACTGTGATGATGAACTTGTATCCATTGGATGAAGATGGATGAATTTTACCTACAAGATCCAACCTCCATTGACAAAATGGCCATGTTGATGCAAAGGCTTGTAATTTTTGTGTTGGTGCATGGATAAGATTACCATGGATCTGGAATTTATGACATATCTTTACAAATTGAAAGGCTTCTCTCTCCATAGTCGGCCAATAATATCCCAGGTGGAGGAGTTTCTTGGCAAGGGTTAAACCACTTGAATGAGTTCTACAAATACCCTTGTGGACATCACGTAAAGCCGCTTCAGACTCATCATTTTCTAGAATCACAAAAGAGTTCTATCTAGACCTCGACTATAAAGGACATCCACTATTATGGTATGCCAGGTAGCTTGGCAGATAAAATTTCATTTTTGGCTACGGGAAAGATTGGGATGAAGAATATTATCTTTTACATAAGCATAGATCTTTTCGTAGAGGGAGGTATTGGCATCGTCAAGGTGGAAAATAAGTTGGGATTCAAAGTCATCATATGTAGGGGTATACAGTTGCTCCACCATGAACTCATAGTGACCACTTTTTTCTAGGATCTATAGTAAAGAAGTAATAGTATCCATAGCATCGATAGCCTTGTTGTCACTTCTTGGAATTTGACCAAATTTGATGTTGACAAAATACTTCTTGAAGTCGTCAATCATTCTCTTATAATGCATTAGCTTGTCGTCTTTGGTTTGATAATCATTGTTGACCTGATTGATGACTAGTTGTGAATCCCCATAGACCTAGAGCATTGTTATTTTTGATTCCACGACTATCTTGATCCCAATAATGAGTGCTTCATATTCAACTATATTGTTGGTGCAAGGAAACATCAAGCGATAATATTTTGGAATGGTATTCCCTAGAGGGGTGATGAATAGGATTCCTGCTCCTGATCCATGTAGAGTGAAGGAACCATCAAAATACAATACCCATTGTTTTGTTGTTATTGTCAAGACATCTGCATCTAGAAATTCAATATGAAGTGGATGATCATCATGAAGTGGTGCCTCAACTAGTTGATCGGCAATGGCTTTCCCTTTCATAGATTTTCTGTCCACATATTGGACATGTCAAATTCACTGAGTAACATTACCCACTTGGCCAGTCTTCCTGTCAAGTTTTCTTTTCTTAAGAGATACTTTAGTGGATCAATCTTGACTCTGAGTTTAGTTGTGTGAGTCAGCATATAGTGTCACAATTATTGGGTAGAAAACACTATGGCTAGACACAATTTCTCAATGGAGGTGTAATTGATCTCATATCTATTCAAGGTTCTACTGATATAATAAATTTCTCTTTCTTTCCTCGTTGAATCTTCTTGTTCCAACAAGGCTCCTAGTGATTGGTCAATAGTGGTGATGTACAATAAAAGAGGCTTCCCTATTGCTGGAGGTGCTAGAACTGATGGACTCATCAGGTATTATTTTAGTTGATTGAAGGCTGCTTCACACTTTTCATCCCATCAAAAAAAAACATTCTTGTGTAGGAGATGAGTGAAAGGATGATTTTTAGATCAGTTAGTTGTGAGATAAATCTTTTGATTGATTGGAATCTACCCTGGAGGGATCTTAGCTGACTAATGTTTTTCAAGGGAGGCATCTCCATTATAGCTTTTACCTTTGCAGGGTCCACTTCAATACCCCTTTCCAACACTATATACCCCAGTAGTTTTGCTAATGTTACCCCAAATACACATTTCTTTGGGTTGAGGAAGACATTAAATTTATTTAGGCAAGTGAATAATTTGTCTAATATCTCGAGGTGTCCTTCTCTGGTGTGGGATGTGGCCAAGAGATCATCCACATAGTCTTCCATGAAGGTATGCATCATGTCATGGAAAATAGTTGTCATAGCTCTCTAATACGTTGCCCCTACATTCTTCAACCCAAAAGGCATAACATTCCAACAGAAATTTCCCCAAGGGAAAGTGAAAGCGATCTTGTCCTAATCTTTAGGAGCTATTTTGATTTGATTATATCCAGAAAAAACACATTAGTGATAACATGTCGTGTCCTATTGTCAAGACCATGTTGATGTCTATGTTAGGTAAGGGGAAATTATCTTTTGGGAAATCCTTGTTGAGATCTCTAAAGTTAGTGAAAATCCTTATATTGTTATCAGGTTTCAAGACATGTACAATATTTGATATCCATTCTGCATAGTCAATAGCCCTGATGAATCTGACATCCAACAATTTCTTTAGTTCAACTTTCACCAATAGAGCAATGTGTGGATGCATTTTTCTCAACTTTAGTTTGACTGGTTTGATTCTTGAAGGAAATGAAAAGTGATGCATTATGAGGTCTTGATCTATCCCTGGCATATCTGCATAGGACCAGGTGAAGTTGATTTATCTCTCTTCGAAGAACTTGATGAAGTTGGGTTTTTCCATTTCTGTCAATGACTGCCAAATGAAGAATTCTCGTTGCTTCGATACTACCAACATTGATAGCCTATGTTTTTTCAATCAAAACTTTCAATCTCTCCTAGAAGTGGTCAATGAGAGTGTGAAATTTCCCATCCTTTGGCACCTCAAAGAGGTTTTCACCATCAGATGTGCTCTTTGTTTTTACTATTTCTGGATTTGATACTGTCATGGAATAGTTTTCACCATCAGATCTTTCTTTTATTTCATTTATTTTGCATTTGGGAAACTTGACACTCTCCTATTCTAAAGTCCTTCTTTTATGTTCAATGGTGGACACTATTTCAAGATTTAAAACACAGAGGAAGCTTGCAACGGCCTCATCATTTAGAAAGGTGGGGACATTGATGGGTTCAGTTTGGTCCCAATCTATTAGCTCTGGATGCTATAATGGCAGGGGGTCATGGGGTGGATTGAGGTCATATGTTGTAAGTGTCCTAACATTGTTGTCATCAAACAAGACTAGGGCCAAGTTGAGGTCTATAATGTCACTCTCTTCCAAGGGGTCCATCTCACTATGAGTCTAGTCATCCTCACTCGAGCCGTCGATATTGTGCGATTCTAATTCAAGTGGTCTAATTCCTAAACCTTGTCCCTCCTCAAGTGTGGGAGTATACTTATGGATTATATCATTGTCTTTGTCATGGCATGATTCTTTTGACAATGAATCCCACTCATATATATTTGAATCAGACTCATATTGGTTGGCTTGGAGCTATAGAATATGTTCAACAACTTTATGTTTCAAGTCTTCTTCTTCTTCTTCTTCTTCTTTATGATGCTCTTTGTATCCTAACCCTGTTTTATCTTTGGGATTGGTTATAATGCGTTGGATAGGTTATTTGATACCCTCTTTTCTTTTCCTGATGGGTCCCTATCCATCGTATCCCATCTTTTCCAGGATTGAGAATCATTTTCCATATTGAGTGGTTTGGACATTTCTTGTTGTGGCTTAGGAATCAATTTCATCTTTGTAGAGATAGCTCAGGACATCTTTGTCATCTAATTCATCTATTTGTGTTCCTACTTTTATAAATTGACCATCGAAAAGGGTGACTGGTTGAGATGATGCTTGAGATGAGGTTGATGGTTCACCATAATATTTTGGTGACATTAACTGTGAGAGGCCGAGGGATTGTGTAATGGAGTATTTACCGACACATTTGTCTTTGATTTGGACCTTCTCTTCAAATTGTTTGGCCAAGGTATTGAGCTGGGCTTCAGAATTGGTGGATGCAGAAGGGCTAGACTCCTCCTTCATCTCTGACTGTTTGGATGGTGAACTAGATTGACCTCCCTCAATGAAGGAGGTGGATAAATTATTATCTTGACTAGAATTGTTGGATACATCAGGAGTGGAATTTGAAGCTTCACTGTTATGAGGGATGATAACATCTTGGACACCCTTGAGGGCATTACATTGTTGTGGGTTATTTGAATCGACCTGAATTGTGATTTGTTGACCATTATAGGGAAACTTCAAGCATTGATGGTACATCGAAGGGTACAATCTACATTTCATGGATCCACAGACAACCCAAGAGTATGTTGTATGTTAGATCCTTATCCAGAACTTGATAGACAATATTTTTCAAGATTGGCCCCACCTAAATGGGAAATATAATCAGACCTTTTGAATCTCTTTCCTCATCATCATAGGCTTTGACTATGATATTCTTTCTTGGATCAATTGCATGTTCAAATAATCCTAGTGCCCGAACAAGTTTCAAGGTACACATATTAAGTCCAGATCCTTCGTCTATAAGGACATGCTTGACATGACTTTTATGGATTAAAAATTCAATATGCAGGGCCACATTATGAGGATGGGTAGGTGATACATCATCATTTTTCGAAAAGGATAAGTAGTGGGGTGTTACTAGGTGTCCCACCATGGCTTGGAAAACATAGAATTCCAGATTATTTGGCACAGTCGTGTTGACTAGGGATTTTTCCATAATCTCCTTGTGAGCAAGAGAAATTTTTAGGAGCACCAATATCGATATTTGTGCGGGGATTTTCTGAAGCTAATTGACAATGTTGTATTGATTAGATGTAGTAGTAGGCTATTTGGAAGCACTGCCCTTTAAAACATATTTGGTTTGAGCCCTTGTGGTCACGTTTACGAGCACACTATCTTATCTTTTATTGATTTTGATGAAATTGACTTGATTATCTTTTACAACCACCACTAGTTGGATATCATGGACTTGATTAGAAAGGATGTTGGTGTCATTTATTAGATGATTAGGTGTAATAGGATCTGGTATGTTATTGATTTTAATGTCATCTACATGATTTTCAATAGATGATATATGGAAAATAGTGCCATCATAAACATAGTTCATGCCTTTTCCTTTACCATTCGTGTTGGAAGATTCTCCTTTTCATAATTTGGAAAAGGTTTCTTGAATACACCATGGTCAATGTTGGTTTGAGGTTCCTCGATTCTTATGACTTTATTGTTGATTAAATCTTGTATCTTATATTTCAGTTGCATGCAATTGTTGGTGAGGTGACCTTTACATCAATGAAATTCAAAATAAGGAGCATCATTCCACCATGATGATTTTACCTTAGGTTCAAAGCCTCGAGTATCAGGTAAAGTGATGAGATTTTCTGCAATAAGTTCCCTCAAGGTAGATTTGTGTGATTGACCCAGGGGCGTAAACTTCCTTTGATTGTTTGATTTTTGATAAGGAAAATTCTTGGATGATGATGTTTGATTACTTTGATTATTCCCCTGGTTGACATTTTGATTGTTGGTTTGATTTATAGTTTGGGTGGTCTTTTGATCTGTATTTGAAGAACTTCCTGACAAATTGAAAACTAGTTTGGCATTATGCATTTTAGCTAAGTGATCATTGCCATTGTTTTTGTACTTTTTTAAAAAGTTGGTTTTATCATCGTTGGAGGAATTAGATGAGTTGTTTTCATTATAGAATTTCGGAATTCCTCATTTGACTAAGGCCTCCTCAATTTTGATCCCATTTTTGATCAATTCTTCAAAGGTTGCAGGGCATTGTAAGTCAAGTCTATAACTCATGTCAAAATTCAGGTTATCAATGAATACCTCTATATTTTCCTTTTCTGGTATGGGTCAGGGATATCTTGCAAATAACCTTCTCCATCTCTATAGGAATATGAGGAATGATTTTCCTTTCTTTTGTTTCATGTTACAAAGGTCCTTCATTGTGATCTTGTGTTGGATGTTATATGAATATTGGGTAATAAATTTATTTACTAGTTCTTCAAAAGACCTAATCCCCAAAGGCAACTATGAGAACCATTGCATGCATTGTCCTCCCAAACTGCATGGGAATAATCTCATTAGATATGTATCCTCATGGGAAAACTCAAGTCTCATCGTTCAAAATTCCCTTACATGATCTATCAGATCAGTTTTCCCATTGTACTTGTCATAATTGGGAAATTCATAATGTTTAGGGAATGGTATCATGTTAATGCTTTGATCGAAAGGATAGGGACATATATCTTGTATGGATTATCTCTTGGTAGTCTCAGTTTGCATGTTCTACATTTGTTGTTCGAGGGTTTGGATTTGATGTTTTAGGTTGTCCATGGGATCATTAGTTTTTGCTTCATTGCTTGATTTACTTTGGGTTTTGGTTTTAGCTTTCTTTGGATTTGTTTTCAATTTGTTGACATCAAAATCATCGGGTAACTTGGCTCCTTTGTTTGCTAACATCAAAAGTTATTTTTCTCCATCCTTTTCAAAGACTTTTTCCCAGAATTTGTGGAAATACAGAACTTGTTGGGCTTGTTGGACATCTTCTTCATTTATCTCTGATGTTTCGGTTGAATTGAGATTATGAAAGGGGTTTATTTCTGGTTGAGCCATGGTATCTTGGATTTTAATTTCTTTTTCTTGAAGTTTGATATTTTGGGATCTTGTTTAGATGGGCATACAAGTGATGAAAATTTTCTAAATGTTTGACCAAATTTTGAGAGTGCCAAGAAGGGTTGGTTAAAAATATGGTTAAGCACTTGAGCCTTATTTTAGGATGAAGGATGAGGAATCTTGACAAAGGATGATAAATCCTAATGGTGAAATGCAACTGCTAAATAAGAAATTTGATATGATGAGGAAGGCACTTTGAGATGTTTGATCAAAATTTAGATGAGATATTTTCACTTGACAATGCTTGTTTTCAACAAGATTAAGGTCTATTGTAGAAATTGGTTTGGACGATATGAATATTGAATGGCTAGTTGATGAATGTGAGAATGAAGAATTGGCTGACTATGATTATGCCTTTGGGATAGAGCTCTTTGTTGATAATAATCTTGTGATGCTAGGGGCTCTAGAGAAAAATTGTTAGTATATCCTCTATCAAAGTTGTGATACCAATGGATAAAGGTTTGATAATCGAGCAAGACCTTCCTACTTTGGTACAAGAAGCGTCTCTTCCTCAAAAGTTTATTAAGGCTAAGATGTTGCTTAGGTTTCTTGATCCTCTTGGAAATGGATTTCTTAACAAATTTGGTTGATTTCCAATCCCTCAACATAAACTTTAGGATGATGAAAAGATGTGGTCAAAGGGGGAAAATCCGAACTGGAAGTTGACTGACAGAAAATGATCAAATTCAGGTTTCTGCTTCAAAATTTTCCAGATGCGCTAAAATAGGGTATGGATGCGCTGAAACTCGAATGAGTTGTAGAATGACCTAGACGTGCTGGAGAAAGTCTTCGATGCGCTAGAACAGGGTATGAATGCACTAGGAAATGGAGTGAATGCACTGAAACATGAATCAAATGCATCGAAAGAGCATATGCTAGGGATGTATAAGCAGGAGCACTGAAATAGAAAACGGATACGATACAAAATGGTATGAATGTGTTGAAACAGACACCAGATGTGCCAAACTGGAAAGTGTTTTTTAATTTTTGACAGTGAAACTGAATTGTTTGAATTGGATTTCCTTCTGAATCAATGGTTGAATGTGTTGGTGTGATCTTTGTTTAAAATTTGGTTCAAAAACACATTAGTAAACACATAAGACAAGCACATTCCCTAGGCTGTGTAAGACAAAATCTACTCACTCCCCTCCATGACACTCACTTCTTGGGTCAGCCAAGCCTCAGTCCTCATGAATCTCCCATGACGGACTTCTCATCTCTAGATATAAGTCACAAGAAATGTGGGACGGCTTCAGAATGACCATTCCTGACACCGTTAAATAGAAAAAGGTTTTTGGCCACTACAACAAAGGGTTTTAATAAGGGTGTTTTGTTACGAGCGAGTACACATTGGCAAGATTTATCTCCATTAAGAAGGACTCCCAGTCTATAGAGGTTACACTCTACAGGTTTTCACATACCTCACGGGTACTAAGGGAATCACTTTTCGGCATAACAACCCATGGTCCTTGAGCTTTCTTCAAGTCCCTTTTTTATATATCAATTGGAAGAGCTTGGCATTTAGCCCATTATCGGTTTGGGTCGTTCCCTCCTTTCAAAGTGGGGAGGCAGGTCCTCTAAGGTTAAAAATGAAAAGAAAGTGAATGGGTCTAGTTTTTTGTTCACCTAGTTAAGGGGAGAGCATACTCACCTACCATTCCAAACACAACAGACATGGTGTGAACTAACCTTACTAGTTAAACTAGATTCCTATTTTAGCCAAAGGAAAATAACAACTATATTTAACCTTGAAGACAACCATTAGTAGTTTTAGTTCATATTTCTTTGACAATAGTCTTTTAAATGTTTCTGCAATGTCTTTGACTATGTGTTGAATTCTTGCAACACAAAAAAATATCAATTAGTTTCAAAAATCTAGAAAAATGACCGTAAAAATCGAATGCGCCATTATAGAGACTGAATGCTTTGAAAGATAGACCGAACGTGCTAAAACACTGAATGCATCAAAAGAACAACCAGATGTGCTAAACTAAGCATCGAATGCCTAAAACTAAAATTCACAGAATTAAAATTTTAAAACACCCTGATGTGCCAAAACAGAGACTATATGCACTGCAGAAAAGACTAGACACGCTAGAATAAGAGCCAGATGTGCCGAAAGAACAACCAGATGAGCTAAAACAGGAAACTGAATGTGCCAAAACAAGAGCCAGATGTGCTACAGAAAAATTCATATGTGTTGTTTCAGATATTTTGATGGAACCTATAAAATGAAACTCAACAAAAAATTGATTATATCGTGGGTTCGAGCCCCACGGTGGGCACCAATTTATGTGTGTAAGGAAAATATGTATCCTGTAATGTTAAAACGACACACCTTCATGGAATGCATTACTTAAAAGGAAATCAAAAGAAACAAATAAATGAAGCTACAACCTATCATTTTAACTTATCCCATGGCTATCTAATCCCAAGGAATCCTATAAGTTATGCTCTCATATCTTGTTATTATTGCACAATAACTTGTAAAGATTGACAACTCAAGAAACAAGATGCTTAAAATGAATCTACATGCCTATATTTTTGGTATTTTCAATAACTTGATGTACATAAAACTGAATGATCCTAGGATGGAAATGATGTTAAATCTAGATGCTGAGATGATGATAAAGATTAAATGAAAATTCTAAATGGAAGGTGAAAGGAATTAAACTACCAAAATGAAAATGCCATTATGATACGAAAAATGCACTAAAATACAAACTAAGTTAAATGCTCTCCAATTCTCTCACAAATTGCACTAGAATTTAGTAGCATAAACTTGTCTAATCTTCATGTTATGAAAATTTTGTAAGAAAGGCTCTATTTATATATTTTCAAGCCTCAAGGTGATGTGGCAACAACGGATGGTCTGGATTGTGATCCTGCGACATCAATAACAGAGCATCAAGATGTTAGAGGGAATTAGGGAGATGGTTCCCTTCCACAAGACAAATTGCCAAGTGTAGAAAGGAATCAAAGAGCAAGAGAAGCCATATGTCTCAGGTTGTTCAAAGTTGGTTACAAATTTGTTGAGGATATTCCACATTTTTCAATTTATAAAAATCCATTTATGAGACACATGATGAGGTGGCAGATGAGTTGGAGGAGGTTAGAAGAAAGTTGTGAAAATGTGCTTAAATTGGATTTAAAAATTCAATTTAATAGGAGGGGAAATTAGTAAAATGACACATAAATTCTTTGTGAATCTTAACTAATTTTGGAAGAATATTCTAAATTTGCATTTAAAAATTCAAATTTAAAATGAAGAGGGGAAAATCAATTAAATAAAAAATTGATTAATTTGTCCTTTTAATTAATTTTAGAAAGAAAGTGGATTGTGAAAAGAGGAAATAGACCATGAACCATATAAATAAATTTCACAATTTATTTATAATAGTAGAGGAATTAATCGAATAGCCAGTATTTAATTAATGTGATGCTTAGACCATTTTTGCGTGTATAAACAGCTATTCAATAATTCAAGAGCATTCAAGAGTGATTATCAAGAATTTTGGAGCATTCTTCAAGAATCGAGCATCATGTCAAAGCCATCATGCATCATGTATTTTTTGAGCTAAGAATTGTGGTGTAGGTTCTTACGATTCAAGCAAGAATTCAAGTCAAGATCCATAGCATACTATCAAGATTCAAGATCTACATTCATGCTAGCCATTACATACAAGATTGTAGCCTTTATTCAAAGGGTTTGGTGAGTTGCAACATAACTTATTTGTTTATTCATCATTCCTTCATTCTATTTCTATTCATTTCAAGGTTTGATTACCAAAACAGGGTTTGACCAAGGAAAACTCTTATCTACTAACATTTTTTTTTTCCCCTCTCTTTGATGTCTGATTTATAGATTTAGGTTGAAGATATATTGAAGAGAAAGATGGGAGAAAATTTTTCAAGCTGTCAAAGTTGTCATCTACATTGCAAGATCATGGAAAGTCACCTATAGGTTGCAATTCGGTGTTTGAGACTTAGAGATTTAACAAGAGAGAAGCTACAGGAGAACACTAGAGGATATCAGAGTTTTAGATAAATTTGGATACTGGGACTAAGTCACCACTTGTGGTGTATGTTGGAATATGGATAAGGAGTTTTTCTTGTAGGTTTTTTCATTGATGGCAATCCAGGTCATACAACTCAAGTCTTGCATTTGAATGAGCAGTACTACTTTTGGCTCCTACCAACAGAACAAAACAAAGAACAGGAGATCCGATTAAAGGTATAAAAGTTGGTCTAATCATCTTATCGAACATGTATTTTGGGTTATGAATGCTTGATGAAGGTTTGCAAAGGATTGTAGTATCTTAGTTTTGATCCGCACTCACTAATAAGCGATCTAGGAGGTACGATGCATTAATCTATCAATTATCTATGCTAGAAGGCCGACCCGACAAAGTTGGAATTCACAGATGTATAAGATGAATTTAATTATAAGTTTCATTGTTGAATTAAGTGTTGTATGGGTCCTCTGTTGGTCTTAACTGACTTTGGATAATGCACATAATGATTTTGCGGTGGATCTGGCCGACAAGTTAAAATATCTTAATACTTATGAAGCTAACTGTTAAATTAATTAGTCTTTGATTGCGGATATATATAAGAGATTGATTTTATCATTTAAGTGTGTGATCCATGAGATATGAGTGAGATAGAAGTGGCAAGTAAATAGAAAGTGTGAATTGCGAGTTATAGAAAAGCACTAATGTGGAATTGATCTGAAGAGAAGTAAAAGGTAGAAGAGGGCAGAGCAAATTGGAAAATCAAAGAGCTGATCCAAAATATGATTCATGAGCTTCACCAAAACTATTACTTGGCATTATTAGATGCTTTTATCTTAGTTCATCCTTTTCAGATGGTTTTAATTTGAATTTTGTAGGTATTAAGCCTTTATCTTTGAGTAGTGAGCTCTAGGTAGTGTTCCTGAATGCAAGTGCATACCTTTTATAAACACTATACTTTGAGTACTCAAATTTTGGGTTAATCTTCACCATGGTTTTTCCCCTAACAACTTTTCCATGCAAAAATATGTGTGTCATGTTGTTATGGATGTTTACTTTCAATGCATACATCTTTTCTTTAATACAATAATGAAGTGCTTTCATGTTTTGAATGGATGAATTGTTGAATTTCTTGAACACTGATTCACCCCCCGCCTCTTAGTGTTCCCTTGAGTCCAACAATTGGTATCAGAGCAAGTTCCTTTGGAAAAATTTTGCAGCTTCAGGTGGATCTTGGAATGCAATGGACTCTGGTAGCCTTCAAAAACAAATTATGGTAGATCTTGATTACCTTGATCAGTCTAACGAAGAAGTTCAAGAATTGAAAGAAAATCTTAGAGATGTTGAAAAATTCATCCAGTCACTAAAGGATCAGATAGTCAAATCTAGGGTAAAGAGGAAAGATCTCTATGATCAGATACATAGAAGGGAAATAAAGATATGGATGATGCTCACCTAAATCAAACTTTGAAGGAGATAACTAGAGAATGTGAAAAGATTTCCAAAGAGAATACTAATTTGAAACATGAGATGGAATCTATGATGATAAAGATGACCAAAGAGATAGAGGAAAGGAAGAAAAGTGAAGAAAATATTTCTCAAAACCTAAAAGAGAAGTCTGATGAATGCAGCAGAATAAGTGGAGAACTTACTCAGTTGGAAAATGAATTGCAAAGAACCAGAAGCAATGAAGAAGAACTTGGTAAGCAAATTAATACTCTCAAGAATGACCTTTGCATTGCAAAAGAATTCAAAGAAAAGTTTAAGATCAGTTTAGTGAAACTTGATGAGCTAACCCAAGGACATAAGAGTGGAAATGATAAGAGAGGTCTTGGATATGAAAAGGGAGAAAATTCTAGATCAACACAAAAGAATTTCAAAGATGACAGAAATGGAAGCTATCTGGTAAGACAACCTAATGCACAAAAATTTAATGGATATTATTTTGCCTGTAATAAGTTTGGTCATATGGTTGCTTAGTGTAGAAGCAATTTAAGGACAAAAGATTCATCATTCACTAGTCAGTGTTTCAATTGCAAAAGGCATGGTCATAAATTAACTGAATGCATAGATGTGTCAAGTCACTCTATTGTTAGAAGAAATACTGAATGTTATGCATGTGGGAAGTCAGGAAATATTGCTAATCAATGCAGATTGAGAAGAAACCAATGGAATAGACAATGAAATATTGTGTGCTATAATTGTAACAAGTATGATCATATTGCTAGATTATGTAGAAGCAAAATCACAAACAAAAGAGGTCTGGTATATAGAGAAGAAAATAGAGAAAAATGACAAAGGAAAGGAAAATATAACTACGAATAATATCAAAAATAAAATGAAGACATGGGTTAAGAATAATGATTTTGATGATGGAAATTGTTCCATATCGGAACTTGCTTCCGGAAACTCTTCCAGAAATTGAGTTAAGGCCACTGGCCTAAGAGGTGTTTTATCAGAAAATCCTTCCTCCCCTATCTATAGATAGCACTAGAATGGAGAAAATAGTCATAAAGGTGCACTCTCAATATACAAAAGTTCTTTTGTTTTCAAAAAAATAAATTCAGCAAATTTGTTGGTCTACAGAAGATTTTTTTGTCGTCGCCTGAGAAAACAGAGTCTCTGAAAAGTTAAGTGCATTTATTACACATGTCTGAGCTATAAAATTCAAGTCCAAAGCCATCATTTGTCACTTTGCATTATCGAAGAGAAGAAGGAGAGCACTCGAAAAGTGGTTTTCGAAGCAGCAAAAGTGAATTCATCAACAAATTTATCAAGTACCTCAAATCAATCTCAAATTCTTCATATAATTCGGTGTGTATTGTGAACCCTAAAAGAAAGAAAGAATGGAGAAAATTAAAGGATTGATCACATTGGATGAGTACAATATTGCATAAATTAAATTTATGAGGAATCTGTTGGAGTTGAGAAGATACAACACCACAAAAGCCCAAAAGATCTTTGCAAGCAAATAACCTGTTACAAGGAGAAGCAAAGAGAAGCAACAAAGGAAATGCTCAAGAATGTGGAGCAATGTATTCACCTGAAAATGTAAAATGAATTAATGATACAAAATATAGTTTTCAACTACATATAGATGAAAACCCTAAAAAGGAAAACCCTAGGCTTGCAAAATAATAATTAATAAAGTAATTAATTATTATGCACCTAATGTTAGCTTAAGTGAAAAGAGTTAAAAGGAAACTTTATGTAATTAAACAAATATTGTTTAATTAATAAAGTAAATACCCAATTACTCTAACACCCCCCCTTAAGATAGACATAGGGAGAAGCTAAAACCTAGAAGAAGCTAATGAAAGCAAAAACAATGGGTCCCAACAACAAGGCCAGATTAGGTACCCATGTACAAAATCAATGTAAACTAAATAAAATGGGGTAAAGGAGAAAACCCAGTGGGAACAAAACTCCTCCCCAAAATAAAATGCAAGGAAGGAATGCAATGCACTAATGAAAGAAGGATAGGAGGTGGATAACATGATACCCCTCATAGACAACTTCTATCATATAAGTATATATACAATGATCTCCATAGGAGAGATAAAAAGAGAGAAGAAGACCCCCCCACAATGAAGAAACTCTTGTCACAATGGTAGATGCCTGATGTAGAATCCAAAGGAGATCCTGAAGCGGCAAATGATATTCCTCCCCTTGGGAAGAAATGGGTCCATGGACCTGTATCGAAGAAACCTTGTGAAGAATGAGAAACCAATCTGTCTCAAGATGTGTGCCATGATAGGATGTTGAAGAGTCTCACTGTCTGAACTGAAACAAATAATGTCAAATCCAAACTAATGTGGAGAATACTGAAATGCAAAATGTGGAGAATACTGAAATGCAACCTCTGAATGCATGGATAATGGTGGGTGAACAATGATAACCTGACTGTCAAGGTAGAGGAAATGAATGTCCTCAAAATAATCCTCCAAATCTGCAATATAGGACTCCACAAACAAGAAAGATATGTCTGCAACATAAGAGTCCAAAGTAGATATGTCTTGAAGATGTATGATTCTTTGCTGCACTGAATCAAGAACAACAAGAGATGCTGATGAAGTCTCAGTCTGAAGAGTAGGAACTATGAGACAAACCTCTAATCCATTGAAACATGTAAGGGTGTCTAAATACTCAAGCTCCTCTAAAGTATCATGATCAAAGGGTGTATTCTCTCTCCAAGCAATGGGTAAGAAACAATCTGAAGCAGGATCCTCTGGGAATGGAGAGAGAATTGGGTCTCCATAGATCTCTTAAAGATGTGTCCAAAGTGGGTGAGGACAATCAATGTCCGATATAGCCAACACAATGTCATGATCAACACTAGACAATATAAGTCCTACTATGTGATTTCTAATGATATCCCATGCTAATTTTCTCTCTAAAGTTGTTGGTTCAGGTATGAGATCATACAAATAAGGTAAAATATTAAGCCACCTACAATGTGTAAGTATTCCCTTTGCCCATGACTCATAATTACCCCGTTCCAGAATTACAATTGAAGGGTGAGTAGAAAAACCCATGATAACTCTTCAAATAAAAAGAAATTGAGAAATCTAACCTTACAGCATTTAGATCAAATTAATATAACCCATTCCACGCAAACAAAACCCATGAAGGAGCCAAAATGACCAAGTAATTGAGCAAAGTGTAAAAATACACAAAGCTAAATAAACAATATTTGATAAATATTATGATAAAATAGACTATAGATCTGGAAAGAGCACTGTATCACCTTTCCAACGCCTATTCGCTTGCACAAAACGGACACCGTGGTCAAAAGTTATGATTTTTTCAAAAACTGAATTTAGCTTGCAGGAAATGAATTTTCTAGCAAAAAATGTTTATTTCTAACTTGATTTCTGGAAAATCTGCTCACCATTTGTAGACAAAAATAAAAACCCAGAAATCGTTTTTTCATCCAACAAGCAAAATATGAGAAAATGATTTTTTTTTACTTTCAGCCAAAAGAAAAATGACACGCGCCATTTTTTCAACAGTGTTTTTCTCTAGATCTGTGCAAGATATGCAAAATCTAAAAGATACCCAGTTCAGATTTCGACGCTGACTACAAAACCCAAAAATCATTTTTCTTGCAAATGGTGAAAGCTGAATTTTTGAAGCAAAAATGATGACGGCTCCAATAAAAAATGGCTTGCAACAAACTTTTATAGTTCCAAAAATCTTCAAAACAAGAACAAGCAGTTGCAGATCTGAAGCTTTGATACTATGTTGGAGTTGAGAAGATACAACACCACAAAAGCCCAAAAGATCTTTGCAAGCAAATAACCTGTTACAAGGAGAAGCAAAGAGAAGCAACAACAGGAAATGCTCAAGAATGTGGAACAATGTATTCACCTGAAAATGTAAAATGAATTAATGATATAAAAGATAGTTTTCAACTACATATAGATGAAAACCCTAAAAAGGAAAACCCTAGGCTTGCACAATAATAATTAATAAAGTAATTAATTATTATGCACCTAATGTTAGCTTAAGTGAAAAGAGGTAAAAAAGAACTTTACGTAATTAAACAAATATTGTTTAATTAATAAAGTAAATACCTAATTATTCTAACATAATCTATTGTTTTCTAATGAATTGAAACAATTGAACAAAGCCAAACATTGAAATTTGGATATGTGGAATGAGTTTTCATACTTCGAGGATGTGGAACTCGTAAAATTCTTGTTGAATAGATTGCAAGATGATGTGTTAACTTTGGACAAACCTTACATTATCTCAAAAGAAGTAATTGAGAAATTAATTGGATTGTGCAATGTCGGTGATATTCCTAAAAAGAAATCTATCCAAAACAAGGAGGTAGAAACCCTAATTGGGATAATTGGAGATCAAAGAGCTCTATTGATAGCAACAATCAAAGATCATGTCATGAAGTATATCGTGCACAACATAACCTATAAAATATTCTACCAAAATCGAAAGGGGCCACATCAGCTCGTGCAGTATATATTGCTCATAAGATGATAATTGAAGGTCGAGACTTTGACCTATGCAGATTGTTGAAAGATTAGATGTTGGAGAATGTCCAGTTGACAAAAGAATCAAGGTATCCATTCAGGTTTGGAACTCTAATTATATGTCTGGTTATGTACTTTCTAAATTCATTGACAAAAATTGACAATGTGGCATGGACATTAGATAAACTGGTATGTACCCAAATTTACTCTTATGCTAAGAGTCTTTCTAATTGGGATTCATAATTTTAAAGTTTCTGTAAGAACATGCTTATGAAATGTGGATCAGTCATTAATTTCTCTCCGGTGAGGACAATAGAAATTGGTTCCTCTTCCAGTAGCACTATTAGAGGAACAAAGAGAGGTTAGGAGATTGTTGAATACAACCCTCCAGAAAATAAAGTTCCCAAGATTGAAGTAAAAGGGAAAGAGAAGGAAGTTGTGGAAATTCTGGATGAAGAATCTGACGAAGAGCCTATGAATCAACTAGAAAATGATTCTGGTATTGAAAGATAATGAAGAAGAAGATCTGTCAAAAGAAAAAATTTAGCAACTTATCCAAAGTGCAAGTGGTATGCAAAATATTACAAGGTTATGGTCAGTCAGACCATCTTATGATCAGAACTTAATTCTGGAAGTTCTGAATGCTCATATTGAACATTGCAAGATTAGATTGGAAAGTCTATAAGATATTCTACCTGAAGAAATGATCGAGTGTAGCAGAGATTCAATGGGATCTGAAGACAAAGGTAGAGAAGAAGGTGAAATTATCTCACCTGAAAGAGCAATTCAGACTATCCCTTGTTAAGCTTAAAAAGAAAATGAATGAGTTAGGGAAGTGCATTAACTCAGCCACAAAGCTCTACAAGTATTGTGTCTGCTGGCCTCATGTAGTCAACAATTACAAGGAGAAGTTGGATCAGATTGAGATAAAACTGAACTACATTGGTAAAAAATTTGATATGTCTCAGAATTTGAATGGAGTCATCAGAAGAAGAATCTGGGAATTGCAGGTAGCTCAAATAAAAATTCAACTGTCCAAGAATGTTCTTGTGGACACTTTTTGGAAGGTAAAAGATTTAGTTGAATGCAGGATGGAGAAGTTGGTGGAAATTCTAAAAAATGGTGAAAATTTGGAAGAAGCAATTACTATTCCTAAATCTCTCATTGAGATTATCAAAAAAACTTCCAAGTACAACAACTTGATCATCAACATTGGAATTGCAATTGATAGTTGGAAGAATTTTCTTCCAGAAGTGAAGAAAAACAATAAGCAATTTTTTTGAAAAGATAAGCTGCAAAGAGTTTTCAAGTTTTTGCAATTTTGTCTCAAGGAGAAGGACTATAAGCATATATATGCCAAATCTAAAGGATTGATGATTTTGAACATGTGTTTTGTCACCTTTTTTCCACCTTTTTGGTCAACTTTTAGGCATATGGCATCCCAGCTTTGTCATTGATGTCAAAGGGGGAGAGAATGCAGTGAAAAATGCCTTATGAATCTCAGGGGGAGAAAAGTGTAGCAAGTAGTTTGGCAATATACCTATAGTGTTTCCAACACTTAGTCATTTTTCACTAAGTGTTGCCATCAATGCTAAAGGGGGAGATTGTTGGCATATGGCTAAGGAGTTGTTCTTGTAGGTGTTGTCATTGATGGCAACCTAGGTCATGCAACTCAAGTCTTGCATTTGAATGAGCAGTACTACTTTTGGCTCCTACCGATAGAACAAAACAAAGAACATGAGATATGGTTAAAGGTATAAAAGTTGGTCTAATCCTCTCACCAGACAGGTATTTTGGGTTATGAATCCTTGATGAAGGTTTTCAGAGGCTTGCAATATCTTAGTTTTGATGCGTTGTAATGCCCCACCGTGTGAACCCCAAAGGGCAATAAAAACCACACAATTTTTTTTTTTTTTTTGAAAGAAGAATAATACATAAGATGAACGTGTATATACATTACATGAAAATCCATTGTGCATTTAAAGAATCATCTACATCCTCTAGGGTACACGTGGTGGCATTACTAAACGTAAAACCCATACCAAACATATTGTTAAAGATAATGCCAAGAAGATAACAAAATATACACACAATCACAAGATAAAATAATGGTACATGTAGCCAACCATGAGCAATAGGAAGTAAATGATACATCATTTTATTACAATTCAATTCATAGTTTAATATTACAATAGTGCAGCATATTTTCATAGATACAAAATATCATGGATTCAACTGTACATTACATGATGCTTCCCTTATATCAACGAAAAGAGTAAATGGAGTACAAGAATAATACATAATGGAGAATAAGGTACAAAATGTGGGATAGTCTTCAACCGAGTGAAGCTCTGGAGATTGCATCCACTTCTGCATCACGAACACAACTTAGGAATCCAATGGGGTGAATAGCACATTCCACCTGACCGTGTGGAGCCAAAGGTCCACCTCTCGTGCTAGGAGATGACAAGAGAGGACCCACGACCAAGACAAACAAGGAGAACGATCACAAGACCAAATCACAAGGTCAACCAAAACATGACATACAACAATCTCAACGAACACTTACAAGGTGACTGCTTCCAAAGGCATACAAAGGAAAACAAAGAATATTATGGGAGATTGTCATCGCATGGTCATATCATGGGTTATCTTGACTACCTCACAACAAGCGCTGACACCCATCTATGGTTATCCTGTCTGCCTCTCATTAGGTGTCGACCCCATAGGGTGACAAGTGTGGAACCACTAGCCTCTCATGAGGATGAGGTAGCGATCTTGCCAACCATGGCCTTCTCAGCCCACACTTAGTCTGTGAAATCACTAACGGCATGGACGAGGTATCTTACTATAATAATTAATGTGTTACTACCCAAACCAACTAGTTTATTTTATTAGGTTTTCACTTGTTTAACCAACTCTTTCATGGGTTATCCTAACTGCCTCTTTGTGCATCGGCCCCCATGAAGAGCCACCCTCCCCAATAGTTCCAAAACAAAACTCACAACAAAAAAAGGTGTACCAAACATAGAAGTCACAACACAAG
The DNA here is from genome assembly GCA_007115665.2 of Sequoiadendron giganteum. NCBI lineage: Eukaryota > Viridiplantae > Streptophyta > Pinopsida > Cupressales > Cupressaceae > Sequoiadendron > Sequoiadendron giganteum. The sequence continues at coordinate 447,440,450 of CM021103.1, read as the reverse complement.
CGCGCGTGTGAGGCATAAACCATCTCGCTCAAAGCCACATCAAATTCAACACCATGGTACAAGGTAACACCCACAAGAACTCAAAATCAGAAATAAGATCAATGAATTACAAAGATCCCACCATGGAATATCAACTTAAGTCAAGTTTCTCCATTGCCTCTGGAAGCCTAAAATACCAAAAATCCACAAATTCCCATTGAAGGTAATTCAACATTTCAAGTTCCCAATCATCTCAAAATATGACTAAAAGAAAGTCGTATAAACTCTCCTAAATCAAAAATAACACAAAAGGAGTACTCACAAAATCACTAAACAACTTTCATGATCACAAAATGACAAGTGTAGAATAAAGGAGACAATATCACAATGAAAATAGTAGCCGACACTTCCAAAATATTTTCAGCATCATACAAGATCAATCACAACAACCAAAAGCAAGGTTGATCGACAGTACATCCAAAGAGACATGACTGAACATCAAACAAGCAATAACATTTAAGCCAAAAATTTAAACTAAAGATTGCAAAAGAGATCGACATTAAAATAAGCTACTTGCTTGATGAAAGTAAAATATTATATATCGATACTTCAAGAAAACTCTATCATCTACGAAGCATTTATCTCAAAACCCTAGTATTAAAGTTTCACTTTACAATAATGCTACAGGGTTATACGAAAGTAAAGTTCACAAAGATAATTTATGTTGTACCCTTCTTTTATATATATATATATATATATATATATATATATATATATATATATTTTTAAGTTCATTTCACAAAATAAATTTTCATCAAATAATTTGCAACACAATAGATTAATACATTAATTTATCATTTTCCCATAAGATCATATTAACATTCAAATTTGAAAACTCATATAATCATATAAAAAAAATTACTCTAATTACTAGTATGATTAACGATTTTATTAATAATTTAATAATTATTAATATTTTATTAATATTACTAACTTATTAAATTATTAAATATTAGCATCAATCTAATTGACTAACCTTATTAAAAAATTTAATGGAAAAAGGAAGGGGGATCATTTATTTACTTACTTATCTTTTTCTATCCTAACATGAGGTACATATTCTTCCCATAAAGGATGGAATTATTTTAAAATATCAATTATCATCCTAAATATTCTAAACTCCTTCCAAACTATAATGTTTTTTCTTATTAAAGTGGCCCCCTATTTTAGGACTACGTAAGGGAAGGAAATAATTTTTTATTTATTTCTTATTTAATGAAGAACTAAATCTGAAACTAACCTCATATGATTTTATTTATGTTTTAAGGAGTTTTAGGTGGGTCTCTCTTTTCACCTTGTCTAAAGTATTTTAATTTACATTCTTACCTGAATTTTTGAAGTCCTCAATACACAACATCAAGGATAACTTAGGATATTCATATAATTTTTCTTTGCTTAACATGCAACACCTAAACTTAAGGCCCATTAGAGTTCGCTAGACCGGAGGATAAAGTTAATTTTATTTAGTGGCTTTCACATCCATTTTAAAATGATCTTACCTCCTCTCTTTTGGCTACGCGCACATCACGTGAAAGCAACGCTTAGATATTAGAGATTTTATTCAATCATGCCACCGCATACTTTTTCCCCAAGCCCTAATTTCTTTTTTGTCAGATGTTGAAGTTGAAACTGTCCTGATATATACTTGACTACGAAGGGTAAAGGACAGCAGTAATATTAAAACCTAAATGTGCTCATTAATAAGATCTTGGCTATAATTTTTGTTTTAATAAACATACCCTAAAACCACCGTTAATGGCCTTATGTTCAGACTGCAGTTCACCAAATTGGAGAAGGGAAAGGTAAAACCAGAGGGGAGGAGTTTGGAGGAGCGAATACCGTCTCCCTTCTTACAGCTGCTGCCTCTAACTATTCACAATAAACAAATAGTAGATCTAAAAAAAATATCTGGGTTTAGAGCTACTAGATTCTTGAGCTGGATATAAGACTTTTGCAGCATTTTAGAGATATAGTAATTTTCATTTTAACACTTAAAAGCTAAATGTGCGCATTATTAGGATACAGTAGTTTTCATTTTAATAAACATACTCTAAAACCATTGTCTGAACCTTATTTTCAGGCTGCTGCACGCCAAATTGGAGAATTGAAAGGTCAATACCAGGGAGGAAGAGTTTGGAGGAGTGAAACCCAAATGAAAGATGCAGAGGCAGGGACAAGGCACGCAAACTACTTGATAGGATACCTCAAAGAAATGTTTCAAATAAAAATTCAGAGACAGAGGCCAGGCGCACGATCTGATGACAAAATTCCTCAAAGAAATTTGATCTCATGGATTGCGATAATAGGAGGATATGCACAAGCTGGAATCGCTGGAAAGGGCTTTAGAAATTTCAAGCAAATGCAATTGGCAGGCATAAAGTGGAATTCTTCTACCTTTGCCAGCATCCTTCCAGCCGCGCCAAAAAGAATGAAAAGACTGCAGAAGATTGGCTGCCAGAGACTTTGTTCCGAGAAATGAGAACCATTTCTTTTGTATGAAAAGGGATGCTATTCTTATGGAAAATAATGGTGATGTTAAATGAAACAATCTGAGATTAAAGGCTTGCAATAAGACTATGCATAATACAACAACTGTTTGCAACAGTAAATTCTATTAGAGGGCTACAAATAAATCGAATCTCCACTCTTTTTAACCAGATCGAAGCAAATCATTATACAAGGCAGAATGATTATATTAGCATGAAAATATCAAGCATCATATAATTATCATAGAAGGCAGAAAATAAATAATGTGATATCAGGCAATACGAAGCTAATACAGAAATCAAATTACTTGGATAAGGCTGCAACTTAGGTTAGTGAATGCGCCCTCAACTATAATGCTTTTACAGAGCTAAAAGGCAAGAAAGAATCGCACTGGTTTAGAATTTTGAAAGCACCATCTATCCATTTTAGATACGTGGAATAAAATATCAAACCCTCGTTCCCCCCAAAAACCATGTTACTAGACCAAAAGGGAAATCTATCTTCCCAGGCGAAAAGGGATTCTTTTTTTTTTTTTGGAAACCTTCAAGCAAATACAATTGACAGGTGTAAGGTCAGGCTGCACAACATTTGCCAATAGCCTCCCTGCCTAAAAGACACGTATGCAAAATGAGGAAGCAAGGACAAGGCAAGTGAACTGAGGATGGAACACCTCAAACAAACAGTGTTCTCTCAACGCAACAACTGCAGCATATGCATTAAAATAGATTTTATTTTTTATTTTATTTTTAATGTGTATATTAAATTATCTACAATATATTGAATTTGACATTACCTTTGCTAATTTAAATTTAACTTTATTGTCATTAGTTTATTGGAGCTGACTAACTGCTAGACAAAATTCACCTATGTACATCGAAAAACACATGAAAAACATACACATGAACATACATGGATACATACATAACATGATGAGACCGTCGTAGTGCGGAGTCCGCCAGACGCATGAAACCGACAGAGGGGATGAAACGTCCGATCTATGGTTAGGCAAGAGTTATCGGCACTATTAGGTGCGTTTTTCCGCTTGTTGCCGGGCGCAGAAAGCGGGCGGGTTAGCTTCGTCGACAAGTTTCTTATGTGGCGCGGGAAAAGTGGAAGGGAATGACGTGGGCCTTTTCTGTTTGGAGAAAGCAAGGCGAAAATACTATTTGTTTCTTGTTTCCTGTCTGCACGTTGAAAAGGAAAGCTGAAGGTCTGAGAGCACGTGCACGAATTCAACGAGAAATACCAACCAAATTAGCTAAAGTGTGGAGTGCACGTGGAGGACTTGGAGGAGAATACACACGAAATCAAGGTGAGGGGTAATTTTGTTGCAAGCAGACGGTTTTACAAGTTCTTTGTGTTTAAAATTTGGGAAACAAAATGTGGAGCATTTTAGTTGTTCGAATGTCTTCAAAATCACACATTCCATTATTGTGTTTCAATTTCGCACCATTGAAAAAAGAAACTGTAAAAAATAATTTTGAATGGGAAATGTAGTGCTGGGTTTCAATAAAAAAAATGTACAAAACTATTCTCAATGGGAAACAGAGTGTTGGGTTTCATTTTTTTGAATCTCCTTGTTTTACTATAGAGGGTTTTACAAGTTCTTTGTTTTTGAAATTTGGGAAATAGAATATGGAGTATTTTGGTTGCTCGAATGTCTTCAAAATCATACATTCCATTGTTGTGTTTCCATTTCGCACCATTGAAAGAAGAAACTGCAAAAAATAATTCTGAATGGGAAACGCAGTGGTGGGTTTCAATAAAAAAAATATCCAAAATTATTCTCAATGGAAAACATAGTGCTGGGTTTCATTTTTTTGAATCTCCTTGTTTTAATGTAGATCGTTTTACAAGTTCCTTGTCTTTGAAATTTGGGAAACAGAATGGGGAGTATTTCGGTTGCTCGAATGTTTTCAAAATCACACATTCCATTGTTGTGTTTCAATTTCGCACCATTGAAAAAAGAAAACTACAAATAATAGAGGGTTTTACAAGTTCTTTGTTTTTGAAATTTAGGAAACATACTGTGGAGTATTTCAGTTGCTCGAATGTCTTCAAAATCACACATTCCATTGTTGTGTTTCAATTTCGCACCATTGAAAAAAGAAACCGCAAAAAATAATTATAAATGGGAAACACAATGCTGGGTCTGAATAAAAAAACTGTACAAAATTATTTTCAATGGGAAACACAGTGCAGGGTTTCATTTTTTTGAATCTCCTTGTTTTAATGTAGAGGGTTTTACAAGGTTTCTTTGTCTTTGAAATTTGGGAAACAAAACGGGGAGTATTTTGGTTGCTTGAATTTTTTCAAAATCACACATTCCATTGTTGTGTTTCAATTTCGCACCATTGAAAAACGAAACTACAAATAATAATTCTGAATGGGAAATGCAATGCTGAGTCTCAATAAAAAAACTATACAAAATTATTTTCAATGGGAAACACAGTGCTGGGTTTCATTTTTTTGAATCTCCTTGTTTTACTGTAGAGGGTTTTACAAGTTCTTTGTCTTTGAAATTTGGGAAACAAAATAGGGAGTATTTCGGTTGCTCGAATGTCTTCAAAATCACACATTCCATTGTTGTGTTTCAATTTCACACCATTGAAAAAAGAAACTACAAATAATAATTCTGAATGGGAAACATAGTGTTGGGTCTCAATAAAAAAACTGTACAAAATTATTTTCAATGGGAAACACAGTGCTGGGTTTCATTTTTTTGAATCTCTTTGTTTTAATGTAGAGAGTTTTACAAGTTCTTTGTCTTTTAAATTTAAGAAACAGAATGGAGAGTATTTCAGTTGCTCAAATGTCTTCAAAATCACACATTCTATTGTTGTGTTTCAATTTCGCACCATTGAAAAAAGAAAACTACAAATAATAATTCTGAATGGGAAACACAGTGCTGGGTTTCAATAAAACAACAGTCCAAAATTATTCTCAATGGGAAACACAGTGCTAGGGTTCATTTTTTTGAATCTCCTTATTTTAATGTAGAGGGTTTTACAAGTTCTTTGTCTTTGAATTTTAGGGAATAGAATGTGGAGTATTTCGGTTGCTCGAATCTTTTCAAAATCACACATTCCATTGTTGTGTTTCAATTTCGCACAATTGAAAAAAGAAATTGCTTAAAATATTTCCGAATGGGAAACGCAGTGCTGGGTTTTCAATAAAAAAAACTATCCAAAATTATTCTCAATGGGAAACACAAAGCTAGGTTTCATTTTTTTAAATCTCCTTGATTTAATGTAGAGGGTTTTACAAGTTTTTTGTCTTTGAAATTTGGGAAATAGAACGGGGAGTATTTCGGTTGTTTGAATTTCTTCAAAATCACACATTCCATTGTTGTGTTTCAATTTCGCACTATTGAAAAAAGAAACTGCAAATAATAATTCTGAATGGGAAACACAGTGCTGGGTCTCAATATAAAAACTATACAAAATTATTTTCAATGGGAAACACAGTGCTGGGTTTCATTTTTCTGAATCTCCTTATTTTAATGTAGAGGGTTTTACAAGTTCTTTGTCTTTGAAATATGGGAAACAAAATGTGGAGTATTTAGGTTGCTCAAATGTCTTCAAAATCACACATTCCATTGTTGTGTTTCAATTTTGCACCATTGAAAAAAAAAATTGCAAATAATAGAGGGTTTTACAAGTTCTTTGTCTTTGAAATTTGGGAAACAGAATGAAGAGTATTTTGGTTGCTCGAATGTCTTCAAAATCACACATTTTATTGTTGTGTTTCAATTTCGCACCATTGAAAAAAGAAACTGTAAATAATAGAGGGTTTTACAAGTTCTTTGTCTTTGAAATTTAGGAAAAACAGAATGTGGAGTATTTTAGTTGCTCGAATGTCTTCAAAATCACACATTCCATTGTTGTGTTTCAATTTTGCACCATTAAAAAAAAAACTGCAAAAAATAATTCCGAATTAGAAATGCAGTGCTAGGTCTGAATAAAAAAATTGTACAAAATTATTTTCAATGGGAAACACTGTGTTGGGTTTCCTTTTTTTTTATCTTCTTGTTTTAATGTAGAGGGTTTTACAAGTTCTTTGTCTTTGAAATTTGGGAAACAGAATGGGGAGTATTTCGATTGCTCGAATGTCTTCAAAAATCACACATTCCATTGTTGTGTTTCAATTTCGCACCATTGAAAAAAGAAAAATGCAAATAATAATTCTGAATGGGAAACGCAGTGTTGAATTTCAATAAAAAAACTGTCCAAAATTAATCTCAATGGGAAACACAGTGCTGGGTTTCATTTTTTTTAATCTCCTTGTTTTAATGTAGAGGGTTTTACAAGTTCTTTATTTTTGAAATTTGGGAAATAGAATGTGGAGTATTTCGGTTGTTTGAATGTCTTCAAAATCACACATTCCATTGTTGTGTTTCAATTTCTCACCATTGAAATAAAAAACTGCAAAAAATAATTCTGAATGGGAAATGTAGTGCTAGGTTTCAATAAAAAAAACTGTCCAAAATTATTCTCAATGGGAAATACAGTGTTGGGTTTCATTCTTTTTAATTTCCTTGTTTTAATTTAGAGGGTTTTAAAAGTTCTTTGTCTTTGAAATTTGGGAAACAGAATGGGGAGTATTTCGGTTACTTACTTGAATATCTTTAAAATCACACATTCCATTATTGTGTTTCAATTTCACACCATTGAAAAAAGAAACTGCAAATAATAGAGGGTTTTATAAGTTCTTTGTCTTTGAAATTTAGGAAACAGAATGTGGAGTATTTCGGTTGTTCGAATGTCTTCAAAATCACACATTCCATTGTTGTGTTTCAATTTCGCACCATTGAAAGAAAAAATTGCAAAAAATAATTCTAAATGGGAAACGCAGTGCTGAGTTTCAATAAAAAAAACTGTCCAAAATTATTCTCAATGGGAAACACAGTGTTGGGTTTCATTTTTTTGAATCTCCTTGTTTTAATGTACAGGGTTTTACAAGTTCTTTTTCTTTGAAATTTGGGAAACGAAATGGGGAGTATTTTGGTTCTTTGAATATTTTTAAAATCTTACATTCCATTATTGTGTTTCAATTTCGCACCATTGAAAAAAGAAACTGCAAATAATAGAGGGTTTTACAAGTTCTTTGTCTTTGAAATTCAAGAAATAGAATGTGGAGTATTTTGGTTGCTCGAATATCTTCAAAATCACACATTCCATTGTTGTGTTTCAATTTTGCACCATTGAAAAAGGAAACTGAAAATAATAATTCCAAATGGGAAACGCAGTGTTGGGTCTGAATAAAAAAACTATCCAAAATTATTCTCAATAGGAAACATAGTGCTGGGTTTCATTTTTTTGAATCTTCTTGTTTTAATGTAGAGGGTTTTACAAGTTCTGTGTCTTTGAAATTTGGGAAACATAATGGGGAGTATTTCGGTTGCTCAAATGTCTTCAAAATAACACATTCCATTGTTGTGTTTCAATTTTGCACAATTGAAAAAAGAAACTGCAAATAATAATTATGAATGGGAAACATAGTGTTGGGTTTCAATAAAAAAAACTGTACAAAATTATTCCCAATGGGAAAAACAGTGCTGGGTTTCATTTTTTTGAATCTCCTTGTTTTAATGTAGAGGGTTTTACAAGTTTTTTGTCTTTGATATTTGGGAAACAAAATGGGGAGTATTTCGGTTGCTAGAATGTCTTCAAAATCACACATTCCATTCTTGTGTTTCAATTTTGCACCATTGAAAAAAGAAACTGCAAATAATAGAGTGTTTTACAAGTTCTTTATCTTTGAATTTTAGGGAATAGAATGTGGAGTATTTCGGTTGCTCGAATGTTTTCAAAATCACACATTCCATAGTTGCGTTTGAATTTCACACCATTGAAAAAAGAAACTACAAATAATAATTCTAAATGGGAAACACAGTGCATGCTGGGTCTGAATAAAAAAAACTATGAAAAATTATTCTCAATGGGAAACACAGTGCTGGGTTTCATTTTTTTGAATCTCCTTGTTTTAATGTATAGGGGTTTACAAGTTCTTTGTCTTTGAAATTTGGGAAACAGAATGGGGAGTATTTCGGTTGCTTGAATGTCTTCAAAATCACACATTCCATTGTTCTATTTCAATTTCGCACCATTGAAAAAAAAAACTGCAAATAATAATTTTGAATGGGAAACGCAGTGCTGGGTTTCAATAAAAACACTGTCCAAAATTTAGTCTCAATGGGAAACACAGTTTTGGGGTTCATTTTTTTGAATCTCCTTGTTTTAATGTAGAAGGTTGTACAAGTTCTTTGTCTTTGAAATTTGTGAAACAGAATGTGGAGTATTTTGGTTGCTCGAATGTCTTCAAAATCACACATTCTATTGTTGTGTTTCAATTTCGCACTATTGAAAAGAGAAACTGAAAATAATAATTCTGAATGGGAAATGTAGTACAAGGTTTCATTTTTTTGAATCTCCTTGTTTTAATGTAGAGGGTTTTACAAGTTCTTTGTCTTTGAAATTTGGGAAATAGAATGGGGAGTATTTCGGTTTTGCTCGAATGTCTTCAAAATCACACATTCCATTGTTGTGTTTCAATTTCGCACCATTGAAAAAAAAAACTGCAAATAATAATTCTGAATGGGAAATGCAGTGCTGGGTTTTAATAAAAACGATGTCCAAAATTATTCTCAATGGGAAACACAGTGTTGGAGTTCATTTTTTTTAATCTCCTTGTTTTAATGTAGGGGGTTTTACAGGTTCTTTGTCTTTGAAATTTGGGAAACAAAATGTGGAGTATTTCGGTTGCTCGAATGTCTTCAAAATCACACATTCCATTGTTGTGTTTCAATTTCGCACCATTGAAAAAAAAACTGTAAAAAATAATTCTGAATGGAAAACACAGTGCCGGGTTTTAGTTATTTTAATCATCCACTTGAAATGTAAAGGGTTTTGTTATGGTCGGTTGCTTGTTTCTTAAAAACCACGTTTTTGTTAAGGTGGCAGATTTTTGATCCCAGGTTTTTGTTTGACATGGTGCTTCCTGGTGATGTTGCGGAACATGAAAACAAGCTAGTACCAATCATTCAGCCTAATCTAATTGGGCTCAAGGAGGAGCAACTCGATATTGTTTCTGAGCTACATTTGCTTGCATGGAAGGAACAGTCCAGCTATGTTGAATATTCAATGGTGATCTTTGTCCTAGATAGAGAGGAAGAGGAAGTGGAATTTAATAATTTGCTTGATGAAATTCTTGCGGAGATTTTATGGGGTCCACTTCCTCCAGATGTTTAGTGAACTTGTTTTCTATTGACTGAAACTTAATCTTTAATTTACATGCATGTAAATTTTGTAATTATGAATAGTCACCAATTTCATAGGGTGTAATGGAAACAGTGTCTGTTATGCAGCCATGGAACCTTTGAACCCATATTTTGTATTGAGAAAAAAGGAAATAAGATTGAATCCTTTAGTTTTTTAATATTTTATTGATCAAAAATATCTTTGTGCTTCTGTGATCGTTCTTGAATATGATATTTGCTGAGTCGAATAGTGTTGATTTTATATTTGCTGAATTTGTGAATTCTAAAACAAATCATCTTGTGAAATTAGTTTGTTGTTTTTATCTTTCCTTGTCTCAATATGGAATGTTACAATACAGTATGACTATCTTCCAAATCACACATTCCATTTTTGTGTATAAATTTTAGTCGATTGATAAGAAAACTCCACAAAATAATTTTGAATGGGAAACACTATGTTGGGTTACAGTTATTTGAATCTCCTTGTTTAAATGTAGGGGGTTTTATCATGGTCGGTTGCTTGCTTCTTAACACCTATGGTTTTGCAACATGGAATGTCTTCCAAACCACACACTCCATTGTTGTGTTTGAATTTTGCATGATTGAAAGAAAAGTGCAGAAAAAAATTGTTATTCGAAAAACACGGTGTTTGGGTTGTTGGACTGTCCGATTTCCAGCATGCATTTGTGTTATATTTTATGCGTAGCTCGATTGAATATATCACCTTTAATTTTCATCGATTGAAGCCAGAACGTCATATTGGTTTTATGTGGGTGAGAGCAACGCAAGCACATTTTATCTTTGTTTAATGAATTACTTTTTCCTTCTTCACACAATCCACACTAATTTTAAGTATTCATCCAATGTTGTGATTTCCTAGAATGGGGAGAGGTTTGAAATGGAAGAATCTAGACGAATTGGAGGTGCAAGATGTACAAAATGGAGGCTCTCCTTTTTTGTCTTCCGATTTGGAATGGGCTACTATTTCCATCAACAAGGATAAGGTCCTTGACCTTGTTGCAACAATTCCTCTTAGAAGACTTGATCAGTTCATTCACGGTGAAACGTACGTTGAAGGTGTAGAAACAAAAATTTTGGGCAAGAAAATAAGAGAACCTACCACCTTTTGTGCCATCTACGAGAAAAATTATAGCAAAAAAATTTTGTATAAGAGGTTTGTATATATCGACATTCATTTCTATGGCCGAATGATATTTTACTCTCTTGGTTGAACATGATGAGATGATGCCTTTCTTGTAGCTACTGGTGTCAATACAGTCCTAAAGATAATAGAAACTAGCCTCCACTAGAGAAGAAACCACATAAGACGTTCATACAAAAGCAAGGTTGTCAATACCACTTCATGGTAAAGGTTATGGAAGGCAAACCCAATGTTGCCTATATTATCTACAAAGAAATGTTCCACGTAGATAAAAATAGTGAATTTTTCCATGGCATTCATGACACAAGTGGAGAGAAGCGTTCTATGTTTGCCGCTAATCTATCCACGGAGTGCAAAAGCTATATTGAAAGCCTATTGCTCATGGATGTCAGTGACAATGCAATAATGGATAGACACATTAGCGATCCTCTGTTATGTGGCATGATGTCCGAGAGGGATCAATTCCTTACAAGAAAGGATGTAATGAATGCATGGCGAAAGGCGCGTTGTACTCACGCACAAAAATACAAAGTTGATTCCACAAGTATCCTACCGTGGAGTGGAGAAGACTTTGAAAACTTCTTCTACTTTCAACGGCTCGATGGGAACAATACACCTTTTGTTATTGGGGTTCAAACCCCATGGATGTTGGATAGGATGGTTAGTTGCTCGCACAATTCAGTCATCTCGATGGATTCCATGTTTGCAACTAACAAATATGAGCTGAGGCCTTACAAACATTGACAAATAGTTTGTCATGTTTTCAATGATCTTACTGGCTGTAAACTTCACAATGCTCATGCCAAGTTGTTCTCTCTACAGTAACCATTGTATACTATCCTCATTTTTGACGAGCAACAGAGTGGTGTGTCGGTTGCGTGGGTAGTATCCTCACAAAACAAGATTGAGGACATCTCTACATGGCTACGCATATTGCTCGAACGTGGAAGAAGAGCTAGGCCCGACTGGAGAATCAATTCATTTTTGATTGATGATGCGAGTGCAGAGATCCAAGCCATAGAGTATGTGCATCCCTTTCTTTATTTGTGTACCTTTCTCATTTGCTATTCATTTTCAATGCCACTTTCTCATGCAGTCGAGTGGTAAACAATATCATTGGTATTGTCTATTAGGGTTGTCTTTCAATGCTGTGTGCTTCTATGCCTTTGGCATGTCAAAAGGGCTTGGATAAAGAATGTATACAAGTATGTTGCCAAGGAAAGGGCAATGGACATCTTCCACAGTCTTGGCATGATCATGATGGCAATCATTGACACCAAAGATTCTGTCACTCAACTATTGAACTCTTTCTTTGAGGAGTTCAATGATCAGGCTCGATTCTTAGAGTACTTCAAGAAGACTTGGTGTGAAGGAGAAGGTCGAATTGGTCAGTTGACAATTTTCGTCACCTCGCATTATTCACACCATTCAAATTCTTTGATGTCACGTCTAATAAGTTGTGGCTTACTTGACTATTGGATGTTTTTGTTCACAACCATGTGGGCAAAAAATTGCAAACTATTCCCACATGCCAACTAGGATATGAATGCAACCATTGAGTCATACCATTACGTACTAAAAGCTCGGTACTTGTGCGATTGTTTAAAAAAATGCAATAGGTGAATGGACTATTTGTATTACACACTTGTGTATAAAATGGAACCATTCTATAGGCAAAAGGAAAAGTTGCAGCATTATGGTTTTCTGACGAACAAAAATTATTTAAATATGCAATCTAGTGTGGAGCGGGCCAAGGCAATTTCAAACGATGACTGTATTCCCGATAAAGCATATCCTAGACGCTACTGGGTGAAAATTCAAAGTAGGTCAATGCACTACCTTGTTCGGAAATTTGGGGAGCACCTTTTTGTTTGTGACTGCCCTTGGAGTTTGGAGGGGAACACTTGCAAACATGTCGTGAAGGTTGCTCACTTGATTAAAAGATCATCTGCCGTTGAAGGGGTGCTCCATGGTAAGTGAATTTCAATTTGAATTGTGTTACTTTATTGGTGTCAATTGTGTTTTTTATTTTCTACAGCCTAATACAAATTTCTTTTGGGTCCTCATTTAGATGGGGGAGGTCAACCAATTGATTCAAACATAGATTTCAATGAGACATTGTCAGAGGGGGCCATAGAAGAAAACAACCCTAATGTTTTGACCCTTGTGCAAGCTCCTTCTATGACTCATGTATATGATGAACATGTGGTGACAATGTCTCTTTGGAATGACACTAACGAGCTCTTGAAGAAAGTGATGCGTACACCGCCAAAATCTCTACAACAGGTGCAGTCATATGCAAAATGCGTGGATAGGTTTGTAGAAGACCTACAGCAATCAAATGCATTTCCATTTGAATTCATTATGGATCCTGATCAAGCTGCACCGTTCGCATGCATCCATGCTTTAGTGCAGCCAGGGATCGTCATCAACATCCAACCTGACGTATGAAGCATTCCACACAATAGTCAAATCGTTGAACCCCTTTGGATGACTACTTTCCATTGTCTGTGAACATTAGTTTGAATTTGAATGTCAATATGAAATGTCAGACTTCAGGTGCAACTGCTATGGATGTGGCAGAGGATACAACATCTAATACAAGTGAGTATGAGAAAACCCATTTCAATTTCTTTATTGTAATAGGAACTGTTTTTGCTTATTCCTTTTTCTAGTATGTGCTTGTACCATGCCATGAACTTTATGATTTCGTTTATGGATTTTTTTGTTCGCTTCAACATTCCAAACTCGAGAAAGGAGTCCTCGTCAGTGACTATCTTTTGCGGGTGTAAATCCAATGGAAGGTATGGTTCGAATTTAATAACTTTGCTTACATAAGTCCATTTTTCGGTATGATGTTATATAATTTAAGAAGTGTATTTGTTGAATGATGTAGGGGAAGCAAACCATTCAATGTTTGGTTGCTGATCTTTATAAAATACAAAAGATTTCCAATGAAAAAGGATGCGTACAAGTTGGTAACTAAGGAAAGTGCATTCAAAGGGGTTGAAAGTTTGTTCCTAAAGCATGGGTAGACATTTCTAAACATGTTTCATATGGTGGTAGAGCATGGGAAGGTTTCGAATACATTATTCTATTAAAGCCTCATTTGATAGAGCTTTTTTTGTGCATAAAGTAAGGGTTTAGTAGATCAGTGTTGCCTTGAGCCTTTGTATTTTTAAAAGTAGATGATGATTTAAGACCTGCTCCTTTCTAGATTTTGGCTAATTGAGTGCATTTCCAATGGTAGAGTCATGTTTTCAAGCATTCTTTTCAAAACAATAGCATCTCAATTTCTAGTATGTAAAAATTTGGCACAGATGGGTTTCTGGAACATAAAATACCTTATGGAACAAACACTTCAAAAAAGCTCTTCTTCACTGTCATGGACCCCAAAATAGGCCTATTTACAAACAAAATAATTAAGCCTGTAAAAATCTTCAAGCACGACTAATTCTTCAAGCATGACAGTTTGCAGAAAATAAAAATGTCAGGCAGAACCCACTGTGTTTTCCATCCTCTAATTGTGATTATTTGCATCTTGTGTTCGTAACAAAACTATATTTTGTACAATTCATTACTTCAACTCATGTGATTGCAAGAAATAAAATGCTCAAATTATTTTCCATGTTGGAAAAGACACCGTCCATACACAGTTACTTAGTTATGAAAAGTTTTCTTTCGCTTTCAATACTTTTTACCAACTATTTCGTGTGTTTCTAATTAGAAAATGTTGTTGAATGTGCTGAAATTTTTGTTCTTTCCTTTCAAGCATTGTTCTTCCCACTATTCGAATCGTGTGTTGCCATATGCCCTTTGGAGATACTGCACGTGTCACCTTGTTCAGTTCAAACAATAGGTACAATCTCTTTAGTGCATACATTATCTAAATAAGTCCACTTTGCTCGCTTATGTTTTCACTGTTTCCATTGCATTGACAATGTCCTTCTAATTAGAGAATGCAGGTCTACCATCTAAAATAGTTGTTTTTTCTTTCATTTCAAGAATTTTACAACCTGTTGGTGCAGTCGTATAAAAAATGTCTTACAGTTCTTGAGCATGGGTGGCCAGTTGGTTGACGAACTACCACCTGTATCTACCATGCAATATTCTTGCTCGAATTAATGAACTCAGCCTCCCGTACAGGTTGCGGGAAAAAATGTTAAGGAGAATTAATATAAAAGGTCCAAATTGCACAGATTTGCAATATGATAATTATGCTCACTTCTTCAACAACGTCTTTGGAGTTTGGGTGCATATGGGCATGGATGTTCAATATTACAATCTACAAATAGAGATTGTCAATTTATGTGATTGGCCAATGTCTGTTTACTGAGAAATTCGAGACCTTTTCCTAGCTGGATGCATATGGAAGGTGTGCATTAGACCAACAGTTATCATACAGAGGCACTCTTACGGGTCAGCTAAGCATGAGGTTTATGAGATTCCTCAAGGGGGAATCTGTAATTAGTAATCACAAAGGTCCTATGGAGGAATGGTTGTTGGCCGTGTTCAAATTCAACCAAATTGTTAGGTTTGAGATCCACCGTGTGAGGCCCTCCTTCAGGCTGCTACATGAGAATTACGGGGTGGCAACATTGTATGCTGTCAAATCTACCTTGACAATCAGAGTGCGAAAAATGCTTCCAAATGCTGAGAACACAGAGATTATACCTGTTCATAAATGGTTGACATAGTCTTCAGTGTGACCAGTATTAAATGTGCATTGTAATTTTATTCAGATTGTGTAATATTGACGCTAAATATTTTTAGATTTCATTGTCTAATTGTATTGTTATTATAAAATTTGATGGTGAACTTGAATACACTACTTTCTTACAATCTGTGTTTTCCATTCTACAACTTTTCTTGTGCATCTTCTCATCGAAATGTATAAGGATATTGAAATGGAATGCTGAAATGGAATATCAAAATCTGCAACTTTTCTTGTCTTCTTACTATGTGCATAACAGTAGCTATTGTCATCTTACTATTTTTCTTAAAGTAAGGAATTGTTAAAAATTATGCTACTGTTATGTGAATTTTGTGTTGGGCAGAGATCTAGCAAGAGTGTTTTGTTGAAAGTAAGGGTTGTTAAAAATTATGAAGCTCGGATTCAAGACATTTTCCTCTTACTCTGTGCATAACACTACCTGCTGACTTCTTACTATTTTTGCAAAGCCAGGGACAACCCCTTCTATTTTCCATACCGCAACAGTTAAGTAGATTTTTTATTGGAAGCATATGAACAGGTAGTGAGCAAGACTATTTTTCTTAACGAAAGGGGTCTCATAAGACAAGAAAGGGAAGTTGAAAACATTATTTTGTTACATTCCGGGAAAAAATAATAAGTGACCCACAACCCACTATGCTTTCCATGATGCTACTGTTATGTGAATTTTGTGTTGGGCGGAGATCCAACAAGAGTGTTTTGCTGAAAGTAAGGGTTGTTAAAAATTATGAAGCTCAGATTCAATACATTTTCCTCTTACTATGTGCATAACACTACCTGTTGTCTTCTTACTATTTTTGCAAAGTCGGGGACAACCCATTCTGTTTTCCATACCGTAACAATTAAGTAGATTTTTTATTGGAAACATATGAATAGGTAGTGA
The DNA here is from genome assembly GCA_007115665.2 of Sequoiadendron giganteum. Lineage (NCBI taxonomy): Eukaryota > Viridiplantae > Streptophyta > Pinopsida > Cupressales > Cupressaceae > Sequoiadendron > Sequoiadendron giganteum. The sequence goes on along the minus strand of CM021103.1, from coordinate 447,423,889 downwards.
GCAAGACTATTTTTCTTAAAGAAAGGGGTCTCATAAGACAAGAAAGGGAAGTTGAAAACATTATTTTGTTACATTCTGGAAAAAAATAATAAGTGAGCCACAACCCACTGTACTTTCCATGATGCTACTGTTATGTGAATTTTGTGTTGGGCAGAGATCGAGCAAGAGCGTTTTGCTGAAAGTAAGGGTTGTTAAAAATTATGAAGCTCAGACTCAATACATTTTCCTCTTACTCTGTGCATAACACTAGTTGTTGTCTTCTTACTATTTTTGCAAAGTCAGGGACAACCCATTGTGTTTTCCATACCGCAACATTTAAGTAAATTTTTTTTGGAAACATATGAATAGGTAGTGAGCAAGACTGTTTTTCTTAAAGAAAGCGGTCTCATAAGACAAAAAAGGGGAGTTGAAAATATTATTTTGTTACATTCCGGAAAAAAAATAAGAAATGAGCCACAACACACCGTGTTTTCCATGATGCTATTGTTATGTGAATTTTGTCTTGGGGAGAGATCAATCAAGAGTGTTTTTTTGAAAGTAAGGGTTGTTAAAAATTATGAAGCTCAGATTCAATACATTTTCCTCTTACTTTGTGCATAACACTAGCTGTTGTCTTCTTACAGTTTTTGCAAAGTCAGGGACAACCCATTGTGTTTTCCATACCGCAACAGTTAAGTAGATTTTTTGTTGGAAACATATGAACAAGTAATGAGCAAGACTATTTTTCTTAAAGAAAGGGGTCTCATAAGACAAGAAAGGGAAGTTGAAAACATTATTTTGTTACATTCTGAAAAAAATAAAAAGTGAGCCACAACCCACTGTGCTTTCCATGATGCTACTGTTATGTGAATTTTGTGTTGGGCAGAGATCGAGCAAGAGTTTTTTGCTGAAAGTAAGGGTTGTTAAAAATTATGAAGCTCAGATTCAAGACATTTTCCTCTTACTCTGTGCATAACACTGGCTGTTGTCTTCTTACTATTTTTGCAAAGTCAGGGACAACCCATTGTGTTTTCCATACCACAACATTTAAGTAAATTTTTTGTTGGAAACATATGAACAGGTAGTGAGCAAGACTTTTTTTCTTAAAGAAAGCGGTCTCATAAGACAAGAAAGGGAAGTTGAAAACATTATTTTGTTACATTCCGGAAAAAAAATAAGAACTAAGCCACAACCCACTGTGTTTTCCATGATGCTACTGTTATGTGAATTTTGTGTTGGAAACATATGGGCAGATATTGAAAAAGAGTGTTTTTCTCAAATTAGGTATCCATGTATGTTCATGTGTATGTTTTTCATGCATTCTTTGATGTACATAGGTGAATTTTGACTAGCAGTTAGCTGGCTCCCATAAGATAAGAAAGGGAAGTTGAAAACATTATTTTGTTACATTCCAGAAAAAAATAATAAGTGAGCCACAACCCACTGTGCTTTCGATGATGCTATTGTTATGTGAATTTTGTGTTGGGCAAAGATCGAACAAGAGTGTTTTGCTGAAAGTAAGAGTTGTTAAAAATTATGAAGCTCAGATTCAATACATTTTCCTCTTACTCTGTGCATAACACCAGCTATTGTCTTCTTACTATTTTTGCAAAGTCAGGGACAACCCATTGTGTTTTCCATACTACAACATTTAAGTAAAATTTTTGTTGGAAACATATGAACAGGTAGTGAGCAAGACTGTTTTTCTTAAAGAAAGTGGTCTCATAAGACAAGAAAGGGAAGTTGAAAACAATATTTTGTTACATTCCGGAAAAAAAATAAGAAGTGAGTTACAACCCACTGTGTTTTCCATGATGCTACTATTATGTGAATTTTGTGTTGGAAACATATGGGCAGATATTGAAAAAGAGTGTTTTGCTCAAAGTAGGTATCCATGTATGTTCATGTGTATGTTTTTCATGCGTTCTTCGATGTACATTGGTGAATTTTGACTAACAGTTAGCCGGATCCCATAAGACAAGAAAGGGAAGTTGAAAACATTATTTTGTTACATTTCGGAAAAAAATAATAAGTGAGCCACAACCCACTGTGCTTTCCATGATGCTACTGTTATATGAATTTTGTGTTGGGCAGAGATCGAGCAAGAGTGTTTTGCTGAAAGTAAGGGTTGTTAAAAATTATGAAGCTCAGATTCAATACATTTTCCTCTTACTCTGTGCATAACACTACCTGTTGTCTTCTTACTATTTTTGCAAAGTCAGGGACAACCCATTGTATTTTCCATAACGCAACATTTAAGTAAATTTTTTGTTGGAAGCATATGAACATTGGAAGCATATGAACAGGTAGTGAGCAAGACTGTTTTTCTTAAAGAAAGGGGTCTCATAAGATAAAAAAGGGAAGTTGAAAACATTATTTTGTTACATTCCAGGAAAAAATAATAAGTGAGCCACAACCCACTGTGCTTTCCATGATGCTGCTGTTATGTGAATTTTGTGTTGGAAACATATGGGTAGATATTGAAAAAGAGTGTTTTGCTTGAAGTAGGTTTTGTTAAAAGAGTACAACGAGAACTTCAAAACATTCATTTCTCACAGCCTGCATTACTTGATTGAGATATTTTGATGGGCCTATTTTAATCACCTTTGCAATTGTTGACATGAGTCTGATTTTCATCATTCTGTTCTTGAGGCATAGACCTTGTTAATTCGGAAGTTGATTTGATCTTGTGAGTGAGTCATGGATAGTCCTTATTTCTATGTTTCCAGGATTGAGACCCAACAATATTTTTTAGGTAGTTATATATATATAATATGCATTACAAATGGTGCATTTGAAATATTAGTATATCATTCTATCCACTTGTATGGATTATCACAATCCAAAACTAGATTATCGACACTTGATGGGTTTCAAATCCCGTACCTCATGGATTGTTTAAAAAAAAAAAAAAATCTCAAATTTATTGATAAATGGTGGCATCAATTGTTCCCATACCAACCACTTTAGCATTAATAACCAAATGTAAAGTGCAAGCTCTAGAGAAATTTAGTTATGAAGCATGTTTGATGATTTTTAACATGTATGAACATAAAGACCATAGCCAGATCGTGGAGACTGAACATTATACAAACCGAAAAGCTGAAATATTTACAAGATAACATAATCTTACAACAACTTTATAACTGAATGACATGATAAATAAATGAACATGAGGAGCAAAACTATCTTCATAACTGTTTCAACTCATATAATTCTATTTGCATATAGCCACAATTTTAGATCCTTATCACAATATGCAAGATGAGTGAACATGAAACAATATGCAGTGTACTAGAGTTGAAAAACACTTGTATGCCAAGTCAAGTGATTATCAAAGAACTGAAATGAAGAGACCATGAACTGAATTACCAAACCAATACTGACTTGTTTACCAATCAAGAACATCTTATTATCTTATTGCTTTGACATTAATGTGAACACATGCCAGAGGGGACAACACAAGAGTCATGTAAAATTTGTGTTCCAAACATATTAACAGATAGTGAACAAGACTGTTTTTCTTAAAGTCTGATATGAAATGGATAACAATTATTTGTTCCAATGAAATGAAATAAGTATATATGCTTATATGTTCAGCATAATTGTACAATAATAAAATAATTAAAAAAGCCCATGAAAAGTCTCATATCAAATGTATAACACCATAGTGGTGAAACATATGCAAATGGTGTATCTCTACACCACAATTGTTCAATATTGAAATATTTAAACCCACAGAGCAGAATCAATATTTGGAGCCTATCTCATCAATTCCTACGCTGCTTATTCCTTGCAATCGAGTTCAGGCCTACGTAAAATACGACACGTTTCTTAGGGTCCTTGTGTATTTCGGGGGGGGGGGTGATTCCAGATCCACGAACCCTCGCAGATGATGAACATGAAACAACATATTTCTTCATACTCTGTGCTTTGTCCGTGTCAGGTTTAACAGCTTCACCCTATAGCAAACAATTAATGAGAATTAATGTACACATGGAAACAATATACGCAGTATAATATATATACAACAACATATCGTTTATGTGTACCTCTGGAACATAATGCTTCATCTTCGCAAGCTGCCATATGACAAAGCCGCCCACACACTCTGCGATGGTATCTGCGCCAGGCATGGGAAAAGGCATGTGGCATCGACCATCAATGGCCTCAACAATGCTGACTCTCGCACAATTTTTTGGGTGCCTCAAGAAGTGGGTCTGAGTGTTTTTGGCGACAACCTATAGAATGCCTTTCGCAACCCGTTTATGCCGCCTCCAAAGGTCGACGTGATCACCAACCTTAAAAGTTATGCCGTTGAACTCTATCGTCTATTCATCCACCAGATTTGCCTGCAATGGAAACGTCATTGACATGAAGGATAATTGAAGGCACATAAAAGATTCCTAAAGAAATAAGAACATACCATGGAAGTGTGTTTGGTTTCATACCAATCTAGATGGCACACCGCACCTCTCCCCGTCCCCATTTCCATCTTTATTGCCATCTCCCCCTTGCAGGCCAGCGCTCTCCTCCTCCCCGGGTCCATCCTTATTACCCTCTCCCACTTGCAAGCCAGTGCTCTCCCCGTCACCATGTCCATCTCTGTCACCCAGTTCCACATTCAGCCCACTGTTCTCCCCATCCTCATGACCATTTGTGTTACCCTGTCACACTTCGTGGCTAGTGCTCTCCCCATCGGCATGTCCATCTGTATTAGCCTCTCTCATTTCAATCGCAACGACATCGCCAATCAGGTCAAGGCCAGCACTTCATTGTTTATCCTTGCCTTGTAATAGTAGGAATTAGAAGGTCATTTAAAATTCAGGTGCATGCAACCAATTCATTGAAATAATCAAAACAAACATTAAATAAAAGAATTGCAATTCACCATTTCTTCTACTTCCTCCATGTCAAGGCACCTTGACACATTTGATGGCATATGCTCATTCTTCTTCTTCTCAACATTGTTAGACGGCAGGTCAGGAGGAACAACATCATCTGCTGCTTCCATGGGCAATTGTTCACCATCGAAAATCACAAAAACCTGCTTGAGGGCAACAGTTCGTTGTTCATCATTGTTGTGTAATAGGAGGAACTGAAACGTTGCACCAAACTCAGATGCATGCAACCAATTCATTCAAATAAGAAAAACAAACTTTACTGTAAACAAAAGATTTGGAGATCACCGTTTGTTTTTGTTTCTTCTTGAGATGGTGCCTTGAAACTTTCAACTGTGTAGGATGCTTATTCTGAATCTTATACGCAGGGGTGGGAGGAACAACACCGTCTTCACCTTTCGTGGCCACAACTTCCTCTTGCAAATGAGCCCTACTGTGCTGGCGATAAGAAACCGCTTCTCGACCATCACCCTGACATGTCATGTAAGTTAACATTAAGTGAACCTTCTATGCAATTGAACAGAAATGATTTAGTAAGGAAAATTCACATTTAACAATTCAGTTCAATATTACCATTCCTTCCTGTCTCTTTCTCTCATGCAATCGTATTATTCTTTGCCTTCTCTGCTCCTTCATCTCATCAGTGTTGTATAATGCCATTTGCTTCTTCACCTCATCCTTTCCTTCTTCGGGAAGTTGAAGGAAATTTTTTTTCCCAAACTTTTGACAGACACATCTAACAACACGCTTCTGTTGTAGATGCTGTCGTACATTCATTTGGTACTCTGTACTTTCCACCTTCTTTAGAAGGTACTCTTTCAATTTATCAAGGGGAGGAGCGGGTTGTTTTGGTTCCCCCCCCCCAACACAGCTCGGCCACGCTTTGGTGCGTCAAGAATAGGAAGGTGGTGATGCTAAAACCTATGCATGTTGAACACTCTCCAATCATAATACTTTCTGGTACATTCTTCTACAATACAATAATATATATATCTGCCATTCACCGTTTCTCTTTTGTATTCAGCAGCAACCTGCACAGCAAGTTTGGAAAAGAAAATCGCTTAATATATTTGATATTCAATCAAATTGAATGCACAACATATATACACAGCCAAACGATGCAATAATTCGGTTATTATATCTACCTTCCTGCTCAGCACATCACCGTATGCTCCATTGGATCCCTCTCCATCCTTAGGGTCTCCCTCTGCACGCTTTTCCTTCTGGTCATGGACTATGGCAAGAGCGAGATCATCTCCCTGATTATTTTCCTGAATCAAAGGAACGATATATGCCAAAATCAGAATATTTGTAAGAGACATGATATTTTTGAACTGAAATTAAAAATCATTTTGATTCATGCATAAGAAGGGAAGGGCAATTGGAAGTTCACAATCAATTACCGAACACGTCGCTGCCTTACGGTTGACCGTTTTCATAAACTGAGGGGACTTCCTCCGTATCGCGGTTGCTACCTCCTGAATAAAACATTCCCACTTTCCAATCAACCTCATAACCACTTATGAGAGATTAAAATAATACATTGGATTGCATCTTGTAATCACTAGATCTTACCTGCACGTTTCGTGAATGGGACCGCCTCGAAGAAGATGCCCTACTACACAAACTTTCAGGTGTGATGTCCACGTCAATGACGTTCTTCACTACAGGAACCAGTTTCCGTTTTACAGTACGCATCCTTGGTTTCCTGTAAACTATAAAATTATTGCAAGTGTTATGGACAGTTAAAGTTCAAAAATTTATTGCACAATTTTGCAGTAATCAAGCATATATTGTTTTCAATGAAAAGAAGAAATTGAAACGCACAACCCACACTTTTGTAAAACGCTATACAAGTAACCCACTCTGGTTTACAACATGCAATTATTTTGTCCAATTATTATTGTCAATCATGAGAAAGATAATGAATTGCAATTTATACCATAAATAATAGTTGTAATTTTTGGAGGTGCCATTTTTACATTCATACAGTGTAAATAAGAAAAGCTTTTCAAGACACTCAAACTGTTATCCGAATTTTCAGGTTGAAAAACATAGGGTGTTATAAACCATGCAACCCACAAACTATTAAAAGACAACACTTTCTGTTATGCAGACTGTTACAAAACACTATATTGAAGTTCACATTCATATTTTATAAGAATCCATCACATGCACTAAACATTCCATTTCAATATCAGAATATGTTTCAAACAGAAGATGCACAAAAAATATTGCACGATGGAAAACACACTGGGTTGTCCTTCACTTTTCAAATATTGTTCAATGACGACACTTAGTGTTATGCACACCATAAGAAAACAATGTATTGAAGGTCACTTTCATATTTTATAACTGCCCTTGCTTGCAACAAAAGTTGCACAAAAAAGAAAAGTAAAGTTGCAGTATGGAAAACTCAGCGGGTTGTCCGTCGCTTCTCAAAAGCTTAAATAATTATGGTTATTTTTTAGCTTTAGGATCATTTAGGTTATATATAATGGGAGCAAGCTAAGTCTTGGACAAAATTCACATATGTATATAACATAGGATATGCCGATTTGAAGCATTTTTTTTTGTGTCGAGGGTTTTGAAATTTTTGTTTTGTTTCCTCCCCGTTTGCTGGTTATCGAATTTTGCCCTTTCCGAATGAAAAAAGTGACAACCCATTGTACAAATATGAGTGAAATTACTGAATAATGTTTGTAGAAAGCAGAATCACCTCCAATAATCAAATGCTATATTTTGAAAATCATGTAAAACCCGCAATGTCGCCATTGTTCGTATAGTTTTTCAGAATGGATAGAAAAGGGCATAACGTGGCATTCGAAATCATAATTGGGAAAAATAGCAAAAATCCCACATCCAATCCCATTTTTTCCGCCATTTTTTACACTATTGTTTTGGGAAACACACCGTCTCCTAAAAATCAGACTATTGTAAAACCCACTGTTTGACTACAATGTCTCCTCATGTTATGTATGTGTCCATGTATGTTCTTATGTGTGTTTTTCATGTGGTTTTCAATGTGCATAGGTGAATTTTGTCTAGGAATTTGAAACCGGCATAACTCATAGACAAAATTCACCTATGTACATTGAAAAATGCATTAAAAACATGCATGGATACTACACAACATGACGAGACGTCATAGTTGGAAAATACACTGTCTCCTCTCTGTTGCAGAGGAACTGACATATCCTATGTTATATACATATGTGAATTTATGCCTGAAATTGGCATATCCTATGTTATATACATATGTGAATTTTGTCCAAGAGTTAGCTTGCTCCCTCCTTAACTTGTGGACAAAATTCACCTATGTGTATATGATAGCATATGTGGTCATACCGCATGGAGAAAAGAGCCGCAATGGAAGAGGTGGGACCCGCAATGATGGAAAAGGTTGACAGACTGAAGGAAAGACATGACGGCCGAACGTCTCATCCCGTGGGCCGTTTGCTGTCCCCTTGCCAGGAAATCGTGTTAGCGCCGACGGTTTTTCAAAATAATCGTTCAGCGTGGATGGACAAAAAGCCTAAAACGTGGCCAAACAAAACCATTATTAGCAAATAATAAAAAGGGCCGACAAGGTCCCATGTTCACCATTTTTGGACGGCGACATTTTGGTGGATAGCGAGGGTAAGAGTAGCAGTCATGCGGAGCTCCTTCGGGTATGTATATCTGCTCTGTGTTATGCACATAGTAAGAAGATAATGTATTGAACTTGAGCTTCATAATCTTTAACAACCCTTACTTTCAGCAAAACACTCTTCTTCGATATCTGCCCAACACATTATTCACATAACAGTTGCATCATGGAAAACACAGTGGGTTGTGGCTAACTTATTATTTTATACAGTCTGTGAGAAATGAATGTTTTCAAGTTCTTGTTGTACTCTTTTAACAACACCTACTTTGAGCAAAACACTCTTTTTTAATATCTGCCCATATGTTTCCAACACAAAATATACATAACAGTAGCATCATGGAAAGCACAGTGGGTTGTGGCTCACTTCTTTCTTTATTTTCCGAAATGTAAAAAAATAATGTTTTCAACTTCCCTTTCTTGTCTTATGAGACCCCTTTCTTTAAGTAAAACAATCCTGCTCACTACCTGTTCATATGCTTCCAACAAAAAAATTACTTAACTGTTGCAGTATGGAAAACACAATGGGTTGTCCCTGAGTTTGCAAAAACAGATTGAAGACAGCAGCTAGTGTTATGCACAAAAGAGGAAAATGTATTGAATCTGAGCTTCATAATTTTTAACAACCCTTACTTTCAGCAAAACACTCTTGCTCGATCTCAGCCCGGCACATTATTCACATAATAGTAGCATCATGGAAAACACAGTGGGTTGTGGCTCACTTCTTATTTTTTTCAATCTCCTTGTTTAAATGTAAATGGAAAGCTTAAGGTCTGAGTGCACGTGGAGGAGTTGGAGTAGAATACCGATGAAATGGAGGTGAGGGGTAATTTGAAATTTGGGAAACACAATGTGGAGTATTTCAGTTTCTTGAATGTCTTCCAAATCACACATTCCATTGTTGTGTTTAAATTTAAGTCGGTTGATAATAAAACTGCACAAAATAACTTTGAATGGGAAACACAGTGGTGGGTTTCATTTTTTTGAATCTCCTTGTTTTAATGTAGAGGGTTTTACAAGTTCTTTGTGTTTGAAATTTGGGAAACAAAATGTGGAGTATTTCAGTTGCTCGAATGTCTTCAAAATCACACATTCCATTGTTGTGTTTAAATTTTGCACCATTGAAAAAAGAAACTGCAAAAAATAATTCTGAATGGGAAACACAGTGTTGGGTTTCAATAAAAAAACTGTACAAAATTATTCTGAATGGGAAACACAATGTTGGGTTTCAATTATTTGAATCTCCTTGTTTAAATGTAAAGGGTCGTCTCATGGTGGGTTGCTTGCTTCTTAACACGCATGGTCTTGCAACATGGAATGTTACTTGAATGCCTTCAAAATCACACATTCCATTGTTGTGTTTAAATTTTGCACCATTGAAAACAAAAAAGTGCAGAAAATAATTTTGAATGGGAAACACAGTGCTGGGTTTCAGTTATTTTAATCATCCACTTGAGATGTAAAGGGTCGTCTAATGTTGGGTTATTTGGTTCTTAACACCCATGGTTTTGTAAGATGGAATGTTACAAAACAGTATGAAAGTCTTCTAGATCACACCTTCCATTGTTTTGTTTAAGTTTGAAGTATGTAACAAATTGCATGCTTCATAAAACATTGCATTTTTCAACCTCGACATCACAATATACCCTATCCCTTTATGGTTTTTAGACCAGTAGATCTAGGTGTGCACATTATGTAGTGCATGTCAGAAAATACAATGTGTTTTGAAGCCTGCCTTTACTTATACGGTATAACCAACCTTTGTCTTGTAATGCAAATATACAAACGTATAGATGGTGTTTTATTTTATCAAATAGCACATCTCTCATTTAATGGGGACAATAATAACCCTCAACACATAGTGTAATTTATAGTACACACTTCATTCTATTTCGCAACAATTCATGTTGGAAAACCCTACGTGTTAAGAAAGAAGCAACCCAAATAGTGTTGTCAAACCCTCTGCAACACTATTGGATAGTACACGTCACCTTAATTTGGTCGGTATTCTCCTCGAAGTCGTCCATGTGCACTGAGACCTTCTGCTTTCCCTTTCAACGTGCAGACAAGAAACAAAACAAATAGTATTTTCGCCTTGCTTTCTCCAAACAGAAAAGGCCCACGTCATTCCCTTCCACTTTTCCTGCGCCACACAAAAGAAACTTGTCGACCAAGCTAACCCACCCACTTTTTCGCCCGGCAACGAGCGGGAAAAGCACCTGATGGCACCGTTAACTCTTGCCTGACCATAGCTCAGACGTTTCGTCTCGTCTGCCCATTTCGTCACTTTTTGTTTCCATGTATGTTGTTATTCTAATAGCTCTTTTACAATTTGTCTATAATATTTAGGGCCAAGTAATGGGAGTAGGCCAAATTATCAATTAAGTTATTCCTACCCATTGGCTTTACGAGTTCTATTTAATACAGTGCATAGAACTATTTGGATTAGTCGCTTGTTATATGTGCACATCTTTTTGCAGTGTGGTGGTCAGATCAAAACATACTGAAAAAGAGCAGAAATAGAATATAGAAATAGCATTCTACAAAATTGCCATCAGATGTTAAAAAATGAACCATTTATAACTTACTAAATATTGTATACAAATAGCAAAATTGTAAAAAGAACTATTACGAAAAAACTTATGCACCACATATATACTCTTTTGGTGAAAGATTTCAAATTACCGCAAAACACTTAAGAATGACATGAAAATGACAGCTGAATGAAAACCCCAACATTTC